>OY987218.1:30147409-30700183 GCA_963920805.1 Primula vulgaris
CTTAATAAATCACGAAATTATGTCACGTGACATTTGACAAACATTAATTTGATATGCTAATTTGACAATTTTGCACAAAAATATGTCATCCTAGAAATTTTTTTAGCATATAATCCAAATTTAGCATATAATCCAAATTTTTGTTATTTGTGAAATTGTGGAAAATATTTTTATAGGATGACATATTTTTATGCAAAATTGTCAAATTAGCATATCAAATTAATGTTTGTCAAATGTCACGTGACATAATTTCGTGATTTATTAAGACGATGGTACCCAAATCGTTAAAAGCCGATAGGTTGGTACCTAAATTGGAAAATTTGAAAGGTGGGTACCCAAATCGTTAACCGTACTATAGTTTGGGGTAGTAAATGTATTTTTTCCATTATAATAATATAAATGATATGTTTGTATTATTTTGAACTTATTATGTTAATTTATATCATCATACTATAAATACAGTCACCGATTTTATCGTTAAGTGTTCAACTCGATAAAGTAATCATACGTATGCAAAAGAATTTATACAATATATAAACTTAAAGTTATATGTGAACTAATTTATCCTAGTTTAACAATATAGTAATATATAATAAAATTAAAATATATTTTAAAAAGAAAGAAAAATATATATTTTTTTCAATTATTAAATGTTTTGGAAGAAATTAGATGTTCACGAACAACTCGTGTTCGGCTCGTCAAATGTTCGGTTTATGTTCGTCAAATGTTCGTTCGTATTTAAATGAACATGAACCGAACATGAACAAGAGTTTTAGTTCATGAACTGAACATGAACAGATGGTTGTTCGGTTCGTTTCGTTTTATTTACAGCCCTACTAAGAAGTACGTACTTGGTTAATGTTTAACCAATTTTGCAAGTACACTAGTTAGTTGGACACAATATCGGTACGAACTATGATACCAAAACATGTATAGATCATATAGAGGCAAGAAGGGCCAAGTGTCTACTTGTCCGAGGCAACTACTGAAAAAAGAATTGACGATTGACTCGGTTGGTTGATGCATATTTTATTAAAAAGTTTCGATTCTCTCCATTCCCTAAAAAATACACTTCCTCATACAAATTGTGCTTGAAATTCGGCTATAATTTTGGGACGTAGTGAGTAGTGTTCATATAAAGATAATTCTCTTATTTAGTTTGTCAATGATGATATTGTTTTATGAGGCGTAGAGTTCAACTCTAGTTATCTCATAACAATAGTTTTTTTCCTTTCTAACATAATAATGGGTTGTAGGCCTGATGCATCTTGCGTTTAACCTTATATTCAATATTTGTTTTAAGTTGGAAAAATTTGCGTATATTTTTTATATCTTAGGCGAGTAATTATAAAAGAAATTCTTTCAACAAATATGTGAATTAGGAAAAATTATTAATTTATTATATAAATCATATAAAATAATAGGGTGAATCTTTTGGTTTTATTACCCATATAGATTATATATAATACATAAGTATATACCATAGCTTGTAAAAATGTTTATATTCCTAATTTCATTTGTCAACAACTTTGTAACAAAGTGAACATGCCGATATAGATATTGTGCATTTATCACGTATCCAGATCATGCATACATGATATATACACCAAATTATCTCAAGTGTTTTTTCATTGAAAATTAATTGTTCTCTCCTTATCTCTCAAAATTTAATCGCATGTTTTTTTGTCGAATTTCCCTTTTTAATGACACGTTATCGAAATCGATAACAATTACAATTATTTTTTTTCTATTTGTGTATATAGATTGACAAATACGCATATTAAACAATTGTACATATTGGATCAACATACACACAGTTATGCCTGTTTAAATTGGTTCCTTCCAAGTAAATAACTGACGGGGTTTCGGTAGTGCTGTAAATGATGAGAAAAGAGACAAACGAAGTTATGTGTGTTTATGTTTATATTCATTAACTAGAAACGCTTGTAAATGTTCGGTTCATGTTCATGTAAACGAATGATTACGCACGAACCGAACGTTTGACGAACCAAACACGAGTTGTTCATAAATGTCATGTTTCGTTTAAAACCTTCGATAATTTTGAAAAAATTGTTAGCTAATTATCATTTATAATACTATAATTTGTAATTTTACGCATAGAAAATTATAATTTTACCATTTATAATATTATAATTTTATGCATTATAATATTAGAATATTATCATTTATAATTATATTTTTTATAATAATAAAATTGTCTACAGATAAATAAAATGATACTTAGCTAATTCAGTTGACATTATAACACAAATCTAACTTGTGGGTGGTTTAAGTGACACGTTTTTTCACACTTATATGAAAAAACGCTCCAAATCAATATTTGATAAATGCAGATCTTCACGGTTTCACGACGAAAAGACAAATATATCTCTCTTTTTTCCGACATGTATAATTGCATTTATTAGATTTTAAATTTTATCTTAATTTCCAATAAATGCAATTATACATATTGAAAAAAAAAAGCATTTTTGTCTTACCGTAATGAAATTGTAGAGATCTGCATTAATTATATATTAATTTAAAGCGTTTTTGCATATGCATGTCAAAAAGTGTGTCGCTTGGACTGTCCTTATCTACATTTGATTTAAGTTTACGTATTCTATTAATGTATAAATTTCTTTTTATATACATATAAATAAATTAATTTAACGAGTCGAACAATTCACTATAAAATCAGTGAATGTATTTGTAGTATAATGATATAAATTACCTTAATGAGTTTGAAATAATACAAAGATATCATTTGTATTATTATAGTATAAATAAGTTTGTTAATTTTATAGTGACATTAGTTTTTATTAAATTATTAATATATTTACTTTTTCTAATATTATCAACATTACAAAAAGTCTTAATATATACTAGTGAATAAACGGCACACATTGCTTATAAAAAACATTGATAATTACACAAGGGTATACATTTCGTGATATTTGCAAGGTCATATTATCGCATTTTTCATATGTATTTATAATTATTTTTTTTGTTTTTTTAAATTAAATTAACGTTTTGTTTTATTTATAAAGTGTTTGTTCAAAAAAATCTCTAAAATTTGACTTATATATTTTTTGGGATATTTATTAATACTATTATCTTATAAATTGTCAAAACAAACAATAAATACCTAAAAATAAAACGTTGATTTAAGATTTATAAATAAAATAAAATACGAATACATATAAAATAACAAACATGACCAAAACATAATGTTACAAAACGAAAATGTCCTCCCAAATCGATTATCAATGGTAACAAACTACACAATTAAATGAGTTTTTTTGCCAAAATGGTACAGTGGCGGCCCCAAAATCCCAGAATGGGCTACCTTTCTGTAATATTCCCAAAATGGTCTACTTTCGAAAAACGACCGATCGAAATGATAAAAACGACCGGTCGTTTTCATCATTAACTCTCTGGAACAATTTGGACCAAAAACGATCGGTCGTTTTGGCCAATTCGATCGGTCGTTTTTCAGACCAAAAACGATCGGTCGTTCTGTACATTTCGATCGGTCGTTTTTATTGTGAAATACTTTCCTATTTAAAAAAACTCATCTCATTTTCCAGACCACTGTAAAAATAAAAAAAACAGAGCTCTTAGATCATTTTAGGGCAAATCTCAGATCTCTTCCAAAACAGGTAAAAGGTCAATATTTTTGTGTTGTTGGAGTATTATTTGAGTAAAATTGATAGTTTTATTACCGTGTGCTTATCGAAATGAAAAATCCTACAATTATGTGTTATTGGGGAGGTACGATAATGGAAACTATTAGCGAGGGGTTATCTTATGATATTTCTTATAATTTTTTTTTTTAAGGTATCTAGAAACACGACATACGACAAATTTTTGGAAAAATTGTTTAAGGTACTTGATGTATCATCGACTTCAAATCGTTTGAGTTTAACATGTCGTTATCCATATCTGACTACACTTACTGAGTTTAAATATATGCGATTGGCTGTTGATGATAATGATTCGTTGGAAACCATGCTTGAGTTAATAGAAGAAAATGGAAGAACGTTTATAGAGTTATATGTTGAAATTGAGCAAGTTTACTCTTCTGATCAAGATTACGGGTTGTATTATAATATTCTTTCCACTAATGAAATCGGTACATCAAGTAGAACACCCATTCGACAAGAGCCAATGCCAGAGGTATATTCTAAGAACAACGAACCAGATTTGACACATTTGGATGCAGTGTGTCGATTGGCAGATAATATTGGTTGGTCGATAGAACTTGGGGATGAACCAGAGGATGAAGATCCGGACGTCAATATTAGCGAAAACGAGTCTGACGATGACGAAGAAAATGTACAAGAAGTTGACTACGAAGAATTATCATCTGAAATGGGCTTGTATATGGATGAGGATGAAAACGACCAATCAAGTGGGTCACAATTGCCGAATAATACTATTCCTGATGAAATTCCTATGCATCAACCAATGTCAAGTTTGTTTAATGAACCGTTCGACACTCAAGAAAATTATAGTAACCAGAGACGAAATTATATGATGTATCCTGGATTTTGGGATCCTCAAGTTAATGATCCTTTTATTGGTCTTTTATTTAGGGATAAAGAAATGTTGAAAAAGGGAATAAAACTTTGGTCAATCAAACGTAACATCCATTTTTGCACTAAAAGTTCGAAGGTAAAATTTTGGGAAATTCGTTGTAAACTGGCCGAAACTCATAAATGCAAATGGAAACTACGAGCTTCACTAAGAAAGAAACATGGATTTTTTGAAGTGTCGGTGTACAACGGTCCTCATACATGCATTCATGCCGAGCTTACAACTGATTATCCACAGTTAGATTCCAATCTTGTTGCCCAAACCATTCGAAATGCCATCACAACTAATCATATGATGAAGATTTCATTAGTTAAAGAGATTGTGAATGCCCGCTTTGAAATGTCAGTTTCATACAAAAAAGCTTATTTAGGTAAACAAAAAGCAATCGCAGAGATATTTGGTAATTGGGAAGACTCGTATAAGGTTTTACCTAAATTTATGAAAGCGCTTCAAAAGTATAATCCCGGTACCGTAGCTTCTTATGAGACCACGCCAGTTTACGATGTGGTAGGAAATCCAGTGGGTGAGGTATTGAACAGATTTTTCTTCATATTTAAGGCCGTTATTGATGCATTTCAGTATTGTAGGCCAGTTATCGCTATTGATGCTACTCACTTATATGGGAAGTATAAAGGTAAGATTTTGTTGGCCATGGCATCGGATGCAGATAATCATGTTTTTCCCATTGGTTGTACATTTGTTGCCGAGGAGAGTACAATTTCGTGGATATTTGGCGTGAATATTTGTCTAATTTCGGATAGACATGCTGGTATTCTAAGTGCTGTGAGAGGAGTTTGGCGTGGTCAAGGTTTTGTTCATCGATATTGTTCAAATCATTTTTTGGATAATTTTAAAAAGCTTTCAAAGGAGATCCTGACTTACACAAGTTAGTGGATAACGCCATTTGGGAATTACAAGAAAGAAAATTGAAAAGAATCATGGAAGCAATAAAAGTGATGAATCCTCAAGCATATCAATGGTTGATAAAAGAGCCTACGGAAAAATGGTCATATTTTCATGATAAAGGGAGGCGACATGGTAACATGACCACAAACATGGCTGAAATTTTCAATAATGTTTTAAAAGCTGCTCGTAATTTACCAATCACTGCTGCTGTGCAGCTTATTTTCTATAAGTTGGTACACTATTTTTGCGAGCGGAAAAAGATAGTAATCGGGATGAGAAACAGCGACACAAGATATGGTCCCAATATCCTTAAAATTTTAGAGAAACGTAGGTCGGACATTGGTCATACCAATGTTACTTTCGATTATGAAAGAGGGGTTTATTCCGTGTGTACAAGTTCAAGAAATTCCAGGGGAGGCAATACTCAAGTTGTCGACTTTTCACTTTGGCAATGCGATTGCGGTAAGTGGCAGAGTGATGGAATCCCTTGTTCACATGTGTTTTCCGTATGCGCTGCAAACCGTCTTGATTGGGAAGCTTACATAGTAAAATATTACAGTCTTGAATCATACGAAGGTACGTACTCGGCGCAATTTTGTCCTCTTCGGCATCAAGACTATTGGGATTCATGTGATAGATTATTTCTTCCGGATGTTACTCTTTTAAGAGAAAGGGGTCGTCCAAGATCTATTCGTATTCATAATGGTATGGATCAGTCGGAGAGACGAGCACTTATGAGATGTTCTAGTTGTCAAGGGCGAGGACATGATTGTCGTAAGTGTCCGTATCCAATACGTGGTCGACGATTATGATTTTAGCTGTAGCTTCAAGGTCCCAATATGTATCTTGTACTAGTTTAATTTTCCGCTTGTAATTGTATTTTTTAAGATGAAATATCTATATTTATTCTCAGTGTTTTTTCATACTGTTTTTTGAGAAGATAAACTGGTTTGTTAAGTATGAAAGTAAATAAATAAATGCAATTAACATAAAAAGTAGAATGAACAACATAAATAAATAAGTGCAATTAACATAAATATATATATTTGATTGATTTTATATATATTTTAGTATTTTTATATATTTTTCTTGCCAAATCAGTGTCGAAAAGTGCAAACGACCGATCATAATTCCAAAAACGACCGATCGTTTTTACACACACGACTGATCGTTCTACAAAAACGACCGATCGTTTCTTAAGTGTGCTCACTGGAAGATTTTTGTTCAAAAACGACCGATCTCTGTGAAAAACGATCGATCGTTTTTACACAGACGACCGATCGTTCTACCAAAACGACCGATCGTTTCTTAAGTGTGTTCACTGGAAGATTTTTGTCCAAAAACGACCGATCGTAATTCCAAAACGACCGGTCGTTTTTCTGTTTTTCAGCCTTTTAACTTCTTTGAAACCCTAATTCTATTTCATTCAACAATTATATCAACCCTCTCTCTCTTCTAAAATCGCCTCTTTCTATCAAAATCTATCAAAAATCCCTAATATCTACATATATATAACCCAATTCTCTTATTAATCCTTATAATCAACAATCGATTGATTCCGTTTCTTGAAAACCCTTTTTTTTCAAAATACGAATTTTTCAAAAACCCTAATTTTTATAAAATTCCAACCATGGTTCACACCAAGAAAGCTCAACCACACCTCGTCGACGACCATGAGGACGACTACGTGCCTCCGTCCCCGTGTTTCTCGCGGTCGACGAACCGGCTCCTCTTCCGGCTCTCTTCCTCCTCTCTATCCATCTACAATGGGTAAAAGAGCTATCTTGACTAACTTTACATTAGACATGCCTTTATTTCTTGAACGTTTTCCTCTTCTCATGCAAGATTTAAACTTCCAAAAACTCAACGTAATTCTTACTCTAAAAGAGCCTTTCTTCATTGAAAATATATATGAATTTTACCATAACCTAGTTCTTGATAGGGGTCATGATGACGCACTCCGCGTGCGTTCATCGTTTAATGGCCAACCCTTCGTTTACGGTATAGACCGTTTACGAAATCTTCTACACCTCGATGCTGAGGGGGTGCACGAGCAAAGTGACGAACTTTGCGAAATGCTCAACATCGTTAATTTTACCGATTTCAAAGATGAGCTATTTCATCCCGCCCACAACAATCGCTCTAACAAAGCCCACGGTCTTCTCTTCCGAAATAAATTAGCCTACCATATCCTCTCCCATATTGTCCTCCCACATACCTCAAACTTCACGGATGTTACCAATGAGTACATCTTCCTTTTAGGGTGCATCCATCGCCGAGTCAAACTTGACTTCGCGACACTCATATTCTTTAAGATGGATTTGCTAAAAACGAAATCCAAGAATGGGTTACCTTACGGTGCCTTGATTTCGGCCATCTTAAAAGACATGAACCTCATTCCCGGTGGAACCCTGTTCAAGAACAAGGACAAACACATTTGGGAAACCTCCTATCTTGCCCAAATGTCCATTAGATTCAACACTACCGACAAGACCATTACTTGGTCTCGCAAGCGGGTGTCCGGCCCCGACTATGCCCCTCTTACCCCCGAAGAGGAAGAGTATGTCGGTCCTAAGGACACACCGCAAGCCGCTCGTGAGGATGTGCATATCTCCTCCGAGTCCCTTCCCCCGTCTCACATTCCTTCCTCTTCTCGTCCCACTCGAGGTCGCGGAAAAGCTCAAGTCGGATCTTCCAACCGTCCTCCGCGCACCGAACAATTCTACGACGATCTATACATCGACCAATATCAAAATGCGCGACTCCACCGACGCATGTTTCGCTCCATGAACACAAGTCAAGAAGACTTGGACGAAATTGATAGGATAAGCGCCGAGCAACGGGCAAAGTTCTATGGATATTTTCCCGATCTAGCCGGTCCCGACGATGACGCCGACGAAGAGGACGACGCGACCTCCCACCGCGACTAGGCGGTTATTTTATTTTGCGTTGTATTTCCTTTGTTTTTCATTTATGATGTCAAAGGGGGAGAAATACCTCTCTTTTATTTTGCGTTGTATTTCCTTTGTTTTTCATTTTCTTCCAACGTTGTTTTTGATGTAATAAGTAGCAAACGCTTTGCATTTATGTTATGAATCTTTTTTATGTTGCTGTTTATCATTACGTGTTAAATTGTATGACGTTGTGAGATTGCGTATTTATAATTCTACAAATGCGATTTTGATGTTATTATAACTTGTGCGCATATATATCTAGTTGATTGGGTTATTTTTGTTGTTTTCATTTGTGGCGATTGACCGTTTTTAGGCAAAACTATGGCCAATTTTTCGCTTGCATTTGATCGTTCGTTTTCCTTAATCGTTTAGCTTTATTTAACTTCGTTTTAAATCGGATGTTGCGACATTTACTTGTTTTAAATCGGATGTTTAGTAAAACGTCACCTACACATCTTGTACTAAACATATTAATTTACGACATCATTTTATGTGATAATACTAGTGCTATAAATCTTTCGAAAAATCCGTTCCAACACTCTCGTACTAAACATATTAATTTACGACATCATTTTTTAAGAGATCATGTTCAAAAAGGGGATCATGTTTTTATATATTTTTTGTCAAATCAGTGTCGAAAAGTGCAAAAAATTCTTGTTCCGTAAATTGTTTACAGTCGATCGGTCGACAGTGAAAAACGACCGATCGTTTTTCAACAGACGACCGATCGTGCTAAAAAACGACCGATCGTATCAGATCAAATTTCTTCCAGAGAGTTCACAAGAAAAACGACCGATCGTTTTTCAGAAACGACCGATCGTTTTAGGTATGATTTCTTCCAGAGAGTTCACAATAAAAACGACCGATCGAAATGGCCAAAACGATCGATCGTTGTTGGTCTGAAAAACGACCGATCGAAATGGTAAAAACGACCGATCGTTTTTGGTCCAAATTGTTCCAGAGAGTTCATGATAAAAACGACCGGTCATTTTTACTATTTCGATCGGTCGTTTTTCGAAAGTAGACCATTTTGGGAATATTACAGAAAGGTAGCCCATTCTGGGATTTTGGGGCAGCCATTGCACCATTTTGGCAAAAAACTCTAATTAAATCAGTTGGGACGAGATAGTATTAAAATTGGATTCCAGAGAGTAAAAGTGTAAAACCAAATAAAATGGATAATAAAGTCGATGGTTTAAAGTAGGGCTGGCTGAAATAATCCCGATACATCCGCATCCGAAATTTCCAGACTCGAGAAGAGTTCCGATCCAAAAATACTGGGTTTTGTATTATATAACTTGATTTTTTTTTATTTTAACACTAAAATATAAATTAATTTATATTAAATGCAAGTGATAAGAATTGAATATTGTACATTTAGCATACAATGTAAGCACGCTACCATATGAGCTACAATTCTTTTTATTTCATATATTAATTATAATTACATAAATATAATATATGTAACGACCCGGCCCCACGGACCGAACCGCTACGCCCGTATCAACAATATTGTCCGCTTTGACACAACTTCCCAGGGGGGTCACCCATCCTGATACTACTCCAGGTTAATCACGCTTAACCGTGGAGTTCCGTCCTTGCTATTGTGCCGCACGGCTTTAAAAAGCCTTGTTGATAGGAAATGGATTTTTAAGCTCATATACCACATGAGTACTCTCGTATCTGGGCGATGTGGGACTGACGCACAACACCGGACCACAGAATTTCCTTCCCGGAAATCTGGGTCGTCACAATATAGATTTGTAGTTTTGAATATATGAAACTATTAAGATAAAAAATATTATTAAATAAAAAAGTTATATGGTTACTTCAAAAAAGATAAATGTTCAATAAAAAACGTATAATTTTTTTTATCTACTCCATTATTTGTAGTTTCACACTATTTTTTATACTGCATGTTAATTTCTTTTTACATGTATTAGAAATATTATTTTTAAACTAGAATTATGTTTCGTAGTATTAACATATTTCGTGTTATTTTTAAACTTATTAAATAAAAAATGTTAATAAAAAATGACATTGTCGTAAAATAAAAAAATATATCGGAAGATTCGGGATAAAACTATCCCGACGCTACAGGATCCCGAAAATTCGGGTCCCGAAAAATTCAGGTCTCGACTTTTATCAGGTCGGAGTCGGTATTTTTTTTCACGTAAAAATAGTCAGATCAGATGCGGTTTGAGTGTTTACAGATTGCACCAAGCAACGCAACGTGATAAAGCAATAACTTTGATCGGTGTCGTTATGATTTTCAATGATAATATAATAAGTAAAAGATAATAAGTATTGGACACTTGATTATTCTTTATTATTGCTCGGTGTTTATTCTTGCTCGGATTACAGTTTCTTATTATACCTGTGTTTGATCTAATAATTTAATCTTAATCTTGGTATTTATCTTTCTCTTCGGTGTTCGGTCTTCAATTGATCTCGGTTTGCTTTCCAGTGACGTAAGCTCTGACAAGTTTTTCTCTTTTATCTTCTTCTCTCTATATTTTTCAGATCTTTTTCCGGTCCTTATTCCAGTTAAGGTACTTGGCTATTTATAAGCACTTATGCCTCATAGGATGTCGACAAATGTCTCCATCTCATGCGTCAGCTCTAATAGCAAATGTGGACAAATTTTCACTGTGGGATTGAACTAATTGGACTAAGATATTTATTGTATAATTATATGTCCCTAAGTGTGGAAAATATTTTTATAGCATGAGTCTTATTATTAAAGTATTGATACCTTCTAATAATGTTTGTGTCGATTCACAGGTCAATAGATATATTCGGATATAATTTGTATTTTATTTTGTTGGAACAAGGAAAGGGATAAATTATATGGGAGTAATTCAAAAAGAAAAGGAAAGGGGATCAAATAGTATTTCATTGTATCACCAAATCCGAAAGATATATGGACAAACTAAAAGAGGTACATATATAGATAGGCATTGCTCGCTTTTATATACTGCATCTCCATTCAAGTGTCTAAGGTGTTGTTTATTTTTATTTATTTATAAAAAAAAATTATATAACTTATGAATGTTCAGTGGATTATTGCTTATGCCTCAATTGAAGATATTTCTAAGCTTTGCTTGAGCTTTTAATTTAATTTTTCAATTAAACATATTCTACCCCTTTTATCAAATTTAGCTAATATTACCCCATGCTTGTTAAGATTTAAAGATTGAACCAATTTACTCGTAATAATTTCTGTCGTAGTCGACAAATTCTTTTGTTCGGTACTTTTCTATGGAGAACATACCCACGGCGAGCATATGGAATCAAAGATGGTAACTTTGCTACCTCTTATGCCTCAGTTTTTGCAGTACTTTTTCCATCTAACAAAAATCTTAGATCTTTCAATAAAAAATCGAACAATTGTTTGAGAGTCTTTTGTTATACAATATTATTTTTCAAGCAAAGATATTGATCTTAGTTCAAATTAGCTGAGAACTGGGCTCTGTCAAATTTCAAGAGTGAACCAATTTATATGTTAGTTTTCCTGTCCTAATTTGACAAAAAAGATCCGATTTCTTAAAGCTTCTATTCGCCACAATTACCACCCACCAAAAAACATCTATATTGTTCGAGTGATACTTTTCATGGAGAGCCTACCTGCAACAACGATCAGTTATTGTGATAAGGATGTGGATATGTGCCCGAATGTTTGGTCCAAGTTACCTAAGTATTTAATTATTGAGTTTTTGGGTCGTTTACCCAAGGAAGCACTTTTAGAATTCAGGTGTGTCTCCAAAGATTATAACTTTATGATCAGTGAATGCTTTTTTCCTAAATTAGCATCGTCTGCACCTGTCTCAGGCTACGTCTTCCAGTGGGAGAAGACTTATTACCCTGAACTAATGGGTAAAAAATGGGGGGTGGGGGGGCGTGTATCCGAGAGTTTTTCCACCCCCAAAGTGTTACTATGGCTACGTTACTGAATTTGGAGGTGATTTCGCTAGGGACGGCGGAAAACTGGTTCAATCCTACTTGTCGTTGTTACCGTTTGAGCCTTCGATAGATGACTTTTTGGGCTGTTTCAATGGTTTCTTCTTAGTCCGTAATAGCTCCTCTATCCCCATTCGGTACTATGTGTGTAATCCAGCAACTAAACAATGTGTGCCAATTCCGACAAATCCTGCACATTTAGAGAAAGATTCTTTTGCTGGATTGGCTTTTGATCCACTTGATCCCCCGCCTCATAATTTTAAGATTGTACGAGTTGCTTGTTGCCCTGATTCTTCTGAAAATCAACAACCTTATAAAATGGATATTTTCTCATCTGCTACGGGTAAGTAGGTCAATCACCGGATACTCCTTCAACCCGAGCTTCTTGAATTCAAGTGGAATATGCGTTCTATTTATGTCAATGGCATTTTTTATATGATATCCAAGGGGATGTACCTCTTGTGCTTTCACCTTGACACTACCAAATATAGTACACTGAAAGGTTGTGCAATGAAGCTTCCGTCGGGATCTAGAGATGATTGCGTTGGTATATTTGAGACATCTAATAGGTGCCTGTACTACGCGTGTAAGGTTGATAATGATTTCCTGGTTTGGACATCCATATTGACAATGAAGTTTCTCCTTGGGCATTGAAATATAATATCAACGTAATTCCTCCTCGACGTATAATGAAACGTGCTGACAAACTAGGTCAGCAAACTTGCATATTTGCAGTGGATTTAAGTGCTGAAGTCATCTATACCGGGAGGAAGTACTCCGCGATGACCTATGAGGTAAAAAGCAAACGAGCTGACTTTTATGCCAATGTAGACTAGAGTCATTTTATATGATACAAGTTTGTGTTTTTATTCTTACTCCTGCTGCTTAGTCAGGCTTTCGAGCAATTTTCTCTGAGTTGACAAGTGCCGGATCGTGTCCTCTGCTCAAGTAGGAAGTTTATCTGTTTGATTAGTCCATATTATTATCTAACTTTCAGCAGCAACTATGATATATGGGTTTTTAGTGTAAGACTTGTCTAGTTACCTGTCACATGTTATTCATCTTTGCTATAATTATATTGCCTTTTGGTTTGCAAATGTTGTCACTTGAAGCAATCTTACAATACGCAGGACTCGCTTTTCAAGCAAACCATCTTCTTGGAAAGTGCTTTACAACAGAGCAGCTAAATAAGTTGTAAACTTGAATCATGTTTAAGGATTTTGAACCAGAAGTTTAGAAAAGTATACTGTGTTAGTGGGTTTTATCTGTGTGGGTTTTGTGCCGTGTCATGATGTGTGTTAGCCTTGGGCTGCTAATGAACCGAGCCGCTCATGAACGCGTTCGTGTTCGGCTCGTTAAAAACTCGGCTCGTGTTCGTTTATTTACTAATGAGCCGAGCTTGAGCAGAATAATAAGGCTTTGTGAACATGTTCGGCCCGTTTGAAAGCTCGTTTAATTATTATTAATATATTTTTTTCATTATTATTCGTGCTTATATATGTAGACTTTATCAAATATAACGTTGATGGTCGATAAATACTCTTTAATTTATGTAATAAATTTATTTTTAAAACTTAATCTAATTAAAACTAAAATTGCAATAACTAAATGTATTATTGCTTATATTAAGATATGTTTTAGCTAATTAAAAATTAATTTTTAAGCAAAACGATATTAAATTTGCCAAAAAACGTGTTGAGAAAATACTCATGAACAATCTCGTGAACAGTTCGTCTGTAAACGAGCCGAGTTTGAGTAAGATTTTTAAGCTCGTTTAGTAAATGAGCCGAGCTTGAGCAGAGCTAAGCTCGACCCGGCTCATTTGCAGCCTTAGAACTTGACCTACACAAACCTCCTAATAGAATTTGACCCTTTTTATTACATACTTGATCGTGGGAAAGACTATTGAGCCATTGCGTTATTGATGAAAGATACAACATGGCTTTCAAAATACATATAGGTCAATTTACTACTACTGTTTTCCTTTTTCTTTTCTTTTTTCTCAAGGTCTCTTATATGTGCATTGACACCCAGGTATGTTTAATTTTTCTCTTTTTAGAAGCATAGAAAGGCGATTGCCAAATAAACTATCTGTTACCTAGTTTTCGATTTTCATAGCACGTAACACCCTAGCAAGTTAGCAATAGATTCCTTAATCCTTACCGGTTCTTCTAGGTTGAGGAAACATAGCAGATTCGATATCTTGCTCAGTAGGCCAAATAGGCAAATATCACGCATGTTTCGGTGGTTGGGATCTCGTCACTTTTACCTTTCGAAAATAGAACATAATCAGTAGCTTTTCTTTCTTTAAACGTGCACAAAAGTATATATGTAACCATGTCAAACACAAACATGAGAGATGCCAGCATTCCTCCTAGTACAAAGTTGACGGACGTTGCTCCATTAACCCTTATAATCGTTTCGCTTATGACTCACTTTTCCTACAAACTACTGGAAAAACAACTGCCAAATTTCGGAGGTGTAAATTAGGCCCTTTTAATTTTGTTTCTGCCCCCACTAACTTAAAGTTCCTCAGACTTTCGTTGGTGTTTAGAGGCTTGCCTTAAACATGAAGCTATGGCCAAATGTAAAGTAAGCATTGTGCTATTACTTTTCTATCCGTTTTTTCTTTAAGACTAAAAAGGCTAGTCAAGCTTTGTAGATTTTGCCGAACCTCCTCCAAGATAAAGCTCATCTAGACAAGATGCTTAGATGGAACGTCAGGAATGGAGAACCAATTAAGTTTTAGAATGATAATTGGATATCGTGAGAATTCCTTCAGTATTACCGAGCTGAAAGCATGTACCATGCAAGCTTAATTTAAGTAAGCCGCCTTATGAATTATGTCGAAATCAGCATGTTGGTAAGTGTGATGCTCTACTGGAAAAAATACTAATACTTATGTTCATTCAGTGATAAATCCAGTGGTTGTGGTGGTATTTTAAGAGACAATAATGGTAGGCTAGTTCTGGCTTTTTCATGCTGTACTGGAAAAAATACTAATACTTATGCTGAACTAATGGCCCTTAAAAATGGTCTGTTTATTTGCTACACTTTTGGGGTGACTAACATGCTTGTAGAAACAGATTATGAGATGATTGTAAAATGGTGGAATAGTAAATCCTCTCCAGGCATTAAGTTTTCAAATTTATGGAACATGTTTTTAGAGAACAGAATCAAGTTGTTGATGGTCTGGCAAAAATGGGTTCAAATGATAAGGATTTTATGACTTTCAGGGCTATGGAACTACCCAAGAATATATATGCTGCATATTTTTTGGATCAAAAAAGCTTATTTTAAGATGTAGATGGATATGACCAAACAAGCTTTCTTTTGAACCTGGATAAAGACCAGGTCATCTTTGCAGTTGGTGCATCTGATAACATAGACCTTTAAAGCTTATGAGGATTGATTTCTGAGGCTTTTTGTGCTCTAAAGGCAACTTTTCAAGGAAGACATTTGGTCTGAGAAAAGGTTGTGCTTTGTTTATGCTAACTAGCTTTATATTAGATTCAGGTTTACTATGATTGGATGAGCTGCTGAGAAGCTGTTTGGATTCCTACATGATATATTTTGAACTACTGCTTGTGCTCTAAAAAAGCAAATTTTCAAGGAAGACACTTGGTCTGAGATGTGCTTTTAACTAGCTTTATTAGATTCAGGTCTGCTAACTGCTGCAAGCTGTTTAGATAAAAAAACATGTTATTTTTGAATTACTTCTTTTTTCCCCTAATAGCTTTGTTTGAGACCTATGCTGTTTTTCAAAAGTCAAATTCCATTGTCCTAGGACTACGATGAGTTGATTATAAATCTTAAGCTTTTGATCACATTGATCGTGGTTATAAGGGGAGAAATAAGGATAGGGGTTATAAGGAGAAAAGCTGAAATTTTGTAATCAATTTCTTTTGTTATAGGCTTTAGAATTCGGTTTTCTTGATTTACGGCTTTTTACTCCCAAAATGAAGCTATATAGGCTCTTGTAATTTTTCTTTGTATTTCGCTTTTTGTGTAGTAGACTACTATGGGGGTTTGTCCCATGGTAAAAATGTTTAGATCAATATAAAAATGTGAGTGTTTGTTAAAAAAAAAAAAAAAGTGTGATGCTCTACCAAGATGGGGCATATTACGCAAGGTCGGGATATAGTGGCTAGCTTCAATATAAAACAATAAAAGTACCTTATTTTCACACAAAAAAAACTATTCGGGCCTGGTTAGTAGTAAGTTTATCAATTATTCTGAAGTCCAAATATAACTTGCAGCACGAAATTCATATCGCCACTCAAAAAAGAAACATTCTTTCATTATAGAAACCAAAACCAAGTTGATTGATTACAGAAGTAACCCTCAGTAATGAATAAGAAAGCAGCCATTTATGTAAGATGGAAAGCCCTAAGTTTATTTTCCATATCTTCAGCTTTAAAGCACAAAAAATCCATAAAAAGGAAACAACTTTTACTAATTAATGCCAAAACCCAATTGATTGATTACAAAAAGAGCCTCAATGAGTAAATAAAAATCAAATAATAACCTACTTATGTAGTTATGTTAGTTGAGGGACAATTCGATCCCATAACGCCGACTCATTTAAGTCCTATGAAACAGTTGTTACATATGCTGGTAAGTCATATAAACAACAAAAGTACCTTTGTGATTGAGAAAAAATCGGACCATTCAAATTAACTGTAAAAGAAAACTATAAGATTTTCCCTCTAAAAAGAAGGGCAAAAAGGTCTTTTAACTACCAAGTGAAACACAGACGGCGGCTGTATTAGTGGGGTATTAGTGGGGTGGGGTATAAGTCACGTCACGTAATAAAAACTCAATATACTAAAAATAAAAATAAAAATAAAAAATTTAATTAATATTTAAATTTATGATAGACTCAAACTAGAGTTTTAATATATTTATTTGGGTTTTTAGTAGTTTGAGTTTTTATTACGTGACATGATTTGTACCATTACCGTCTATATTAATCAAAATGCGTCTGCATAAAGCATAAGCCGGAAATAAATCCAATACAATTGAATAAACTTAGGTCATCGAATCAATAATTTTGAAATTTTGGGTCACTATTTGTAAAAAAAGTGACAAACGAATTTCAATAATTACAGAGGTGTGATTCCTATGCTTTCACAATTAATATAATTGCCCCTTAAACTTTTATTATTAAACATAGGTCGTTTTAAGTTTCTAAAATAGTACAGTATTTGATGGAAAATGACATCATTGGTAATGTTCAGGATAATCAAAATATTGATAGCCATTACGTTCAAAATTAATAACGTATTAATGTGATTTGTCTAAACAAGGCTAATGGCTTCTAAGAGGTGTGTAAATTTACCTATTTACGTCTATGTACAACTTAGGAGATTTTAGCTCTAATTTTCTACTTTGTTTTTGTTTCGAAATTGACATTTATTTTTGAGTTCTCTAACTACTAACTTATTCTACATTTTACGGGGAAATAAATCGTTTTATATAAGGTTATTTTCACATTGGTAGTATATGTTTTTAACTTGAAAGTTGAACTGCAGTAGTCAATTAATTAGTTTAAAAGTTGTGCTTTTCTTGTTATTTTTAACTGAAAACGGTAGAAGTTCTAAGTGGAATATACATAATTTTTGCTCAAATTCAGAATCCAGCTTATTTAGTTAAAACCAGAAACCCTTATTACAACTAAATTCATTGTACAGTAGAATTCAAATTTTCCAAATGAACAATTTATGATTCATCTCAAATTAATTTAGTTTTTCCAGATCATTTTGAATATGCTGTCTTTGAGGTTTTTCTTATCGAAAATTTAGAAGTTAAGCATATAACTATTTCAAAAGTTTATACCAATACCCATGTATAAAAGCTTTACTAAATGGTTTATATGTGTGTTTGAAGATCATGATATAATAAAGAATTGCAATGAAACTTTTTTGAAGATCATGTACGGAGATGTGTCCCCGAAGAATATTCTTTACAACGAGTAATGGGTGATTAAAGTTTCATATTTTGGTAAAGGTATGAATACGGGAATTTCAAATAATTGCATTTTTTGAAAAAGCAAGTTAATATAATATTCTTAATAATCTAATTTTATTTCTCATGAATTAGCAAAAAAAATATGATGCATCCGAATATAACTTAGGAATTGAGTTTTATCGATCACCTGAAATACTTATTGACACATGAAAATCGATATATATATGGCGCGAGAGTGATGTTCAACGATGAATCACCCAAACGTGGCCCGTTATATCAATGTAAGGTTTTCATCTTTATGATATCAATGTAAGTATGCGATGTTTCAAAAATACAAGATGAACTGGACAATGGCAATAGCACGGAGAGTTGCGATAGGTAATGGTTTTAATTTAAAACCTTGTTATCTAAAATTTATTTCGAAGACAATTTCCAGAACTAAACATTAACAAAATCACAGAGCGAATTCTTGTAGAGTTTGAAATTTTAAAACTCAGTTTCAATAAAATTCATTGTACCTAAGTCGACAAAAACCGCTGACCACGAGTCAGACTCCATTTACACATAATAGTAAAATAGTAACTTTCAAGGTTTGACTACCATGTATCATTTATTTTATTAAGATATAATTTGTTATATAATTCTATTATTTAATATAAAATTCACGAATCACTAATCAACAAGTTGCTTGATATTACATGACTCAAGTTTATCGTTGAATTCTGAAGAAGTAAAAGCGCGGATATCATATTGTATAAATAGGTTAAGAATTGTAATGTTTTTTTTTAAATGCCATTCTTTAATTAATTTTCATCGTTATATGAAAATGAAGGTAATTGAAAGTATTAAAAGTTCATTGTAACTTATCATTTAAACTATCATACTTTATTTTATAGTTGTTTTTAAAAAAATTATCACCATTTTAAATGTTTTCTTTTGAATTTAAACCTAATTGAATTTTTAGAACTTTATGATAATATTGTTGGAAAAACATGTTTTACATGGGTGTTTCCGAATAGTTACAGGACTAACTTCAAGTCAATATTACATGTGACAACGCTGAGTTGTTGATACCGTACTGAACGTGTTTGAATAGCCCGTGTGACGAGCTTCGTAACGGTATATCGCATGACCTATTCAGAGAATGAGTGTGAATACTAATTGGTTTCAAAGTTGGGCTCTCGAAAGAGAAGAAAACCTCTTTGCTGGAAAATGGTATAATTAAATGGAAAACCAGTGAGGGTTATCCCATATTGAAAGATTAAGAGTTAATTTTACAATATATATACAATACCAACCCATGTAGTTGTTAAACTAACATGTACACATACACCTAAGAGTATTAGTGTGTACCACACACGCGTGATCGCTCGGGCGCGGAATTGGGATTGGGGTTTGGATTTGGGATTTGTATAAAATACAAAAATAGTCTCTAGAGTTTTCAGCAATTGAAACGCCATCAATCAATGATAATAAATTGCAGATTAAGTGCGCTGCGGTTTCAGAAATTGATTGGACGGATTCTGGGGGTGTAACTCACAGAATTGAATGACCATTAATGGCTGTGGTTTCAATAAAGCCTATAAAAAGAGAATCGCACCACCAACAGCTCGACCTATGGTTCGGTGCCGGTTTTCACACGACCCACTCTGAGACAGAAGTTGTACGTTGGAAACAAAATTCCGAAATCAGAAAACTTTAAAGGTGGTTCGGAAAATATTGTTTAAGGAAAACTGCACAACAGTTGTCTCTTCTTTCATTTCAGTACTGTTTTAATTCAGTATTTTCTATTATGTAATTTATATTTCAGTTCTGTAATTTCCTTTATTTACAGAAACAGTCCAGACATTTAGTAATCATACTACTCTGTCTGACAGTTTCTTTCAATTGTTAAACATTCCAGCAGTTTAGTAATATATTATTCTGTCTGGCAGTTTCAAACAATTACAATTCAGTCCAGCAGTTTAATAATTTATATTAGATCTGTCTGTAATTTAATTAGTGTAATTTAATTCTGTACGAGTCAGGAATTGTAATTTATATTCCGTTTATGAGAAATAAAATTGTTATTTCCATTTCAGTCATTTGTCTTTTCAATTATTGCTTTTCGATATAGTACAAAACCAACAAATATCACATTGCAAACAATCTAATAAGCACAATTAGAAACTATTAAAAACCACATTATGATGACTTTACTACATTGTATCAACAATTCTTTTTTTCTAAAATAAACTGTTGAACCGATTAGTAACCTGTGTTGAACCGATTCGTATGATAACGAATATTTTGAGATATAATAAAGCAAAATGAATTTAACTCAATGAAATCCCGTTAGTCAAACTAATATGTAAAATAAACTGTTTTAGATTAATAAGTAGAAAGCACGAAAGAGAAATGAACTACAAAGAACAAAGCAAGTTTCGAGCATGCAAAATCTGAGAAATAACAAAAGAAAGTTAACTGATTTATTATTTCAATCGGTTTAATATAAAGTAACTCGTTATATCTACACATTTATGGAAACTTCAGCTATACAAATCCTCTAAACCTTAATTAGAATTCAATTAATGCCTTCTAGATACCTTTTTTAAACTTGAATTCCCTCTGGTTATCTATTATAAGTTACATTATCTATAGCTACAACTTTTTATTAATATATAAACCCTAATAATTGTATTTTGCATTATAATTTTGTTCCAATAAAAAATATACTTGAGATGTGTAATTATATATATATATATATATATATATATATATATATATATATATATACTAGTAATCGTGCTCCACGCGTTGTGTGTTGGAAAAAATTTCGAAAATATGTAATTTAAACATATTTGTTTCAAGTGGTCAGGGACCATCTTTGAGTCAATTTTTAATGCGACTCCTCAGTTTTTCTAAGGTCATACTCTATGCGTTTGAGTAGCTCGTGTGACGAGCTTCGTAACGGTATATCGCATGACCCATTCGGAGGAAGGGTGTGAATGATAATTGTACTCGAAGGTTGGTACTCGAAAGAGGAAATAAAGCCAATGCTGGAAAATGAGAAAAGAAATGGGATTTAACCCATGAGTGTTATCCCACATTGGAAAATCATGAGTGATTTTTACAATATATATACTAAGGTATCCCATGTGGATATATAGTAGTGTGTCCACATACACATGTGTGTATTGCGTACCACACATGGGCGGGCTTGCTCGACGGCGGGCTTGCTCGACAGGAAAAGTGTGTCTGTTTGGGAAAAGCTTCCAGCAAAGCTGTAACTGTTGCAATAAATGTGATTTCATTGCAAAGTTAATACTGCAGTTTCGAATTTCGAAAACTGACAGTAGTAAAGTGACCTTAATACAGCAGCATATATCATCTCTCTAAACAGTAGCATTACATTTTAGAAACAGAGAGAACCACCCACCAACAGCTCGACCTTGACTCGTCGCCAGTTTCCGGCGAGTCATCCGAGACGTTGTACCTTGGGATCGAAGCGCCAACGCAACCAGAAACCTTAAGGTGGTTGGGCGAATATCGGTTAACGGCATACTGTTAACAGTAGCCTCGTCTTATTTTATTTCTATTCTGTCCATTTCATTTACGTCTTTTAATTCTGTCCATTTAATTTACGTATTCAATTCTGTCCTTTTTTATTTCAGTATTTCAATTGCTGTCCTTAGCTGTAGCTTTTAATTCTGTTTGTACTATTCTGTAATTTCTTTAAAGTTCTGTTTTTTGCTGTAATTTCAATTCTGTAATTAAATTCAGTAATTAGAATAGTTTCAATTCAGTCCTGTTATTTCAATTTAAATCAGAACAGTCCGGCTGTTAAGTTTATACTTTCCAGTCCGACAGTTTCTATTTATTGCAATTCAATACATCAGATTATTAATTAATAATAATCTGATAACGTTTGCTTTATTTACGTTTCAGTACCTACATGTTGTAATCATTAATTTCTGTATCAGTTTCGAAATTAATAAAGATTACACTGGTTTTTGTTTATTCTTGTTTAGTCCTTTAATTATTGTTAATTGTTATTTCGTACACGGAAACCAACAATCTTAACCGATAGTCTGTTGTTTCTTTCGTGTATTGATCAATACAATTTTTTATTTTATAAGGAATAGTGCTTTCTTGTTTTCAATTCTAAATTATATTAGAAATTGAATTACAAAGAAAAAATTTCCAAACAGTTTTAATTTTTATTTTGAATCTTGTTGATACCAACCGTATTGGTATTCAATAAGAATCGTTCAATCCTTTTAATATCAACCGTATTGATATTTAAAAGGATAAAAGTTTAATTTTATTATTTGTTTGTTAATTCTTTTACAAACCCAAATATAAGTTTTGGAGTTTGTTTAAAGAATTGATTGTACACGTATCTCATACGTTTTGTGTTGTCGTTTCAGATGACTAACACGTCGCCTATTGAGTTGCCTATCGAGGGTGAGCATGACCCAGTGGTTGGTGGGCCTGTCCATAACACTGGGGGCGATGCGAATGTGGTGGCTAACGCCGATGACGCAGTTGCAGCGGCTGAGGCCGCCGCGGCTGCGGCTATGGCGGATGCTGCGGCCAAAGCTGAGGCTGCAGCCGAAGCAGCGGCCACGGCTAAGGCCGCAGCTAAGGCTGCGGCAAGAGCCAAGGCTGCGGCCAAGGGCAAGGCACCGATGTATTCGGCTGTGCCTACTTTGCCGACTTCTCATCTGGAGAAACCGGAAAAATTCAGGGGAGACAACTTTAAACGTTGGCAGCAAAAAATGTTGTTTTATCTCACGACCCTGAATCTGACCAGGTTTCTCAAGGAGACTGCTCCCGTCCTAAACGAGGACGATCTGGACGAGCAGTCGTTCTCTGCGGTTGAGGCATGGAGACATGCCGACTACCTATGCAAGAACTATATCCTGTGTGCTCTAGATGACACGCTGTTCAGTGTTTTCGAGCCCAAAGCTACTGCAAATGAGCTTTGGGAGACTCTCGAAAATAAGTACAAAGTGAATAACGCTGGCACAAAGAGATTTGTTGTCACGGACTTTCACGAGTATCGTATGACTGACAGCAGGGGTGTCATGGAGCAAGTTGAGGAGCTCCAACTCATTTACCATCGCCTTGAGGCTGAGGGGCTAGTGATAAACGAGCCTTTCCAGGTGGCACTCATGATTGAGAAATTGCCACCATCTTGGAAAGACTTTCAAAATTACCTTAAACACAAGCGAAAGGAAATGAGGCTGGAGGGGCTCATTGAGAAGCTCAACATCGAGGTGAGCAACCGTCGCTCCGTGAGGAGAGTCGGTGGTGCTGTCATCCCGATGGCAAAGGCCAATGTGGTCGAAAGCTCCAACGTCAAACGGAAACGTCTTGACACCGGAGGCAGTGCTGTTGTCGCGAAGAAATTTGCGAGAACCTGCTTTATGTGTAACAGGACCGGCCATCGTGCCGCGGACTGTTATGACAATAAAGGCGCTGTTAAGCCTAAGCCCCCCCCCCCCCCCCCCCCCGAGGAACTTTAAGGGCAAGGGAAAGAGGAAAGCTCCAGCTCAGGCTCATCTGGCTGAGGGAGGACGAGATGACGACCACTTTACTGCTGTGGTCTCTGAGGTCAATCTCGTGGGGAGCACCCCCAAAGAGTGGTGGCTGGATACTGGCGCCACAAGCCACATCTGCTCAACTAGGTGGATGTTTAAGACCTACGAAGCGGTAGAGGGAGAAAGCTGCTTCATGGGAAATTCTGCTATTTCCAAGGTGGAAGAAAAAGGAATGGTCGTGATGAAGATGACCTCGGGAAAAGAGCTGAGGTTGACAAATGTGCTTCATGTTCCAGATATCCGCAAGAATCTGGTATCAGGATCGGTGATGGTGAAGAACGGGTTTAAACTAGTTTTAGAATCCGATAAAATTGTAATCACCAAAAATGGTGTCTATGTAGGCCGTGGCTATATGACCAACGGCATGTTTAAGTTGAACGTAGGGACACCTTCTCCCAATAAAGGTGCTAAAGCTGAGGCTAGCACAAGTACTGTAATGACTGTTGCCCAAGAGGCCAATAATAATTCTGAGTTTAATTATTTATTTGAGTCATTTCATTTGTGGCATGGTAGATTAGGTCACGTGAATTATAATTCTTTAAAGAAATTAATTTCACTAAAACTAATACCAAATTTCGTTTTTGATAAGCAACACAAATGTGAGATTTGTGTAGAAGCAAAATTAACGAAATCATCGTTTCAACATGTTGAACGAGAAAGTGAACCTCTCGGTCTAATACACACGGATGTATGCGACTTAAAGTTTATACAAACGCGAGGAGGGAAAAAGTACTTTATCACCTTTATAGATGATTGTACTAGATACTGTTACGCTTACTTAATGAGAAGTAAAGACGAAACAGTAGAGAAATTCGCTCTTTATAAGACCGAAGTTGAAAATCAACTCAATAAGAAAATTAAAACATTGAGAAGTGATAGAGGCGGTGAATATGAATCACCGTTTGAACAGATATGCGCTGAAAGCGGCATTATACATCAAACCACAGCCCCATACACTCCCCAGGAAAATGGGGTTGCTGAGCGTAAAAATAGAACGCTAAAGGAAATGATGAATGATATGCTAATCAGTTCTGGGTTACCCCAGAACATGTGGGGGGAAGCTGTACTTTCCGCTAACTATGTTTTAAACAAGTTACCACATAAGAAGCGAGAAAAGACTCCATATGAGTTATGGAAAGGTCATCAACCCAGTTATAAGAACCTGCGGGTTTGGGGTTGTCTCGCAAAGGTCCTAGTTCCCACTCCTAAAAGGATGAGAATTGGTCCTAAGACGGTGGACTGTGTGTTCATCGGATATGCACAGAACAGTAGTGCATATCGGTTTCTCGTGCACAAGTCGGAAAATCCCGATGTGCACGTAGATACGTATATGGAAAGCCGAGAGGCCTCTTTCTTTGAAGATATCTTTCCCCGGAAATTACCTACATCTGTACCAACTGAAGAGTTGAACAGTAAAGGAAATGTGGGGGCAAGTGAACCGACAGAGGAAGAGGAAGAGGAAGAGGAAGAGCCTCGGCGCAGCAAAAGGGCAAGGAAGGAAACTTCCTTTGGACCTGATTTCCTAACCTTCATGGTTGAAGGCGAACCGGAGACATATAAACAAGCTATGTCAACACCGGATTTCCAATATTGGGAAGAAGCTATTCAAAATGAAATTGAATCAATCATGCAAAACCACACTTGGGAACTAGTGGATCTTCCGAAAGGATGCAAGCCCCTAGGTCACAAGTGGATATTCAAGAGGAAGTTAAAGGTTGACGGCACGATTGATAAATACAAGACGAGACTTGTGGTAAAAGGATTCAGGCAAACTGAAGGTGTCGATTATTTCGACACGTATGCTCCTGTCTCCAGGAAAACGTCTATCCGAATCGTCATTGCTCTCGCAACTTTGTTTGATATGGAAATACATCAAATGGATGTAAAGACGGCATTTCTGAATGGGGAACTGGAAGAAGAAATTTACATGGAACAACCTGAAGGGTTTGTAGTTCCTGGTAAAGAGCACCAAGTGTGCAAACTTGTAAAGTCTCTATATGGACTCAAACAAGCGCCAAAGCAATGGAATGAGAAGTTTGATAGAATTATGCTATCAAACGGTTTTCACATTAATGAGTGTGATAAATGTGTCTACTCTAAAGGAAGTGGAAGAGACTGTGTTGTAGTCTGTCTCTATGTGGATGACATGATCATAATTGGGAGTAATGATAGAATCAGCTCCACAAAGAAAATGTTATCACAACACTTCGATATGAAGGATCTGGGTATAGCTGATGTAATACTTGGTATGAAGATTACCAAAACATCAGAAGGATATGCATTGTCCCAAGGTCACTATGTTAAACAAGTATTAGACAAGTTTGACAAGGGCAGTAAGGCTATGTCTAGAACCCCAATTGAGTTCAACTGTAACCTGAAAAAAAATTTCGGTAAAAGTGTGAATCAATTGGAGTTCTCTCGAGTCATAGGCAGTCTCATGTATATAATGAATTGCACTAGACCAGACATAGCAAACTCAGTGAGTAGACTGAGCAGGTACACCAGTAATCCAAATGAGGAACACTGGAAGGCTATAATGAAACTTCTCAGGTATATGAGGTTTTCAGCCGATTACGGGCTGCACTATACCAGATATCCAGCGGTACTGGAAGGGTATTCAGATGCCAACTGGATATCAGACTCCAATAGCAGAAGGTCCATGAGTGGATATGTGTTTATAATGGGAGGAGCTACTGTGTCTTGGAGATCCTCCAAACAGACGTGTATTGCAAGGTCAACTATGGAATCTGAATTCATAGCGTTAGACTTAGCAACCGAAGAGGCAGACTGACTGAGAAGTCTATTGGAAGGAATTCCAATGTGGCCAAAACCTGTTCCCGCAATAAGCATGCATTGCGATAGTCAATCAGCTATTGCGCGGGCTCAAGATCATATGTATAATGGAAAGTCTCGACATATACGTCGGAGACATAAATCTGTAAGGGAATTGTTATCCAACGGTGTGGTATCCTTAGATTTTGTGAGATCAAAGGAAAACATAGCGGATCCATTAACAAAAGGCTTGACTCAAGTGGGAGTCGAGACGTCATCGAACGGAATGGGATTAAAGCCCATTAAATTGGTGGCCCCAACATAGGCAACCCAACCTAAATGGAATATTTCCTGATAGGTTCAAAGGGAAACTGAACTGTGAGGGCAACTGAACAAAGCACTCGGGAACCTGGAGTTCCCAGCCCATTTCCGCGATGACAGAGTGATAGACCTGTACCATTGTAAGGGTGAGCTTGAGGCTCTTAATGATCCAAGTAACTCGACGGTCGAGTAAAGTGAGTCAGGACACTTTCGACTTGGAACACCTATAACTAGTGTGTAAGGCCGGTACCATGTGATGAGCTTGGGCTAATTCACTAGAGCACTCAGTTGAAGTTGCCAAGGCAGTCCAGGCCAAATATGGACAACAACTAAAGGGCCTAGTACGTGGGTAGAGAGGGCACTGTGCGGGTGCCATTCTGGGATATACAAAGCTTGATGGTTCAAAGCTTTACAGTTACCTAATAGCAGTATTCTGGGTGGTACTCCGCTACGGCAGGTTCAAGGCGCGCGCTACCTGACCTTAGGCAGTGAACTTTTGCGGTTCTCTTGATTTGCATTTAGGACATGGGCTTTCGAGCCAATTGCATTCATGTGGGGGATTGTTGGAAAAAAGTTGGAAAATATGTAATTTAAACATATTTGTTCCAAGTGGTCAGGGACCATCTTTGAGTCAATTTTTAATGCGACTCCTCAGTTTTTCTAAGGCCATACTCTATGCGTTTGAGTAGCTCGTGTGACGAGCTTCGCAACGGTATATCGCATGACCCATTCGGAGGAAGGGTGTGAATGATAATTGGACTCGAAGGTTGGTACTCGAAAGAGGAAATAAAGTCAATGCTGGAAAATGAGAAAAGAAATGGGATTTAACCCATGAGGGTTATCCCACATTGGAAAATCATGAGTGATTTTTACAATATATATACTAAGGTATCCCATGTGGATATAAAGTAGTGTGTTCACATACACATGTGTGTATTGTGTACCACACACGGGCGGGCTTGCTCGACGGGCGGGCTTGCTCGTTGGGTTTTTAACTCAACGGGAAAAGTGCGCCTGTTCGGGAAAAGCGTGTCTGTTCGGAAAAAGTGCGCCTGTTCGGGAAAAGCGTGCATGTTCGGAAAAGTGCGCCTGTTCGGGAAAAGCTTCCAGCAAAGCTGTAACTGTTGCAATAAATGTGATTTCATTGCAAAGTTAATACTGCAGCTTCGAATTTCGAAAACTGACAGTAGTAAAGTGACCTTAATGGCAGAGATACCCAGCAAGCCTATAAATAGGCAGACCCCCCACATGTCAAATACACACACAGAACATTCTGAAACCAAATACATCAGCATATATCATCTCTCTAAACAGTAGCATTACATTTTAGAAACAGAGAGAACCACCCACCAACAGCTCGACCTTGACTCGTCGCCAGTTTCCGACGAGTTATCCGAGACGTTGTACCTTGGGATCGAAGCGCCAACGCAACCAGAAACCTTAAGGTGGTTGGGCGAATATCGGTTAAGGGCATACTGTTAACAGTAGCCTCGTCTTATTTTATTTCTATTCTGTCCATTTCATTTACGTCTTTTAATTCTGTCCATTTAATTTACGTATTCAATTCTGTCCTTTTTTATTTCAGTATTTCAATTGCTGTCCTTAGCTGTAGCTTTTAATTCTGTTTGTACTATTCTGTAATTTCTTTAAAGTTCTGTTTTTTGCTGTAATTTCAATTCTGTAATTAAATTCAGTAATTAGAATAGTTTCAATTCAGTCCTGTTATTTCAATTTAAATCAGAACAGTCCGGCTGTTAAGTTTATACTTTCCAGTCCGACAGTTTCTATTTATTGCAATTCAATACATCAGATTATTAATTAATAATAATCTGATAACGTTTGCTTTATTTACGTTTCAGTACCTACATGTTGTAATCATTAATTTCTGTATCAGTTTCGAAATTAATAAAGATTACACTGGTTTTTGTTTATTCTTGTTTAGTCCTTTAATTATTGTTAATTGTTATTTCGTACACGGAAACCAACATTGTGTGTGTGACGCGTAATGCAATTAAAATATAAAAAATAAGTGTAGTTATGATACAAATACGTGTATAATACAAAAAAAATAGTATAACATTTAAAAGGATGTTTGATTATTAAAGAGGGACACACATAATGTTATTAGTTGTTATTTTTTTTATTTTTTTTTATGTGAGCATGATATTATTATAATTAATAAAAAAGTATATGGATATTTTTTTTTAAAAAAAATGACTAAATTAGACAGTTTAATTTGATTTGAATTAACTTATTATAATAGAATGATATATTATAGTAGGGAGTTGTATTGAGACTGTACTCATGACTCTGTTTGCATAATAATTTAGGCCCTTGTTAATATAAAGTTATGCTAAAACGGTATTTAGTGAAGTAGACATAAGTGGCAGAGTTAAAATGGGCCAGAGGGCACGTGTCCCCCGGATTAGGTTAATTATTATATATCTATACTATTATCATATTTTTTAAAAAAATATCTCTATTCTATTTTACTAATTACCAATATATCCTAATTTAATTAATAATTCATCCTTTTTAAAAAAATTTTAATTAATAATTCATCCTTTTTAAATTTTTTAATAACGAATGTATCATAATTTATTTAACAATTCGTTTTAACTCACATAATTTTCAATAAATGATACCGAGTTTAATTATTATGTTCATAATAAAACTTATTATGATATTTATGTTTTGACGCGTCATCCACGCAAGACCTGGAGCAGTTACCAGTGTTGTAATATGATAAGTATATGGACTTAGACGAATTGGTTAATAGCTCATGTTTATCATCAATTGACTTACTGCGTTTACATTTTTATACAATCATAATCATTACATGCATTACTAATTTTATTTTATTTTTCCGCTCTTTCATTGTCGTATAAATACAATATATAATGGCCTTAAAGTTGTTGGTTTTATTTGAAGGAGAATAATTATTATTACTACTTGGTTTCCATTTTAAAAAACATGGCTATTGATAATGAGTACAAATCTTCTACCCCATATTGTATACCTCATTTTGTGTCCCATTAATTTTTTAACCCAAAATTATTATTAAATTTTTTTAAAAAAAATACGAAAATTATAATTAGACATGTATTAATACATTCCAATATTTTTTTCCTAACGAAAAATTCAAATATGTTTTATTTTGGAATTAAAATGCGAACTAGTGTAACTTAAATATAAATTTCAAAAAAAATAATGTAACCCAACAATATGTCCCAAATATGTCCAAATATTATGAAATATGTCTAGAATACATTGTAAAAGTTTATAAAAACACACAAAAAGTTATAAAAAATCAAAATTTAAGCGAAATAAGCTAAGGGGGCACGAAATGAAGTACAAATTAGGGGTAGAAGATTTGGACTCATTGATAATCAATATAGTCTATTTAGTTAAGTCTCATTTTTTAACACGTGGACTAATTCATAAAATTCACCAAAATAGCTATTTATATTATCGATTGTTGCTAGTTAGACATTCTATACTTGTCTTATTTTCTTACAATCAAAGTTGATTAATTGTTGAGGAAATAGAGTTTGTTTTATTTCTTCCACCAACATATTTAATGTTTGATCAATTAGTGATTTTTCTTATTCATTTAATTATTGACCAAGTATTTTTTCCCATAAACCGAAATGCTAATTATGATCTAAAAAAATATTTTTGTTTATTTAAGACATGTTTATAGAAAACAATTTGAAAAGAATATTTTTTCGCTGGATTCAAACAATATTCAATCGTATATAATTACATATTTGTTATAAGTTCCATTTGTTTACCTAACCTATATACACATACCCCAATTTTTTACAATTGGGTATTTTATCAATCTTCGTCTTAATCGTGTCTCGTTGAACCAAAATCATGGTTCTGCCCCTGGTAGCGTCAAAAACATTATTTCTGTAACTTAGTTATTTGTGTTATTTCTACAACAAATACGGAGTTACGAATTTGTGTCTCCAAAACTTATAACTTTATGATCAATGAATGATTCTTCCTAAACTAGCATGGTCTGCACCAGTCTCTAGCTATGTTTTCCGGTAGACGAAGAGTTGTTACCCTAGACTGGAGCGTAAAAGAAGGGGTAGACCGTATTTGAGAATTTTTTTCACCCGGCTAAATGTTCCATCATCGTGAAAACTGTAATTGCAACGTATTTTTTGGTATTAGTGTTTAACTACGAAGTAAAAGCTAAAAAAGTGGAAACAAAAAAGCAAGGGGAAAAAGAGCAATGTAACAGGTGCACCCTGAATAGGTCATCAAACCCCAGAGAAATATGGTATATCTATGCTTTTTCAGGCTTTGTTATTTACTGTTTCTTCAGTACAAGCATAACAAACAGAACTGACCAATAACCTATTTCTTTGTTGTACATGATACGAGTGAGCCAAATTTATCACTGGATTATTCAAAAAATTTGTTGCAAGGACTTAACGGTAATGGCTTCAGAGTTTGAAAAACAATCCTACCTGGTCCTTGTATTTTGAATTGTATTTTTGAGTTGTTATATGAGTATATCATTCTATTATAATAAGCCAATCCAAGAAAAATTAAGGCTGTCTAATTTAGCAAATTTTTTTCAAAAATACCCTCACTCTATTTTAATAATTACCGATATACATAATCTAATTAATTAACTATTTGTCCTCAATATATTTTACTAATTACGGATGTACCATAAATTAATTAAAAATTCTTTTTAGCCTCCGTAACTATAATATAAATTATACAAAATCTGAATATTATATTAAAAATAAAATATATTACGAGATTACGCGTCTCACACGCAACGCGTGGGTAACTTTTACTAATATTAATTTATTCTATGTCGTTTGGTATTAATCTAGCATTTGATTCATTGTGCTTCTCTCTTATTACTAAGAATACAACTCCTACTACAAAGTTTATGCAATTGTAACGCTGAGTTTATCGAGATTCAGTATTCACGCATCACTCGGATATCGATTCAATCTTAGGTTTATAATATGCTCTTGTTATAGATTAATTAACTTCTTCAAACATACTGTATTAGAATCAACCATATGTCTTTTCAAAACAACTCCAAACTACATTGACCATCAAAACGAACTCGTCGTGTAAAATTTACTCCATAACAAGCATTACTGATGAAAATGAAACGACATTAACAAATAAAATTGCTGAATGAACTTCGGGTACGTAGTGCAAGAACTTGGAATCGGAAAATGAAAAAACACAAATTGTGAGTAGCTTAACTTGTCCTGTTCCGACGATCTAGATTTGCTATACATAATTGTGAGAAACAAAACATATGTACCATATAGATGATAAAGAGATGCGGCGTATATATGGACATTATTGTGGTCCCAAAACTGTGAACGTCCAAGTAAGAAAGAGGGCAGTGAGATTTATTGCAATAATGATAAATTTAAAGAAGTACGTTTTAAAATATATAGATATTGATATAGATATAGATATGAATCTGAAGTCAGATACGGTTATAAGTTTCTCTCTATGAAGAATTGAACAGCTGTGTGTGTGTGATATTTGTCTATTTTGCTGAAAGTGGATAGTGTTTTAAACAAGGTGCATAAAGCCATTGGAACAGTTTGCTCACAACTATGGTTTCATTTAGCAATCACTAGGAAACACCATTGCTCACCTACCATCCCCCATTTAAAGCCATTTTCAATATATATAAAAAAAATAAACTTGAAACTGATTAGTTAAGTTAGATCATGCAATATGTGGTTATGTGGATAAATATAAACTCTAGGGACAATAATTGAACTCTTTATTTAATGGGTCATTTTCGGCTTTGCTTCATAATGTAGCTAGTACAAGTAGCTAGTTGGCTATATAGTTACATTTTTGGGGGTTGTTACTTTTTTAAGTCTAAGAGATTAGAGATTTTGAGCTAGGGAACCAGCATAATTTTCTTAGCTTTTTAAGCTAAAACCCAGAAAAGTTAGGGAGACTTAAAAGATTCAAACAATTGGCCTATATATGTTGTAGCTCAAAAACTATATACAATTAAATACGATAACTTTAATTGCAACTTCTATTAAAAAAGTTTGGATTAATTTAGCGCTAACATGGACCGAGTGAATTTTAATCATATGTACTATATAGTGAATTAGAAATTTAACAGTGTTGAAGCAAAATTTCGACTCTGCAGTAACAAAAATGCTCATAATTGGGAATTCATATGATTCATTCACATATTTTTTTGAACTAAACATTTTAATCCTGATCAGAGTATTGCGCTATATTGCTACTTAAATATAATTGGCATACGCTAACAGAATTTCTTAAATTTTAAGAGTCTAGGAGAGTCGGTAAACTTTTGACTGACCTACGATCTCAACCCACTACAAAAAAATACTCAAATAGCGACGGGATTAGTGACGGTATTTTTTGTTACGAGCTTATTAGTGACAGTTTTTGTGACAGTTTAGTCAATTTGCGACAGATTTATGACAACTTTTTAAATTAGTGACAGGCTTGTGACAGCTTTTTACTCTCATTAAATCAAATATTATTTTGCAGTGACCGTACAGTATTAATATGAATAGTTAAGTAGTAATACACACATACAATACAAAATAAGTGTATTATAGGACAAAACCATGTCACTATAGCTATGCCATATATAATGGTAGATAGTTGCAGTATTTTCTTTATTAGTGATGAGCATATGGTCTCGTTCAGTTTGTAACTTTTTCCTTTGAAACAAATTAATTGAAACCAACACTTTCTTTTTGAGATTCTTTCGCTTCCATTTTTTTATGTACAGAAATTGATACTACATGTTACTGATTCATTTTTAGTTCCGATCCTTCTCTTTGGTTCAATGCGCGAAAATTTGATTCAACAAGTTTTTTTTCCTTCCTTCAATTTTTTACTATTGATAAAGAACATTAAATTATCATTGGTACGTAAATGTTGATGTTAGTAATTAATAACCAAGTTTCTAGAGGAATGCCATGAAATTTCTCATACTACTTTTCAGACGTGTTAAACGGTCCCCACAATAAACAGTCTACGAAAATTTAAGGATTATCTTGCTTTACTATACACAAATCCCAAAACATTACTCTTTCATGCATGAAACAATCTTGTTCCACAATGACCCAAAATCCACCACTGTTTGCTCATAACAAGCACCACCACCGGATTATTACACGTGTTACTTATTAGCCGACTAAATCGAACAGGAGTATTTTATGCTAGAGAATATTAACAAGGGACCACTATAATATATAGACCTTTAGTACATAGGCTTAATAATCACCCTTTTCTCAGATTCTCGAAAATCTGATAACATTGTACGTAGGCCCCCCCGTCTTTATCTTTTTCCTAGTTAATTACGGTGATAGTCACTGCAGTTTTAAAAAGCTCTTTTTTTTTAAGTTCTAAAAAGAATATAGTGTTTCCTCCAAAAAAGAACTGTATATAGATTATAGAGTTAATACTTGTCTTACTATGAGATCTTTCAGTTAGAAACTTTGTAGGTTTTAACTGGTTAGTGCATTTTTTTGCTACAAAGCCCCCGGATATGGTACAAAAAATATCAATGCACCTTAATTTGTTTGATATTTCAATAGTGAATAAGTCAATATAAAAGCGGTAATTATATTGGCCTCTTCCTTAATATAACCAACATCTTTTTTTTGGGGCTGATATGAGGTTTTTCATGAGTTGTTTTGCTGATATTTTGGTTGCTGAATATTCTCTCTTTTGATCACATTGATCCGGAGTTATAGTGGAGAAATAAGGATAAGGGTTATAAAGAGAAAATGAGAGGTTAATTGACCATTTTTTCTAATTAAAATTACTCAGGTGACAATCAGTTTATCATACATTTTTCCTCGTTAAATAGTTTTAGATTTGTAACTAAATTCATTTTGTATTTCAGTTATATATTCAGTTTATTTTACCAGAATTGTCCGGAACTTGCTATCATGGGAGCATGACCCATGTAAACAATTATTTGCTACTTTTAAATAATTAATGAATGGTCAGTCTTAATAAAAAAAAACCAACATTTTTTAAAACTTATAAGTTAGAACTAAATGTACGACATAATCATCTTAACTTTATTTAGAATGGGCCAAAACTATGTCATAAAATGTGGTTGACCATACAAGATAGTTTACAAAATGGGTAGTTAAGAGATCTTTTAAATAAAAACTAAGGATACTATATGAGTATTTATATATTTTTTTTTTATCTCGAGACGCAATTTTCCAATTTTTTCCATCATAAGGCTGAGTTCTAAAAAAAGCCAATTGGCTGATTATAGAAAGTGGCCCCATAAGTCCTACGTGGCAAGTAGTAAAGTAGAACGACAGAGATGTTTGGTAGTAGTAAAAACGACCCAAGAACGGCGCTCTCTCTTTCTAGGGTCCGGTTTTTTGACAAAAAATATAATTTTTTTGGATTTTTTGAATTATTTTGACTAATAATATGGATTTTAAGAATTAAAAAAAATCCTAATAACCAAACAGTTATTAAAAAAACTAAATTTTCAAAATATAAAAATCCAAACACACCCTTAATTTTATTTTTGATTTGGTATGATGATTCGTCTCTTCACCCATATTGTATGTCATTAGCTTTTGGTGGGTCACGTGGTTTAGATTTTATTTTTATCTCTTTCCTAAATATTTTGATCTAAAGGAATTGACTATCCAAGTTAAGATTACAATATGTATTATAAGCAGTGGATTTAATTTACTACTAGGAAATACTAAATAGGTATACACTCAAATTTACATTTGATTCCTGTTTGGTTGCAACTTTAATACTCAGCTTTTTTGCTTAGATGCTAGACTGCTTTCCGGCCGGTTGTTTATCAGCTTATAATCTCAGCTACTCAGTTTTTAAGCCAGAAAACCCTTGAAGTTTTAGATCACTTTTTTTTCCAAGTTCAATCAAATCCAGTTTACATGCTTAAAGCTGCTACCATCAAGGTTAGAGAGAGTATAGTCATTAGAAAGAATGTTAAGCTAATTATATGAATATGGATTACTTGATTTATGCGTGTAAGTTGGTTTATGAAGGATGCAAAATAAAACTTGATTTAGAAATCTTAATATTTTAATTTCCTGTCTTCCAGCTAGTAATCGCGGGGAAAATACACCATTTACGCAAAAGAGCAAAATGCACAAATAAACTAGGCCTAATAAAAACAAAAAAAAACTAGGCCTAATAGATTTTTTTTAATTATTATTCCCAGTCAGTAATCCGAAAAACACATCATTTAAACAAAACAGCAAAATGCACAACAACTAGTAAGCAAATAAACTAGGCCTAACAGCAATGAATAAACAACAATGTAAAACAAAACACGTGTTAGAGTGAACATATGATATTGTGATAACTCATCTTAGTCATACACTATCATAGTCAATGATTATGCATATATTCAAACATGATTATACTAGAGATCTTGTTATACAAAAGTTTTAATTTATACCTTAATCAAGTTAAACTGACGTCAAAGTGTCCATATCAATCCCATGTTGACCTCTTTTTGTTGACTACTTGTAGACTAAAAGGAACAAAATGGTATAGATCAAGGTCATGAAATTAATAATATTGTTCTTATTAGTTTTGTACATATAAATAGCCTGGGAGAGTAAACAAATATAAAGCTCATAGTCATGGTTATAACTCTCTGAAGATAATATTCTAAAGAAAACTCCATTTTCCTGTAGTTTCGGTTTCTAAACACTAGTAAAATTAACCCACGCGTTGCGTGTGAGACGCATAATGACATAAATCACGTAATATATTTTATTTTGAATATAATATTCAGATTTTGTATCATTTATTGTAGTTATGCAGGTTAAAACGAATTATTAATTAATTTAGACTACATCCGTAATTAGGAAAATATAACGAGAACAAATTATAAATTAATTAGATTAGATACATTGATAATTATTAAAAAAGAGTGTGGGTATTTTTGAAAAAATTAGACAAAAATTAAAAATTTTGACAGTATCAACTTTTGTCAAGTTTAATTATATTAATAGTATGATAATTAAATATTACTCAGAACTATCATAAATTCAGAATTCAGAAGGGGTAATTTTATACTGTTACTCTTTTTTCATCCAATATCAGAAAAGATACACATGTTTAATGACAAAATCTCACTTTACATGATTGCTTTGCAGTGACCCACTCAACGAAAACTAAAAGAGATGTTCAGAAACAGGAACCCTTTCAGTTCGATGTTAATTAAGAAGCAACATAGCCATTAATTTTACTTGGCCAAATATACACACGGTCAAAGAAAAGGAATTAAAAAAATGTTAAACAGCAACATGTGTCTACTTATATTACATAATCCAACATCACATATAGAAACAGCAGACTTGTTAAAAGACAAAACTTAACGCTAGAGGGATTAATTCTCAATTGATAATATTTGATAGTTGAAAAGAAGCAATGTGAAATAGATCACATGACACGTTAAATTAAGATTTTTTGGATAGTAACTTGTGAAAAAAGAAGTCGTACATTTAGGGAATAAATATAAAGGACAAATACAAGCACAACCAAGGCATTAGTTTCATATTGTGTGTTACTAGCAAATCTTATCACTTGCTAACTTTTTTGATATGTATATAAATATTTTAACACAAAAAATAATTAACATACAGACAATCGTACTAATCAAAATAAATAAAGAAGTATAACACACTGATGTTGACACTTGGCAAGTCACATTACCAAGACCCATGCATCTTAATGTTCTGAAAAACCAAAACAAAAAAAGATATTGTTTTTCTTCCATTAACCAAAACACACAGAAAAGTTTCCCAAAAGTGTGTATAATAAATCAAAACACAAAACACAAACCACAGACCTTGCATTTCTTACTTAGTACACTTTTCCTCACCACTTTTTCTCTCTTTTTCAACAAACCAAAATCCCTCAAAATCTCTCTTTCAAATGCAAACCCAAGTACTAATGGACTTAAACCAAGAACAACCCAAACCCAAAACCATTTCATCTCAAAAAGGTCGTAAAAAGAAAGCGACCGAGTCGACTCAGAAGGTGAAAAGACAAGCTCAGAGGGGTATGGGTGTTGCTAAACTCGAGGCGCAAAGGCAACAAACCGAGTTGAGTCAGTATCTTAAGGCGACTCCAAACCAGTATTATGTGCCTTGTACTTATCCGGGCCTTTTGGGCCAGTTGGGATTTAATAATCAGGGGGGTATAGGCCTGGTAAGCCCAATATGTGGGCCTGGTAGTGGGTTTGGGTACTATACCGGTTCGGGGTATGGGCTCGGGTCAGCGAGTTTAGGTCCTAAAGGGGAGACGTCTAGAGAGCTCGCTTCAATCCCAAACTTTAATCAGTTTTCTGAAAATTGGGGTGTTAGCAACAAGGTAATTTTTGTAAAATATAATGTTTTTAAAATTGTTTCCTTTTCTGTTTCTCTGTGTTTTCCGTAACTAACTAAGTTTATGTTTTGTTATTTTGTTTTTTGATTGTTGCAGAAGAAGCGAGTGAGTGAAGAGAGTTTGGGTTGTAATGGGATGAAGGATGTTTTCGGAATCGAGTCTCAGATCAACGGTTCTGGTATTTTTGGGTTTAATCCGGATAAAAACCAGTTTTTTGGGGGCAGAAGGGAAAAAGATAGGGTGAAATCTCCAAGCCTAGCTAGTTATATTGGTGGGAACATGGATCAGGTGAATTTCTTTAATTATAATGTTATAAAACTGTTTTTTTTGTTGTTGTGTGTTTGTGAAAAATTTGGTTGTTGCTTAAATTTTCATTTAAAACTTGTTGGATTGGTTTACAAAAATTAAATTGGGTTCTTGTTACCACGTCTTCATGTGTTTTGATTTTTGACCCATGGAATATTTTGACCAAATGGATTTCAAAGTTTAGTTTTTCAAACTCCTTTTCTACTCCCAAAATTAAGGAGCTGGCTTATATTTCTCGAATATCTGTTGTTCATTTATGTTTTGATGATATTTGCAAGAAACAGAGGGTAATGATAATTTTAATCAGCCTAGTAAGCTAACATATATATTCAATTGTGTTTTTTTACTGAATCTTGAATACCTTAAACCTCTTTTAGAAGATTTTTTTTTGTTTTATTAAAAAAACAAATTCAAAATTCATGTGTTTCAATTTTCTTCAACTTGATCAATCTTCCGATTAAATATCTATCAAGTACATTTTCAATTGTTATATAATGCAAGTACGAGGTTCCATTTAATCAGTGCCAACGTTCAATTTTTTTTTATCTCCCTTTAGATTGATCTTTGAAGAGACTCGTAGTTCCTAGATAAAAAAAAAAATGTACCTCTTGGCAAATTGAATTGTTTTGGATATAAAAAACAATCAAAGTCTAGAACTTTTTCACAAGTTCGTATGCTTTTTTATCATCTTTTGGAAACACTTACATTCACCAAGGAAATGAACTTGACGCAAAACAGATTTATTTGCTTAAGTTTTGATCTAAACTAACCGTTTTATATGGTCTAAAACCACGTTTTTGGAAGTAAATGAAAAAACAGTGTTAGTAAGTAGTTCATAGTCTTATTCACTAGCACAAATTATTGAGGGGATATATAGTCGACACATAAGAATTATGTCACCTCTTTTCTTAATCATGCAATTAAAGCCAATATTATTTGGGCATAGTTTTTGGTCAGTGCCCTAATAGTTAGTACAGTATATCACTTAAGTACTTAGCATTCACCAATCATTTTCCATATTTCCAGCTTATTTTCGTCCTTTTCTCAAGTACCTTATAAAGAACCTTCAAGATTAATGCAGGAAATTAACTTCTCATCTTGTTTTTAAATTATTACTCCCTATAAAATGCAAATTTTTTGCCACAAAATAGTTTGAAACAGTCATATCCACCCAAAAGAAGAAGAAAATATAGGAAAATACATTACACTCATTTCGTAAATTATATAATACGAAGTAAATGTGATACTTGGTGACCCTTCTCAATTTTTTTAATAAGTCCTATTGCATCTCGTTGAATTACTTAAAATCTTGCTTCGTGTTTTTTTATCAGGACAAAACAAACTTATAATAAATCCTTTTCTTCTCTAAAAGCCAAACAAACTAGCTTATTAGTTGATCCCAAAAAGTTATTTATCAATAAGTTATAAAACTACATCTTATAGGATCTAATTTGTTTTATTTTTTTCTATAGGAAAGTGAGGCAGTGGCGGTTCACATAAAGAGCTACTCAAGTTCTTTAAAAGAGTATGAGTTTTTCCCAGGCTACAATACATATAACAAAAATAGCACAGATCCCAAGGATGACTATGATACACTTTCTCACTCCCTAAACCCTACAACTACCACTTCTACTACTTCAATGGGAAGTGTTATTTATCATCCCAAACCTATTGATTTGTCTCTCAAGCTTTCCTATTAGCAGTACCACTTGTTAACTGTTTATTTACAAAAATATGTTATCTGTTTTCTTGTTTTTGTCTTTTCACTGTTTAGTGCTAGCCATTGAAACTGAGAAACCCTTAACACAGCTTTTTCTTTACCTTTTTTATTTTGGGAAAACTTGTTCTTTCTCCTAATTAGACCAATACATTTTCTGGTTTTATTTGCTGCGTCTCTTTTTTATTCTCTATGCGTGTCTTACTATGATGTGTCAGTTACTGAGGTACCCTTAATTTTTTTATGGGGTTTTGTGGTTATGTAAATGGTTCTCAGTTTATGAACTATTTTGATCTTGGGTACTGTTCCATTGGATTTGTTTTAAATGCTACTATGAGCCTATATTAATTGCTTGTTAAATAGTTGTTAGGGCATATATTAAGGGTTGTTTGGTTGTACCTTTTAATTATTTCTATTTTCTATTTTTTACTTTTTAGTTACACTTTGTTTGGTTATTCAATTTATAGGGTTTGATTTATTAGTATCATGGCCTGAAAAGTACTAATAGGAGTTTTAATCTGAAAAACGCAATTTTATCATCTCGAAACAAACTTGAAGACTTGCAGTCAACCAAACATATATATATATCTACATATATTTTCTTTAAGTTTTTCAATAATTGCTTCTAAGTTATATCATCTTTCCTTATTCTCTACAGGAATTTTTCTTATTAATTTTAAAGTTCACCTTTTTTTTTTCCTTCCATCTTAATGAAAGAAAAAAGTTTGGTACTTGAGCAGAACTTGATTCACAGCCTTTTAGAGAAAATAAAAAAAGATGATGAAAGAAACTTTGTTAAAGAATGAACCACAGTAACTGTATTTTGATTGATGGTTGCTTATCAAAAAAAAAACTGTATTTTGATTGAGGACCTCAAGATAAGAAAGCATGATTTTAGAGAACCTTGATAATTTGATCTATATAATTGATTGGTTGCCACAAAATGACTTGTGATAGTAATCTGTACACTGATTAATCTTCGCTCCTTAATAGTAAATAATAAGAAAGCCATTTCTACTTTAGCTAGTTTGTGACCTAACAACTACAGTAATTTAGTTAAGAGCAGAAACTCATAATTGGCCATTAATTTTTGATATGTCCTACATTGATTAGCTAGTTTTGTGTCATTATATCGTGAATACAAATCAAGCTGGTAAGTATTCTTTTACATAATCACTTCTCTAATTTCAATAAAATTCTAGCTAACTAACTAAATGGATCCGATTTTTGTTTTGGCACTTTAACCTTAGGGATCCTTTCACGAGATTTTCTACGCATATGGAGTCGTTTATTGATTCTTGAAATGAGACAAATCCGTTGGAACTTACTTCAAGATTTATAAGAATTCACTCAAATCATTTTTTTGCCAAACATTACCCGAAAATAAGACCTATCTTGGGACTTGGGAGCACATGAAATGTTGTAGATAAATTGAGTAAAATTTGAATTAGTTGGTACACGTCATCGTCAGATTTGAATTTCAATAGAATTCACAAAAGGGTATTGAAACACGATAGAATAATTTTAAGAGAGCAGTTTTTCAAAAAGTTTTATGGTACTCAAGAACAAAATACATGATATAGGCTAATTTTAAGAGAGCATTTTGAGTTCTAGCTATATTCTATTAATTAAAAAATTCCTTGAAACAAAACTCAAGAAGTTTGCCCTGGTATAATATTTTAAAAACAGAAATTATATTCCCCTCAGCCCTAGACAAATTTTAAAATGTTAAGCTCCTATCTGTCTCTCTAATATAGTAGCTAGCAATAGAGAATTTACTGTTTAATTACCATTTATCTTCTTTTAAGTACCAAAACAGAAGGAATGTCTTTACTCCCAATTTTGCCTTGAAAATCGCAATATAAGCACAAGGGAAAACGGGTTAAAGAAGTCTAGAAAACACCTAGACTAGATGTATGTATATATATATATATATATATATAGTACTAGATACCCAATGTACTTTAAATATGAAAAAATAAAATAAAATCGATTAACATTTCTCAATAAAATAATTTGTCACCGACCGGCAGCCACTGGTAACAATTAATCCAAGGCTGCTGTAATGTTAGCAGGTACGTACCAGTACCAATATCGGTCTGAGTATGTACAAAGTATACATACATGCATATAGATATGTATCTATGTGTGTTTGTGTAAAAGTAGCATAAATACATAGGCAACTAGCAATAGTAAGTCTCAGTAAAACTAAAGCTGTGTAAGCCTTTTGGATCTTCATTTCCATTGGCTGATCAGTCCATAGAAAACAGATTTATTACTGATCACAATCAGCTTTTGTTGTTTTTCCCAATCTCCTTGTTTATTTCCCCTGCTAGAACTGCATTTTCATTTTATTTTTGATAAATAAAATTGATCAGTTAAGGAAATCAGTACTCATGCATTTTCTCCATTTCCATATTTTATATAGTAGCATATAACTATAAGTCTAGCTATGACCTTCACGAGGACATTGATCATGATGAGATATTGGTTAGCTAATGAAGTCGGTTCAGACGGGTTTTAGGCCAAGTCATTTCTTGGATTTTACGAGCACGACCTATTTAGTTTAACGAAAATCGATGGCTAATTTGTTTAATTATGCTTCTTAATTTGATTCATCGTGTTTGGTACCTTTTACTACTACTAATGTATAGCAGATTCGTCGTTAGGATGAGACATATTAAAGAGGAGTTAGTTTTATGCTTATATCATGGATCCATTTTAAATAGTTAGTCTTTCCAACTTCCTTATATAATTTTCAATGATTTCTCATTTAAATACCTTATTAATTTGCGCTTGTTTACACAAATTATTTTTACCCAACATTTTTTAGTCAAGCAACTTTTTGGATTTTATAACACTTTCTAGTTTCTACCGAGTTTCAAACTAAATTTTATGGTAATTAAAAAACTTTATCTCTTAAGGTATTGAATGAATGCTATACTGATTTGAGCTTCTAATATGCACAAGTATTATTTATATAAGAAAATACAGTTCTATCTCACTCGCTAATCAAAATTTTCACATTCGATAATTACGTCTGACTAGTGAAACTTAATAATATGACAAGGAAGAAGAAAAATACTGATTGAAGCTCGTTATCTATAGACTAGAGTTGTACCAAAGACTTGTCCAAGTATTTTTTTTGCTCATTAAATGTGTATTTATATAGTATTTTGAAATAAATTAAACAAAAAAACGTGGACGGCAGGATTCGAACCTGCGCGGGCAAAGCCCACATGATTTCTAGTCATGCCCGATAACCACTCCGGCACGTCCACTTTATTGATTCAAACTTGATACAAGAACTATTTAAAGTACAAATGCTAAATGAAACATTAACAATGAAATATAGCATACCATACTGTTTTGAAAATAAATGCCTCATTTGAAGATTGATGTTCTCAATTTTATTTTTTTACAAAATTTTAAGAGCAAGGCTTCGTGTTCCAAATTCTTGTTTGTTTGGTTTTTTTTTTTTTTGAAATAAAATTCTTGTTTGTTATTGGCTCTTACTCTGGTGTGGTGAATCTGGTGATTAGTTCCAAATTATATATGCTGCTAAAATATGCTAAAATATTCGCTATAAAGGACTATATCCAAGAGTAATGATTGCAAATATTCATTACAAGAAAAAGTTTATTTAACATCATAAAAAAAATCTGTTATCTTGCTAAAATGGCTGTGACTAAATTTTAGCAACAGTTTAGTAACAAATTATGCTGATATTTGTTGTTAAACTGTTGCTAAAATTTAGCCACAATCACCTTACCAACATAACTTAAAAAGTTTTATGATACTAAATGAATTTTTTCTTGTAGTGATTAGGGTTCGTACTCAATGCTAAAATTTTGTAAACAGAGTTCTTTATTGCAATTAGTATTGATAGAACATGAAAATTGGACCCGAATATTCTATTCGGGTAATAATCAATCCACTTTATAAATGGGTACCCAACGCTTAAATGGGTCATCCCATGCCCTTTTCATCATGAAATAAGGCTGTTATTATTAAAAGCCCAAGCCCACTTAACTAGGGACCCATATCTGAAAACCCCCCTGAGATGAAGACATTTGTCAACATCCTAGAAGGCATAGTTGCTTATAAATAGCCAACTACCCCCCCCCCCCCCGAAAAAGAGACAGACACGCACAGATCGAAAAATCTATCCAAAAATTATAGAGAGAAGGGGAGAAAAGAGAAAAACTAATCAAAGCTTATCCAGGGAGGAAACAAACCGAACAGAGAAAGAACCGAACATCGAAGAAGAAAGAGAACGATCAAGATAAGAGCTTAAATATTTAAATCAAGCGCAATTGTAGCAAGTTGATAATAATCCGAACAAATGTAATGACCCGATCAATAATAAAGACCACGAGGTGTTCATTATTTACAGTCAATTTATCATTATTCTATTGTTGAAAAGCCTAACGCGACCGACCAAAGTTATGGCTTTATCAAATGGCGCCGTCTCCGGGAATCATCTAGTCCCCAACTAGTTTAGAATTCGAATACCAATCCTCTACCAGACGAGAGACAATGGAGACCAATGTAGAAGAAACCCATCCCGAGATAGTAGAAACCAATAACCAAAACGTACAATTCAGCCAACAAGACCTCGACGATCTACTCGAAATCCGTGATAGAAATGACGCTATCCAGCCCGGAAATCAACCAACAACCTCCTATGTCAACCAAGAACCACCCCAGCGAATTGAAGGGATTGTGGACGAACCCTCCTCGTCCTCGGATGGAGAACAAGTCATGCCCGTATTAAGGCGAGCACGAAGACGCCAACCCGGATTCCAAGCAGGGCCGAGCTCAAGAGTCCCTTTGCCAACAGCCTCGGTCAATTCCGGCGCTCGTCTCCAAACGAACGAAGATCGCCGCTATGGTATGCCCGGGGGTCATGTACTTGAACAGTTGTCCCGACCACCGACTCTTCCGCCGAGGATAATTACACCATCCACGGTAGAAGTACAACACGTTGTTCTACCAGCCAATGAAAGGAACTATGCCCAGCTGCAAGCTCAACTGGCGGCATGTATGACGGCCATGACAGCTGCCGGCATCGCATTGCCAATTACCCAGTTCGCAAATACAGATAAAGATCTACGCTGTGAAGCGAAAGATTCAGCTTACAGGGCCGCCCTGGAAACAGCAGGGCGACGAACCAACACAAGACCGCCCCATCAAGGGGACAGTCCCCCCGAGATAATCCCTCCGATGGTCGTCCACCCAAACGCGCATGGGGAACGTGTCCTCGATACGCACGCGAAGGACGGTAGATATCCCGAACACATGATCGGGGAAAGTTATGGACCACCACCACATCAGCGGGGATACCCCCCCTACCAAGCCTCGGATGACGCGTTCCAACAAGCATGGAACGTATGCCAAGAAACCCCATGCGCCGAACAGATCACGAGGTATCGCAATCCGGCGGGGTTCGTCATCCCTGAGTTCAGGCTTTATGATGGAAAGAGTTGTCCTATCGACCACCTAAGGCACTACAAGACGAAGATGGAATTGTGGAGCGATGACCAGGCAATTATGTGCAAATTTTTCAAAAACAGCTTGGGCCAAGAGGCTTCGTCGTGGTATCACAACCTACCCCGGGGCTCCATAAGAGACTGGGCAGAGCTGCTAAGAGCGTACTCCACTCGATACGCCACCCATAGGAAAAAGAAGATTAGCATCGAAACCCTTTTGAAAATGACTATGATGCCGAATGAGAGGCTCAACGACTATTGCATACGCTTCATCGACGTAGCAAACCAGATTCCACAATATGCCAATAATATAGCCATCCAGAACTTTATCAATTCCATCCCTAATGGCTATTGGGCGAGAAGGAAGTTCATAGGCAAAGACTTCCCGACCACAGATTCTCTACTGGCCTACTGTACCCACCTCACCGATAAGAATGATGAAATTCGTTTCCTAAACCGAACACTACCAAGAAGGGAAATAGTTCGGGAAGCACAGGTGGGTCGCAAAAGAGCCAGGAACAACCATGAAGAAGCTTTCAAACCGACCAGGAAGGACAAAGGTCCCGAGGTCCACGGGAGAGGCGAGCGACAACGAGAACCTGAGCCTAAACCGCTCCAGATTGCATACCCCCCCCGATCAACGAGCCTAAACCACTCCAGCTCACTTATCCGATGCCCCCCAAACCGATCCAACAAGATCGGTTCCAAGATAGGGAGCGCCGAAATAACTTCGGACCGGTCGAACTACGATACACTTTCAACATGTCCGCTGACGATATCCTAAAAGATATATGCAGGAAAAGTTGGTATTCTCGACCACAACCGATCAATTCTCCCCCCAATATGAGAGACTCCAAACTTTTTTGCACATATCATGAGGATCACGGCCACCTCACCGAACATTGCCGTCATCTGCGGTGGAAGATGAACCTGTGGGGTGATGCGGGATACCTAGCTAAGTTCATCACAGGCGCAGGGAACAAAGGCAAACAACTAGCCATCGAGGGAGCTGGCAACCGGCAGGGCAAAACGATCAACGTCGTTCACATGTCACGACCCAAGGGAACGGGCGGAGAACGATCACGACAGCGGCAATTGGCGCACTTTGGCCAGGTAGCCAAGGCGTCGCAAGCGTCGACCTCTAAAAGGCAATGCACGTCCCGACGATGTCCACCCATTTCCTTCTCGGGTCACGACGAGGAAGGGGTGATATATCCCCACGGGGATGCCATTAATCTCCGTGTTCAAATTGGCCGCGACACGGTCAGCAGGGTGCTAGTCGACCAAGGAGCCTCTTGTGACATCATGTACAGAGAGCTTTTCGACAAAATGGAACTCAAGACACAAGATCTCCAACCCACCGATGTCACATTGATCGGGTTCATCTCCGAGACAACCAAACCTTTGGGTAAGATCGTCCTCAACGTAACAACTGGATCCGTTTCGGTTCCCGTGGAGTTCTTAGTAGTCAACGACAGCTCCGGCCACAACGCAATCTTAGGCCGACCTTGGCTGCACGCCATGCGGTCCATACCCTCGACCTACCACCAAAAAGTCAAATACCCAAATGACAGGGGAGAGATCGAGACAGCCAGGGGGTATCAAGAAGATTCAAGACGTTGTGAAGACATTACCGCAGCCCTACAAAAACAGCTGATCGTTGTCGAACAACCCACCAGCACCAAGAAGCTGATCAACCAAATATCCAGAACCGAGAGGGTTGTTGAAGAACAAGTAGGAGAAACACTTAGGAAGGTGTATATCCCGGATATGGACGAGGAGCACTATTTCCTCCTCGGGAATAACCTTCCAAAACGGGAATCCGAAGAGCTGGAAGCATTCCTCTTCAGCAACGTTGATAAGTTCGCCTGGAGTCCCAAAGACATGCCAGGCCTAGACCCCGAAACGGCATGCCACCACCTAAGTGTTAATGCCGAATACAAGCCGGTAGCTCAAAGGAGCAGGAAAATGTCTGTACAGCACAGAGCAGCTATAATCGCCGAAGTACAAAAGCTATTGGAGGCTGGAGCCATAAGGGAGGTTTTCTATCCGAAATGGTTATCCAATCCAGTCGTAGTCCCAAAAAAGAACGGAAAGGAGAGAGTCTGTATAGACTTCACCAATCTCAACAAAGCCTGTCCGAGGGACCACTTTCCCCTCCCGAGGATAGATCAACTGGTGGATGCGACGGCGGGAGCAGAAAGAATGACCTTCCTCGACGCATATTCAGGATACCACCAAATTCCCCTAGCCCACGAAGATCAAGAAAAAACGTCCTTTATATCGCCTTTGGGAAATTATTGCTACACGGTAATGCCGTTCGGCCTGCGCAATGCAGGAGCAACATACCAAAGGATGATAACGAAGGTATGCAGAGATCATATAGGGAAGACGATGGAGGTTTACATAGACGACATGGTCGTCAAAAGCGAAAGGGCTACGTCCCACCTCCAAGATATCAGAGATGTCTTCAGCACGCTGGGCAAGCACAAATTGAAGCTCAATGCGAGCAAGTGTGCCTTCGGAGTTAGCAAAGGAAAATTTCTGGGGCACATGGTCAGCCGACGAGGAATAGAGGCAAATCCCGACCAGATCACAGCTCTGCAGAACCTGGCAGCGCCCAAGAATAAGAAACAGGTACAAGAGCTCACTGGAATGATGGCCGCTTTGAGCAGGTTCATCAGTCGATCCGCAGATAAGGGACGACCGTTTTTCGAATCACTCAAGAAAGATAGAAAATTCGTGTGGGACCCGGAATGCGAGGCTTCATTCAACACTCTCAAAGAGTACTTGAGGACGCTACCACTGCTGGTAAGGCCGAGCAAAGGAGATATTCTGGCATGCTACCTAGCAGTTTCCACTACAGCTGTGAGTGCAGTCATCCTCAGAGAAGAGGGTCGCGAGCAATATCCGATCTACTTCGTCAGCAAAACTCTGGTCGAAGCCGAAACACGTTACCTCCCCTTGGAAAAGCTGTGTCTGGCCTTGGTCGTCGCCACCAGGAAGCTGCCACACTATTTTATAGCTCATGAGGTCCGGTTATACACGAAGTTTCGTATCAAAGAGTCACTTCGACGGACAGACATAAGCGGTCGAGTTGCCGCCTGGGGGGTCGAACTATCCCAATTTCATATCGAGTTCGTACCCCGACATGCCGTAAAAGGACAAGTCTTGGCCGAATTCGTCGCGGAGTTTACCGAAGGCTATGATGAGCCATTGGCAATCTCTCCACAGTCACACTGGCAGATACATGTCGACGGATCAGCCACAAAGGACGGATCCGGAGCAGAAATCGTCCTAAAGTCTGGAGAAGGAGCAATCATCGAAAAAAGCATAAAACTGGGGTTCCGAGCTACCAATAATGAGGCAGAATATGAAGCCATGATCAATGGTATGCTCGTCGCCCGTTCCCTAGGATGCTCCCACTTAGTTGCGAGTTCAGACTCCATGCTCATTGTCAATCAAGCCCTCGGCGAGTACCAAGCCAAAGATGACAGGATGATCCTCTATCAGGAGAAAGTCCAAAACTTGATGGCCACCTTTGAACAATGCGAGTTAGTCAGGATCAATCGCACCGAAAATGCACATGCCGATGCCTTGGCCACCCTAGCCTCGACCTTAACATTAACCGATACCCGGTCGATTACAGTAAAACTACTGATGACCCCTAGCATATCTAAAAGGATAGACCGAGTGACTTCAGTACAGTACGAACTAGGTTGGATGGACGACATGACTCATTATCTGCGAAGGGGGACGCTCCCAGCCGACAAGATAAAAGCGCTGAAAATTACGAGAAAAGCTCCTCGATTCTGGCTATCCGAGGACGACAAACTGTACAAATCCAGTTACCGGGGACCCCACCTACTGTGCGTGTCTCCCGAGCTACAATTGCCGGTCCTGGAGGAACTCCATGAAGGATCTTGCGGCGCACATATCAAAGGGCGATCCCTTGCAAACAAGGCAATTACTCAAGGGTATTGGTGGCCCTATATCAAGCGAGATGCTGATGTATATGTACAACTTTGTGATAAGTGCCAACGATTCGCCAAAATACCACGACTCCCCTCATCTCTAATGGCCCCCGTATCGGCTCCATGGCCGTTTGCACAATGGGCAGTAGATCTGATCGGAAAACTCCCAAAGGCCCCGGGGAGCGTGGAATACCTGATCGTCGCGACGGATTATTTCACCAAATGGGTTGAAGCTAAGCCCCTCCGAGAAATCAAAGCGAGCAACGTCAAACAATTTATCTGGGAATACATCATAACCAGGTTCGGAATACCGTACGCTATTGTCGCCGACAACGGAACCCAGTTCAAAGATGCACAATTACAACTGTGGTACGAGGAACTAGGAATCCGAAAGTTCTATTCGATGCCGACATACCCACAGGGTAACGGCCAGGCAGAGGTATCGAACCGAACAATACTAGACGGCATCAAGACAACCCTTGAGCAAGCGAAGGGGAGATGGCCCGAACGGCTACTTAACGTCTTGTGGTCGTGCCGAACCACGCCGAAGACGGGCACCAAGGAAACCCCATTTAGCTTAGCATACGGTGTTGAGGCTGTCATACCAACAGAAATTGGGCTACCCACGCTCCGAACAACTTTAGTCGAGCAGGGAAACAATGAACAAAGAATGAGAGAAGAGCTAGACATGATAGACGAGAAACGAGAGATAGCAGCTCTTACACTCGCAAAATATCAACAAGGTGTCAAACAAGCATATGACAAGAGGATAAAAGGGACCAAAGAGTTCATAGTCGGAGAACTGGTGCTACGACGAGTAACGGTATATACCCGAAATGAAATACATGGTAAATTGAGCCCCACCTGGGAGGGACCATACGAGATCGTCAAAAGAACAAGCCCAGTTACCTACAAACTCAAAAGCGTTCTGTTCGAAAATAGCAGAGGGGAGAAAAATTCTTGGAACGTGGCTAACCTAAAGAAGTACTACATATAAGGTGCCGCCTTATCTCTCTAACTAATACCTTTGCCTTTTGAATAAATAAAGTGTCATATCATGCAGTCTAACCAATGCAGCTGAAATTCCCAACATGGCCGAAGAGCCTAGGAATACTGTGAAATTCCCAACATGGCCGAAGAGCCTAGGAATACTGTGAAATTCCCAACATGGCTGAAGAGCCTAGGAATACTGTGAAATTCCCAACATGGCCGAAGAGCCTAGGAATACTGTGAAATTCCCAACATGGCCGAAGAGCCTAGGAATACTGTGAAATTCCCAACATGGCCGAAGAGCCTAGGAATACTGTGAAATTCCCAACATGGCCGAAGAGCCTAGGAATACTGTGAAATTCCCAACATGGCCGAAGAGCCTAGGAATACTGTGAAATTCCCAACATGGCCGAAGAGCCTAGGAATACTGTGAAATTCCCAACATGGCCAAAGAGCCTAGGAATACTATGAAATTCCCGACATGGCATGTCTAAAAGAATGCCTAGGAATGAATACTTATGTATATGCAGGTACACGTTGACCCAATAAGGAGACGAAAAGAAATATAGCAATGAGGAGACGAAAAGAAATACAGCAATGAGGAGACGAAAAGAAATACAGCAATGAGAGGATGAAAAGAAATCCATCAAAACAATGAAATAGCAGCAACGGGAATGTCCAATACACGTATAACGAAATAAAGCAGATAATAAAGGTCCACATTATGGAGGCAACACAATTGCCAAACGAAGAAATCAACAAAGGAAAATCAATCCAATCAATGAAATATCCGTACAACAATGAGAAGATCCGAAAACGGGAGAACAGAAGTAAAACAAATAGTCCTCGCCCGCGTTACGGAGGCAACAGGATACAACCAACAAATAAAGAAATTTATTCAAGAGCTACTACATGAGGAACATGACGGTAACTGACCAAGTGACACTTCTTCGTCATCCGTCGATGTATCTCCATCAGTTTCCTCGCCATCAAAACGATCCTCCGAAATAAGGGCATCAAAGTTGGTCGTATGTGCGCCAACGCATGTCAACGTCTTAAGCCGCGCAGAGAATTCGGCTCCTTTAGCGACCTCGTGAGCATCCGAGACCGCTTTCCGACGAGCATCGTCGAAAGGAAAGTTGCGAGCTTTGATCATAGCTGCAGAGGCATCGTATCTAGATCGGGACAAACGGAAATACTTCACCAGCATGTTCGCTTGGGTTACCAACGACTTTAGTTTACTGAAGTATTTTTCCTTTACCCGCCAATACCGATCTAAACGACGCTCCTGAACCTTGACAACATGCTCGGAACGCCGAGCATACTCACGAAAAGAAGAAGCCTGAGTTTTCAACTTGGCCCTAAGTCGGCCACACAAATTGAGCAACTCGACATTCTTACCCAATAAAAAGATATAAGGAACCTTGACATGATCATCACTAGCCACACCAGATGGGGCCTCGTCTCGGGCGGCATAAGTAGGTCCTGGCCCCGGACTAACTAGACTTGGAGAGCCAGCCTGGTGCGACATAGTATCATGTGCCTAAAAAAAAAAAAAAAAAAAATGGGAAGAAGGGAAAAGATGAATACTCATTACAAAAAAACAAAAAAAAAAACAAAAAAAAACAAAAAAAAATCTCTATATATCTACGGCAAAACAAACAACTCAATTATTAATCCGATAGCCCCTCAACGGACACTGAGGTCTCTACTACATCAGCGAAATGAATATCTCGCAATGAAACAATTTGAGTTCCCAAACGCTCACGAATGACTGCATCTACTCGGTTCAAGGCCGCCGTGGTCTCAGTTACCCCGGCCGTCGCATCAACCATGCGTTCTGCCCGGGCGACACCACTCCTCCTTTTCACATGCTCAAGCACCTCTAAAGCGCGAACTCGGGCCCAATACGCTTTCACAAAGGTTAGCAGTAGGTCCGCATCCTCGAAAACGGCACCTAGCACTAAGTTCAGGCTCGTCACACGGCCTCGGGCTTCATCACGAGATCGCCGAAGTGCACCGAGGAGTTCTTTCGCCTTACCCTTGTTCGCCTTATAATAGGCGGTCTTTTTGCTGAATTTCTCTCCCAAGTCACGTAACCGAGTCGACACGTTTGAAATATGAACATTCAGATCCTCGATTTTACGACGAGCAGCCTTCAATTCAGCAGTTAGGAAAGCCTTAGACCTTTCAAGACCATCTATAACGTTACCTCCACCACGACTAGGCGAGGCCCAGACCACCATGGCCAGAGGGTTATGGGGTACCTGACAATATTTTGTTTTCACATACTTCAAAATATGATGACCCTAGAAAAGGGAAAATCAATTCGGACAAGCCAAACAAAACAACCAACACCACCTATATTACCACTTCTCTAAACAAATATGTTTCTAGATACAAAAGCGACCCACATTTCGGGTACCCAAAGACTTTACAATAAGCTATACAGAAAATACTATAAGAAAATGGTCAAGGCTCCACCTGAAGGGATGTGGATGGGGGAGTGACGGCGGGAGCAGACCGAGGAGTCGTTGGAGCAGACCCGGAATGGGGACGCGGCGCTGTCGAAGTAGTATGTCCCGGCAGCCGTGGGAGCTCCTCATCTCGGAGGTTGGCCCAATCCTGAGGTTTCGGAGGTGCACCATGAGGACAGGGGTACACCAATTCCGACCATGCCGGATCCGACAAAGGAACCTCTGCGAAATTAAGCGCGCGCACATGAGCGCAATAGACGGCGAAATTCGCCGTCATAGCGTACTTTTTCCGCTCCTCAGCATGCGCTGCTTTTAGAGCCGCAACCTCCGCCTTCTCAGCTTCCACGTCCTCCGCCAAGAGCAAGCTCTCCTCCTCTAGTTGGTCGTACTTTTCGACCATACTCTCTTTTTCCGCCTCCAATTTACCGACCTCCTCGGTCACGAGCAGAAAGTCCCCCGACACCTTGTCATAGTTCTCGCCCAGGATTTTATTCTCGACGACCAGTTTCTTTTGCTCCTCCTCAAAGGCCGCCAGCAGGTCCTTCTTCTCGGTCACGAGCTTCTCTTTCTCAGCCTCGAGCGCCTTCCACTGATCCCTCAGAGCAACGGAACCCACGAAAGCCTTGCCATCACAAAAAAACAAAAAAACAAATAGACATGCAACATCAGACACCCTCCCACTAAAGGTATGACGACTTATATAACTAAATACATGCTAAACATACCTGAAGCGCACCACGGCTGGCTTGCTCAATTAACGACGCTAACGGAAGAGCAGTAATTTCCTCCGCATCCTTGAAGACAAGGGGCTTCAGAGCAGTATACCCCATCCTTACAGCCTGGGGCTGCCCCAGCAATTTCCCCTTACACCGATCAATGTAACGGGTCATCGCGACCCCGTCCACCAACACCTCTTCAGGTAGCTCGAGAACCTCATCCTCGACGCCCACCACTACATCCTCGGCAACCTCTTTACCGGCTTCCTCCACTTCCTCCGTCACCTTCTTCTCCGAAAGGCCAGTCTCAGGGGCCCTGTGCTCGCCCACACCCTCCATACGGGTGGGCGAGACAACAAGCGAGTCCATCATCTCCTCAGTATGAATAGGCGATATCGTAGGCAGAGTCATCGTACTCTTGCCCATGTTCACCATGAGGTTGAGATGTTCGAATATGTTATCCATAGACCCCTGAAACACAATAATACCCATAGACCGGGCAAGAGCGAGGATAACCAATGGAGAAGTCAGTAGCTAAAACAAGATAACCAATGAAGCAAATAACTAGAGAACAACACAACAATCAACAGACAAGAGAGTCCATATAAATATACGCATACCTCGCCAGTTGCAGGGACATCTTCGGGGATATTCCCTTGGGAAGTAGCCCCCTCGGTGACCGATGCATCGGTCCCCCTAGCCCTCTTCGTTGTTCCAACGACGGGGTCAGATCCACGACGCTTCGAGCGAACGGTCTTTTTCCCTACCCGAGCAGCACTTCGAGCTCGGACCACCTTCAAAAACTCCTCCTCGGACTCTCTCGGAATCTCGGGGACAGGATTCCCTTTTGTCACTGGCCCCGCCGGGTATCCGAGAAGCACGGGAGCGGTACGACTAGCAGGATCCCTCGTTGATCCAGGCCCCCACCATTTCCACAGAGCTAAGAGAGCCTCGACATTGGGAGCACCGAGGTCTGGAATCATGGGCGCCTTCGTAGCAGGGCTGGGAATTTGGTGTCCAACGCAACCCCAATCACCAGAAACGATCACAACACCAAGATTCTCCCCCTTGTTGGTATCCGGCAGACCAAAAACAAGCCGACAGAAGGCACGCATGGTCTTCAGATATGAGCTACGGCGATCAAAACTCAAAGTATAAATCCCGAACACATCCTTTAGTTCGATCGGGATTCCAGCCAATTCCGATAGCCTTTGAATACCGTTTAGGGTACGGTAACCATTCAGGGCCAGTTGGGCCGGAGCAATCTGAACGGCCTCAAAGAATGAAGCCACCCACTGGCTGAAAGGAAGTCTTAAACCCCCAGTAAAGAAGGCAGAAGAAAGTACAGCTACCTCGCCGGCGGGAACAAACCCCAACACCTCGTCGTCCGATATCGGAAGCCGAACATGTATCTTATCGGGTATTCCGGCAAGCCTCTTAAAATCCTTTTCCACGAATGAGCCCACTTGGGCCAGGCACTGGGTCAAAATTTCCTATCCAAACATCAACAAAAATCCATCAATATACTAATACACAACCCACAATAACATCAACATAAAGAAAACCCCCTGCTAACAATTAACCAACAACCCTACGTTTCACTCCTTTTCCCATCAGTTTAAGTCCAGTACATAACTCAATATCGCCAGACATATATAGACAACCACGACATGTTACCAACACCATATCTACGACCACAACAGCAAATCAAATACCAGTCCTCAAACAAAAAGAACATAATAATAACAAAGCACTTACAGTTGCCATTCTGAGCGGATACGTTCGAAACAGCAGCAAATATATCGACAATACAACGAAACCCTAGATGGAGCGGCAGCACGTTTTTCCTTTTGGGCGGGAAGAGTATACTTTAGAGAGACAGATATTTTTTTCAGCAAATTATGTGGTAAAACAAAAGGGATTGCTTGGCACAGTAAAAAAGGAGTGGAGTCACAAAAAGAATAGAATAATAACCACATTTTCGTGTGACAGAGGTTTACCTTTTTTCCAACCATAGATAAGTCAACAACCGCTGCTATTTTTAACTTATAAACGCTCCAGATTTTGCCACGTCAGCACATATCCCACTACCCAAAGCAATTCACATCATTACACCTAAATAAACGGCCAGTGGACCCTACCACGAAAAGCTTCCAGCATACGCTACCAATAATATCCCCGATTAAGATCCTCGACGCCCAACCATTCCTTACCAAAAGGGCACACCGAACAAGATGGACGGAGACCGTTTCTAGCTTGACGGCATTAAGCATCAAGTCTAAAAACGCTCTCCGGGGGGATAACCGGGCACATTGCTCGGTGTGTAATGAAACATCCTCGACTGTATTAACATAAAGGCAAAGTGAACAAGAAATAAAACAGAATAGACAGAATCAAGCGTGAAGCAAAAGTTTATTCATCCACAAGGGGGGAAAACACAAAACTACAACCAAAGAGAAAATTTTTACAAGAAAATACACCATCCTACTTCTTAGAACTACCCCCCATATCGGCATCCTTCTTCGCCAAGAGCTCCTCCAGATGCTCTCTCTCCCTAATCAAACGAGCAATCGCCATCTCGGCCTGCTGCAAGGAGTAAGATTGAGACTTGCATTTCTGCTCGGCTTTGAAACGAGCAAGGCCCTCCGCATCCCAATATTGTTTAAACCTCCTCGCTTCAGTCTGAGCACATTTGAGATCATGCTTCAGCCACGACATCTCAATCTCTTTTAGCTGAAGAGGAGTCAAATCCTCCTCCCCAAAACCAGGGGGACGAGGTAACAAAAAAGTAGGCTTCTCTTCCAGAAGGGTTTTCTTTTTGGAGACAGATCTAGTAATGGGAGCCATCTCAAAACAAAAGCAAGTTAGAGGAAACAAAAATTATCAACAAGAGAGAGAAAAGAAGATTGGATAATGGAGAACAAGCAGTAGGGAGCATTTATAGAGAGTCAAAGGGCACAAAGCGCGACACAGAACAAAAGCACGAGATACGAACAGATACATCAGATTCAAATACAAAAAAAGAGAAAGAGATACAAGTTCCAAAACAGGAAATACATAAGAAAACCGGCCCAATCTAACTAAGGACCAATGGGTGGAAAAACCGAACTACCAGACCGAGAGAAAGCAAAACGAGCAGAGCAGTTCAACCGAGCTTGGTAGGAATCATTCATGGCAATCAAATTTTCGTTCTCCGCGGAGAGTTCGGATTTCTCCCTAGTAAGAACCATGACGCGCTCCTCCAGCCGAGCATTCCTAACCATCATGTTAGCCAGGCCTTGAGGGGAGTTATCGAACTCGTCTTGAGCATGGTCCCAATTTTCCTCGGCATCATACCAGGAGTTAGCCAGACGATTTCTCTGAAGCAACAAGTGATCGAGCTGACGACTCAAGGCAGAAATCTCGGTCCATTTCACTGTCTCTTCGGGGTGAGAGCCGAACAGACTCAAGGCCAGAATGCCGTACTCCTTCTCAAGCCTTCCCATTCGACGTCGGACGTGAGATACCTCCGCATCCAAACCCTTCATCTGAGCATGATATCTCCCCACAGGTTCAGACATTCTGGGAAGTTGCTATAGTACAAGAGAAAGTAGGGGTAGAGGAAAGAGCAAACAGTAAAAATAAAAGGAGAGAGGGTAGCTAATAAAGAAAAGAAGAGGAGTATTTATAGAGAAAATATAGTATGGTATTCTATGACAATGCTTGGGAACTGGCGTATTTCCTGACATACTTGGGAGCAAGCATAATTCCTGACAGTACACCCACATATATTTGATATCGCAGTACAGCAGAAAATAGAAAAGATATTCAAAGATCTGGATTTCGGAAAAACGACAAACCACAAGTACAACATAAAAAGAAGTGCCAAAATAAAAGGGGCAAAAGTTTCTCATTAATAAAGATGGATTACATCATTGCTCATTACATCAAGAGACAATCTATTACATTGGGGTCTATTACATCCGAGGATTACATTAAAAGAAAATCTACTACATCGTGTGTTCAATGGTAGAACCAAATGAGTAGACAGAATGGCCAAAGAAGATCGACAGTATCAGCGGATCAGGCGAACAGCAGGAGACGAAGGAAAGAAACATAAAAAGAAAACAAAAAGGGAAGAAAAAGATGAAGAGGAACATAAAGAAGTGAAAAGAAAGAAGAGTCAAAAAGAACAATGACAAAAATCCTAGAAGTAACACAAAATCCTTAGGATCACAGGATTGATTGTTACGTCGTAGTGGTGAGGAAGAAGAGAAAGAAAGAAAAAAGGGAAAAAGTAGAGAGAACAAAAACGAAAAAGAAAACAAAAGGGAAGAGATAGTGAAAAGAAAATGGAGGAGGAAGAGATGAACGAAACAAAACAATAAAATAGAAAAGAAGAAGAGTGCAAAAAAGAGGAAGAGGAAGAAATGAAGAAAATTGAAACAAATCAAAAGAAAAAAAAAAAAAAAGAGAAAAAGGAAAATGGAGGTTAGGGGGAGGTCGATCGGTATCGATGAGAGGGCCCGGCAGAGACATCCCTGTCTCGAAGCGCCGAGTTTCCCCTTAGCACCTCATTCTCTTCAACTAGGGCCTGACGAGCACGTCGGCAATAATCTAGTTCGGATCTTAGCCAAGTTAATTCCCGAACCATCTCGGTATGGTGATAACGCATCACCTTTAACTCCTCCTCGGCCCCCTTCAACAGTTTCAGTGCATGGCCATAGGAAGCTTCAAAAGCCTCCACTTGCAAAACCAATGCAGATTTGGTGAAAGAACTGGCCATTGAAAAAAGATTATAAGATGAAGATTCGTATGTAGGGGAAGATAATATGATAAGGGTTGTGGATGTAACCATGCTTTAAGAAGGTATTTATAGGCCAATTAGATGAGGGCTGGTATGGAGAGTCACAACCGTTCACCAATGGGTTCTAAGAAGCGACGGCAATTAAAAGAGGTGTCTGTTCAAGAAAAAACGTTTGGATTCCCCAACAAGGCTCTAAAAAGGCGTGGGAAATTAAAAGCCACTCTTGTTCAAAAAACGCTTGGGTTCTTACCAATATTTAAAGAGGGTAAGTCATAATGGCGGCGAAACACGCGTCATTTTGGGGAAGGGAAGCAGTTCAAATAAAATATCTAAGATCTTTTGCACAAAGCTCAAGAAAGCTCTGGTGAATAAGATTTTTGTGCACAGTGCTCAAGAAACCTCAGTGGTCCCTAGATACAGAGATTAAGAAGGTTCAATGGATAAGGTCAAACACATGGCCCAAGAAAAAGCTTTAATGAGGCCACAAGCGTGCGCAGTCAAAATTAATTGCGTTGGGAAAGTAATTCAGATATAAATAAGAAAAAGAAATCTTTATTGATTGATTGATGCTTCATTACAGATAAAGCAGTAAACATAAATAATAAAATCATTTCGTAGAAGGGCCCTCTTCGTCATCCCGCTTCCTTTTCGTCCGAGCATACACTTCTTTAAGGGCCAGTTTATAAGCCCTCTTAGAAGCGATATGCCTATCTCTAGAGGCCTCAAGCTCTTTGATCCGAGCACGAGCACGTATATTGTCGAGCAAAGACCTCTGATGCTCCCTCTCCATGGCGTCTAACCGCTCATCCAGTTCGACGGCCAGACGAGCTCCCACCGACAGCCGGGCAACCCTCTTTTCGAGGTAACGCACCCTCTTCACTTCCTCCTCAAGATGAGCGATGTATTCAGGAAGGTTGTCACCGTTCGTTTCATAAGGGGAGGCCATTTGTTCGTCAAGAAAGAATGAGTTGCACAAAGAATATAGAGACGTTCCCCTTTTATAGGAAGAAACAAGAGGTAGATCAAAGGTCATCTCGAAGAAAGACAACCTCTTGAACTTCCCAAGAGCATTCATGTCTACCTACAGCAGTTCAAATCCAATCGAAGTCATCCAAAAAAGATATCAAGAAGATAAACAGACAAGAACAAGGATAGGGAAATATTTTATTAGTTTCAAGAAACTTCGATTACAACTAAGGAGAGGACTCCCCATTCAAAAGAAATTACAACAAAAATCACAAAAAAAAACTAATTATTTCGAGGAAGAGCCTTCTTCATCTTCATCCGAACTCGGTATGGACCGAGCATGCAACTCTTTGAAGGCAAGCTTATAGGCCCTTTTTGCTGCCTTCTGCTTAGCCAGACAAGCCTCGAGCCGCTTTATACGCTCGAAGGCCCAATCCCGATCGGCCATCGTCGCATGATGAGCGGAATCCATGTCAGACAACCTTTTCTTATAGTCTGAAACCTTGGCCACGAGTTTCTTATTCGCGGTGCGAGATTTCGTGACCTCAGTTTCTAAATAAGAAATATAGTTAAACGAGCTCTCACCAGTAGAATCAGAGGAAGCCATTATGTCACAAGCAAAGTAGTAGTAAAATGCATGATTATGAAGGGGGCACACCCCTTTATAGGAGTTTCCCGCAAAAAAAGATATTAGGATGAGTAACTACAAATGGGACCCCCCCCTCCCTTGGGAACCGTCATGAGTCTATTGCACTTCTCGATGAAGCATTGGGAACGACAAGACCGAAGTAATATCCTCGACAGACCGAGCATGACTCCATCGACATGGAAAACCATGCCGATGAAGTCAGGGAGCACTTGATAGAACATGAAAATTGGATCCGAATATTCTATTCGGGTAATAATCAATCCACTTTATAAATGGGTACCCAACGCTTAAATGGGTCATCCCATGCCCTTTTCATCATGAAATAAGGCTGTTATTATTAAAAGCCCAAGCCCACTTAACTAGGGACCCATATCTGAAAAACCCCCTGAGATGAAGACATTTGTCAACATCCTAGAAGGCATAGTTGCTTATAAATAGCCAACTACCCCCCCCCCCAGAAAAAGAGACAGACACGCACAGATCGAAAAATCTATCCAAAAATTATAGAGAGAAGGGGAGAAAAGAGAAAAACTAATCAAAGCTTATCCAGGGAGGAAACAAACCGAACAGAGAAAGAACCGAACATCGAAGAAGAAAGAGAACGATCAAGATAAGAGCTTAAATATTTAAATCAAGCGCAATTGTAGCAAGTTGATAATAATCCGAACAAATGTAATGACCCGATCAATAATAAAGACCACGAGGTGTTCATTATTTACAGTCAATTTATCATTATTCTATTGTTGAAAAGCCTAACGCGACCGACCAAAGTTATGGCTTTATCAAGTATTTAACTTAAGCATATAAAAAAAATTGAAGATATTAGTGAGATATTAGCTTACAAAATTGCATTAGACTATGTTGCACGGATACGGATACGGGTATCGTATCCGATGCGATACGGATACGCGGATACGGATTTTTTGAAAATTTAGTATACGATACGGATACGATACGGATAAAATTTGTGTTCCCGTCGTGAAACCATTGAGATTTGCATTAACCAAATCTTGATTTGGAGCGTTTTTACGAAAAAGTGTCTAGTTGGGTGTTTTTCATGATGTTCATATAACATTTTCATATATATATATATATATATATACAAAATATATTACTGCAAATTAATTTTTATTTATCAAACATTATCTGAAAATACAATTCACCAAAAGCTGTTCTATAAATAACAAATATATACTATATACTAATATAACATTTATGACCCATTACTTTAACGAGCTTATATTATTTTTCCTTAAAATTGTAAATAAGTATAATTTTTCAATCCTGCCGTATCTTAAAAATCTATCAGTGAAGCATCTGTGAATTATCATTGAAGTATTGGATAGGTAGAACTTTTAAAAAGTCAATGATACGTCATTCGGAGTATCCGATACGAGTATCGGATTGGTCAAACCTTTAAAAAGTCAAGGATACGGCATTTGAATTATGGATACGGTATCGAAGTATCAGGTGAGTTTCGGGGGAGTATCGGTATCTGATACGGTAATATTTAAAAAAATTGGAGTATCCGTGCTAAATAGGCATTAGAGATACCAAATTGGAAATGTAGAGGTGTTCATGTCATGCTGCTGAGAAAATTAGAAAAAATTGTAATTATCGGCTTCTTTTTCTGTGCTCAGTTGTTGTGTCTTTGGAAGTTAAAAATTCTATTCTATTCTGTTGTTGGTATGTGTTTATTCAATAATTACATGGTGTACTCAAGTTTATTACTACCAACATCTTGAAAAATTACTCTTAATAGGTAGTATTTTTTTTTATTCAATATCCGGTCCATTTTATTAATAAAATCACAAAAATATTCTTTCATGAGCCACGGCCCCATGATAGCGTTTACAATAAAAACATTAACGGGAAATGATGGCATTACAACCTACAATCAAAAGGCAACTAGTGCTAATGAACCTATTTTACTAAGTACATGGCAAAAAACAACAAAATTAACACTTTTAATCTCCACTTTCCAAAGCAAAAAAATAATTCTATGATAAATTTTTGCTTAAAAAGGAGATTAGCTATGTTAATTTAGTGCAAAAAATCAGTCCAAAGTATACAATATCAACTGAAGCATCAGTTTAGTACGAGTTAAAGAGAAAGCTAAAACTCTCATCTCACTTAGACAAAACTTGTTGAAAAAAAATATTTCATACTGCTACATCTTGAATTTTGTATGTACTTCCTCTAACACAAGGGGTTTCGCTCTGGTCCAAAACATATGCAGCATGAGTGAGCTTTGTGAACTCCATGGGTGAGAAAAAGGTCTTGTTGGAGCCGTGCGCTCCTTGTTTTGCTAAAGCATCTGCCAGCTGATTCTGTTCCCTATATATATGACATAAATCATAACTCACAAGACCCATTAGTTCAACTAAATCCAACCATAAAGTATCAAATTTAGGTCCTGGTTTGGTGCCTTTTTTCCACCAATTGGCAATAAGTTCAGAGTCCGTTTCTATGCAAATATTACTAATATTTAACATGTAACATATAAGCAAGCCATCTCTAATAGCCATGAATTCTGCATAAGTGTTAGTTTGATTGTCAAGATAACTACTAAATGCAAAGATTAAGCAACCCTTCTCATCTCTTAGAATACCCCCACAACCACTATTATCTGGGTTACCATATGCAGAACCGTCACAATTTAACTTTAATCTACCAGAAGGTGGACACTTCCAAGAAACGAATTTAGGCCTTTTCATCTTACACACTACCTGATTAATAATAAGAGATTGAAGAGTATAAATCTGAAAGTGATGAACAGGTAATTTAGGCTTAAGTAAAAAATTGAGGTCTCTTAACCACCTATTCACTTTATGAACAATATCATTGACAGACATACCAACGTTCTCGAACCTAGCATTATTCTTACTAATCCAAATTTCCCAGAACACAAGGAAAGGAACAAGTGCCGCAAGTTGTCCTACTTGAGTTTGATCGCAATGGTTACACCAGATAGCGACATAACTTCTCCAATTGCCAGTAAACTCAGGAAAACCAAAAATAGAACTAAAATGTTTCCATACACCAAACATAATATCAGTGTCATTAAAAAGATGATCAATAGAGTCTATAGCATGATTTTTACAACAAGAGCATTTAGTAGCCACACTAATACCATATTTCTTTAAGTCCTCATCCAATTTAACAGCAGAAAACCAAACTTTCCAGAAGTAAATGCTGATTTTAGGGGGAAGGTTATGGTTCCAAATATACTTAGCAAGTTGAAAATTGGGTTTTTTATTTCTAAAGTAAGCAAAAGCATTTTTAGTAGTATAGGTCCCATTAAAAGTATAAGGCCAAAACCTGATATCTTCACCCTTCCTTAAGAATAAATTAGCAGAAGAGACTTTAACAATAAGCTCATTACCTCCCATGATTGTCAATAAGCTGGTATCCCATCCATTAGAGCTATAAACCTGGTTAAGAAGCACATGTGGAAAAACCACCGGGAAGGAATTGCAAAGAGGTCCATCTCCAGACCAATTCTCATACCAAAAGTTAATTGACCCCTCCTTTATATTCCACTTGCTGTTATCAACCAAGTTTTTGAAATAAAAACTGAAATTTTTCCAAACATAAGAGTGAGAAGAATTAATAACTGGGTTACCCCAATTATAATTATTAGCAGAATATTTTTGATACATAAAAGTGGTCCAGGGTGAATCTTTATCTAAGAGTCTCCAACTCATTTTACTATGTAACGCAACCATAGTGTCTTTTAAACTCCTAATACCTAACCCCCCTCGGACTCGGGACAAGCCAAATTAGACCATTTTATCCAGTGATGTTTCTTCTTACCCTTAATAGGTAGTATGATGTTATCAAGTTTCATGAAGCCTATTGTTGCTGATGACTTGGTCAATAAATTACTGTATAGCTTACAAACCACTTCACTGAAACTTTCTTTTCGAGTGTCAATCTATATGCTCATGCTGCTAAGATTTGTGATGAAATAGCCAGGACAACAATTCCATAAGTATAGGGGTTTAGGTTCTTTGCCAATGATCATTTTTTTCTAAGAAATTAGTTATCTTAGTTAATCCTAGAGCTGTCAAAATGATGATGAATTTATAAGATCAAGAAAGCTTAGATATTGATTGTGTATTTTATGCTGCTAAATGACTGCAATATGGATCTTTTCTTGGCTTTAATGGTTCGGTCTTAATCGAGAATGACCTTTTAAAACAAATCAGAATTTGAAGGGTTTTTAGGATCGTTATCCACATTTCTCGGATGGGTTGTCTTTACGAGTTTTAAAATTTTGTTACCTTGAAATGGGTTTAGTACTTAGTTATGGGTTTAAGATGGTTCCATCTGAGCTTGGCATATATAACTGAAGAGTCTCAATATTGAGCAAGACTAACTGACTACTATCGGCTATTAATTAATTATTAGATAGTACAAAAGATCGTCTTTTGCCGTCTTCGCGAAGTTGATTGGTAAATTTTCTTTGAATTTTCCATCAGTTTTCATTCACACATTATATTATGGTTTTGGATTTGAAGAAGTCACACAATTTTCAACATGTTGTATTTAGTTTGTCCACTTTAGTTATTTTTCTTTTCAAGTTGCTTTATACAATTTTATTCAGAAGACTTGTCGTTTGCAATTTGCAAAGTATGAATGAAGTCAAACATGACTACATAAATAGTTGGGAATTCTATGATTTTTGCTCATCAGAGAAGTAAAAAGTTTATGAAAGTTGAAGTTGGTCGTTTCTTAGAGGTTTTGTGTCGGTAAAGTTAGTCTAGACCATGCCATATGAACCTGAATACAGTTGAATAATACTAAAACGTTTAGCTTGAACGTAAGATGATCATGTTATGCTTCGTATTGTACAACTACAAACTCGCTGGTCACATTTCTATCCTGTAACCCGATTTTTGGTTACCTTGAATTTGCACTTTTGTTTTAAAAATGGCAAGTGCTCATAATATTTTTTTTGGGCAATCAACATCAGTCTCCATGATTACATGCATTTTCAATCCTTGAATCTCCCAGATTAAGTTTTACTTTGATGCTAAACTTTTCCCTCTATTGATTTTTTGAATCTTTCTCATCAGCTTGTGAAAGTTGACGTTTTGTGTTTCACTTTGTGAATTTTACTCATCAGCTTGAGAAAGTTTATGTCTTGTGTTTCACTTTGCTTGGATTGAAGTTTTGAAAATTGGTAAGTTTTCTTAAGGTAGATTTCCAAAAACTTGCTACAAGTACGCTTCTTTCTACCTTTCTTTGTTTCTCAATAGCATCCCTTTTCACTATAGAAATTATGTACTTCGATGTTCGGACTGATGAATTAGAAAAAAGCCTACATGTTCTTGTGTCACATTCTGTGTCATTTCTTCATTGTTTGCTTGTAATTTTTAGGTTTGTACGACTCTGCGGTGCTTCTGTAAAGCCAATCTACATTTATTTTACTATTTTAGTATTCGCCTTCTCTGTTGTTTTCAATTACAGAAAAAGCTGGAGTTACATGCCTGAGCTGAGTAGTCAGAAATAGCTTCAATGATGTGTCTTTCCATCAATTTCTCAAATATGTCGAAACTAAATTATATTAATTGTAACGGTGTGATTTGAGATATATTTGCATGTTTTTGACAAATCTCGATAGTGTTGTCCTAATAATACAAATTTGCAACTCCGGTATAAGTTTGCTTTTTGAGTATGTGAATAGATCACTGTACGACTACGACATATACATGAACGGTATGGCAACCATACATTTGGAATAGGGTTCCCCCATGATTATATTTCCCCTTTTCCACTTTTTATATAGCTTTGCAATTGGCCTCGCAGAAGATCTGGAACTTATTTCCTAATATTACGAGCTTCCATCTTTTGTTTCTAAAAAAAAGAAGAGCTTCGATCTTTTTATTTCTGGAACTTGCAGATAAGAAGGTATCTGTTGTTACGGTTTACTGTGTAGTGTTCTTTTGAATCCGATCTCCAACACAGGACTCGGAAAAGTGTGTTTTATTAACTACCGTGTATACTGATTCAGTGGCTCATGATACGAGCAAAAATGCAATTCAATTATAACAATTTAGGGGTCATGATTATATAACAATTTACCCCAGAGTATTTGACATCTGGTTATTTATTAAAAGGCTAATTTGGCAAAACTTTTGAAATCTTAAATTGGTTTGGTTCATTCAATAATGATTATAGAGTTCATTTGCAATTTGTAAAACTAAGCAACTTGCCAACTACGATTTACGAAGGGGATAATTGAGATTCTAAATTTCGGAGTTCTGAATGGATGGAATCAAGAGGAAAAGGTTCTGGATTTCAATGAAAAACAACTTTTGATTACTTTTTCGGAACATTAATAAAACGAAAAAAAAATGTAGAAACTTTATTTAGAGGTAACTTTTGATATATATATAAAAATAAAATTAATCCGTTAATGCAAAATTAAATATTTACATATATAACTATACTGTACTACAGAGGTTGAAGACTTTGAAGTACAGTCCAAAGTCAAACCCCTTAACTAAGCTAAACATAAAGTAGTACAATTATTCAAGTTTGTAACGTAGTATCATGTACTTGGAAAAGCTATTGAAGACATAGTACAAGTTATTACTATAATGATATATGTACTCGAAGAAGCTCACTAAAGTAGTACAGTGCAACTTATATATATATAAACGAGGCCGGGACATTGCAAGAGAGCAAGGGTTAGTTCGATATGAAGCATATGAAAGGCAGAAAAAAATACAGAGATCTATAAAACATCATTGAGTGCAGCGTTGATGAATCTCATTTTGTGGCTTAAAATGCTGGTTTCGTCAACGATGCCCTCAATAATGTTGTATAGATCCCGAGGAAGTATCATGTGGACAGCCACAACGATCCAATTGTCATGTACAAAAAGTTCTAACCACCCTAAATTGAATGCACGTCGTGTATTTCACTCGTTTTTTCACTTCGAAGAGCTTTAGAAAGTTTATATTTTGTGTTTCACTTTGCTTGGATTGAAAGTTTTGAAAATTGATTTCTTATTGTAGATTCCCAAAAAGTTGCTACAAGTATGCTTTTTTCTACCTTTTTTTTGTTTCTCAATAACATCCCTTTTCACTATAGAAATTATGTACTTTGATGTTCCAACTGATGAATAAGAAAAAGGGCCTACATTGTCCTTTTTCACATTCTGTGTCATTTCTTCATTGTTTGCTTGTAATTTTTCGGTATGTATGACTCTGCGTTTACTTCTGTAAGGCCAATCTACATTCATTTAAGTATTGGCCTTCTCTGTTGTTTTCAATTACAGAAGGCGCTGGAGTTGCATGCCTGAGCTGAGTAGTCAGAAACAGATGCATTCAGTGATGTGCCTTTCCATCGATTTCTCAAATATGTCGAACTAAATTATATTGCATCGGTGTGATTTGTTTTTTAGACTTCTCCCAGACTCCAGGAAAACGGTGTGATTCGAGATGTATTTGCATGTTTTTGACAGATCTTGATAGTGTTGTCCTAATAATACTAATTTGCAACTTCTTTGTACAAGTTTGCTACTTAAGTATGTGAATAGATCACTGTACGACTACGACATATACATGAACGGTATGGCAACCTGCATACATTTAGAATAGGATTCTCCCATGATTATATTTACCCTTTTCCACATTTCATAGAGCTTTGCAATTGGTCTAGCAGAAGACTTGGAACTTATTTCTAATATTCCGAGCTTCCATTTTTTGTTTATAATAAAAAGCTTGCTTCCTCCTTTTTACTCGTCTGGAACTGCAACAAGCTAAGAAGCTACTGTAACTGCTGTTATTGTTCACTGTAGTGTTCTATTGAATCTGATCTCCAGCATTGGACGCGGAAGAGTGTGTTTTATCAACTTTATACTTGATTCAGTGTCTCATGATACCGAGCAAAATCGCGATTCAATTATTACAAAATTTAATGCCAAGTATTTGACATCTAGTTATTTATTAAAAGGTTAAACTGGCAAAACTTTGAAATCTTAAATTGATTGGTTCATTCATTTGTGATCAAAAAGTTCATTTACAAAATTAAGAAACTAGCGAACTGTGTTTTACAAAGGTGATAATTGAGATTCTAAAATTTCGGAGTTCTTCTGAATGGACGAAGGCAACACCAAAAAATGTTCAGGGCATATTTCAATTAAAACAAAAACTATTAGTACTTTTTTAAGGTAATTTCGACATTGATACAACAAAAGGGAAAATGTAGAAACTTAATTTCCAAGTAGTTTCTGATACGACGAAAATGTAATCGAATCATTTTATGCAAAATTAAATACATAACTACTAATATAATGTAGTAGGTTGAAGCACAGTCCAAAAGCAAACCCCCAAGTTAACTTGACATAAGCTATTGAAGTTGCTATAAAAGTAGTACAATTATTTAAGTAAGTTGCTAATGTAGTCCTTATCATGTACAAGCGATTACTAATTGCATGTTTATAGAGAAAACAATACTTAATAAATAAAAAAAACATAGCTTGGCTAAAAATGGTTTTAATGGTATTAGTGATTGATATTTGCTATTTAAGTGCATATGATTTACCTAAAAAGACTTATGCTATTCACATAATGGAAATGACCGGATCCCCTAATTTCAGACTTGTAAACAAATAGGTTTTGTTTTTTCATTATGTTTTTTATTTATTAATTTGTATGCAAATGAAGGAAATTGATGCATTAGTGTTTATTATTTTTCCGACAAGTTTTTTTTCAAGTCAATATAGATTCGTAGTTTCTTCTCGGTTGGTATTTTGATTTGGTATGATATCGATTGGGTTTATAAATATAGATTCTTATTTTGGATCGTCACGGACGGCTTACGACAATATGGTGATCAATTTGTGTTTGCTGATTTTTTACTAATTGTACTAACAATTAGCTGTAATTTCTATGTAGTTTCGGATCGTGTTCTAATCTGGGTGAGATCACACTATTTTATTAATAAAAGTCGGTATGTTTGAAAAAAAAATATACAAGTTATTACTATCATGGTATATGAAACTCACTAGAATAGTACAGTGCAACTTATATATAAACATGAGCTCGGGACAACATAATTAAGAGATATAGTCTATTGACTCTATTTCCATAGATTTAATCTCACATTATAAATAGTTCAATCACATGTATCTAATCCCACAAACAAACAAGTAAAGCATGTGAAAGGCATAAAAATACAGAGATCTACAAACACATCATTGAGTGCAGCCTTGATGAATCTCAATTTATGGCTTAAAATGTTGGTTTCGTCAGCGTTGCCTTCAATTATGTTGTATAAATCTTGAAAAAGTATCATGTAGACAACCGTCAACCACAAGAATCCAATTGTTACGAACAAAAACTTATAATCAGTTAAAACTGAATTCACATCATGTATTACACTCGCTTTTACACTTTTTTTCCTTTTCGTGCTTGACAGTAAATTTGAGTAACATTATCTCGGAAAACAAAAGACCAGAGAAAGAGTTAGAAGGAGACTGATGAGCTATAATCACTCCCATATTATGAAAAATATATCACTCGGTATATTTTTTTACATACAAATTTATAAAAATAGTGATTTAACTCATATACTTTTTTTTTTCCAAATTCCAACACCCCTATTTACGAACCCTAGCGCCACTGCAAAAAAAAACAAAACTAATTGCAATATATCTTTTCTTTTTTACAAGTTACATTACTTTTGTACTTTTTTCCTTGTATAAATATAGAAAGTTACTTAACTACTCAACAACTTACACCCTTCTACTCCACCACAATCACCCAACATTCTTCAATCAAACAAAAAGAAAACGTATCTGTACAATTTGCAAAAGGTCCAAAATATATTGAGTCAATTGCAAAACTGGAAAGTTTATCGGGTCTAATTGCAAATCATCTATACTTTGTGTGGTGTCTCTGCCATTCCTTGGGTAGGGCCCAGCCGCTTTAACAACGCGTATGAGTTTAAAATTCGTACGAATCAGAATCCATCAAAGTTAAATTAATATTACCTCCGTACCAAATTGTTGGGATTATACAAAATTACGTATAATTTTAACCGATAAATAATTCATGAAATTTATTGAAATCGAATTTTTTAAAAATTAACAACATAGTTCAAATATTGAACTATATGAACAAATTTTAAAAATTTACATTTCAACCGTTTAAAAACAAGTCAAAGTTTCAAGAGTAGATATGAAAAAACAAAACACTTGGTACTGTTTTCTATCTTGATAAAAAAAGTTACGCTATTTGAAGTAATTTAACGCTAATTGGAGATTAGTTGTTATTATCTCTTCAATTTCCCTCTTCTTTTTACCAAATCCCTTTATTTTCTTCTATATTGGTCCTTTGCACCATCACAAATCTTGACCCTTTTAAAACTTTTCCCCAAGAATTTAATTATTACATAGAAGTTGACGGAATTTCGTAAGAGCCACCTTAGGGTATTTCTTTTTCTTTTTTTTGCATTATTTCACGATCATGTCATTATTTTACTTTTTCTTTTGAATAAAACTTTGACATTCTTGTAGACTTTAGCTTTGATCTTTGTTCTAGATACACATATAAAGTCCCTACTTTCTTAGCTTCTATGTTTGTTATGTTGTAACTTTAAAACTACTTTGCTTATTATAAGGTTTTAAGACATTTCACAATTCATATTTGCTTGGCTTATGAACTTGATGTGCAACTTATTTACATAGGGAGTTGATATATAATTACGTAAGAGCCACCATTTTTATTTTTATTTTTGCATTATTTCAAGATCATGTCATTATTTTACTTTCTTTTGAATAAGACTTTGGCATTCTTGTAGACTTTAGCTTTGATCTTTGTTCTAGAATCTAGATACATATGAGAATTGGCAACCCAAAAAGTCCCAAAGTCCTTAGCTTTTATGTTTGTTATGTTGTAATTTTGAAACTACTTTGCTTATAATAAGCTTTTAAGGCATTTCATAAATCATATTTCACATTTGCTTGGCTAATGAACTTAACTTGCAACTTATTTGCATAAAAAAGGTATAGTTAAAAAGACATATCTTTTTTGATTTTACCCTTTGTTGTTTGACATAAGTTCGAAACTCATCAAAGTGCTTTGGTTTTCTTCTTTTCTTGATTTTATAACAGGCCGGTGTCTTGGATATTCGCAGATATGAGAGCTTCAATGCACAATTTTCTCAGCCCGAGGTTTGTATTTTACTGTCTGAAGAAGTTTTGTCACTACTTTCTTGTTCATACTTTTAGTATATTTAGTGTTATCCTTGATAAATTCGTGATTCTTGAAATTAACAACGAGCAACTTATCCTGCCTAGAGTATATTTTTAATGGCTGTAGCCGGTCCTGTTCCTCATTTATATTTATTGTCTTTGGATAACTGGAAAGTCGAAAAACTCACAGACTCCAGAATGAGAATATGAGATCATGCATTCTCAAGTACCGCTGATGGTTGACGGGAGGAGCTGTTAATTTTACTTTTGAAAAATGAAATTGAAGAAATTGAGTTTAGTGTACTTTGTTTCTGTTATACATCTTTCAAGAACCACTGCTTATTTTTACTTAATTGACAATTCCCATTTTTTTATAATTCTCTTTTCCGTTTCTTATAAGAAGGTTATTTTTAGGTTATTTTGGTGATGTATAATACGCATAGATGCTGAAAAGACTATTTCTTTATATGACGATCACATAAACAAGACACCTATATGGTGAACCTGCCACCTCATTTCACAGTTTTTTTTAATTTTAAAGTCACTTTTGATATGAACAGAAGTAGAGGATCACAAAACGGCAAGGACGAATCCGGGGATATGTTAAGAGAGTACTATATTCCCGATTTTATACTTGCACCAGAATCAACAGAAAATATAGCCTCCCATATACCTTCATGCCCTGTTGTAGTTTTTATTAATTCAAGAAGTGGTGGTCAGCTTGGAGGAGAACTACTCAATACTTATCGCTCTGTCCTTAACAAAAACCAGGTATTAGTTTGACATTTTTTGGATGTGACTTGTAAAGTTATGCATAGACCGTCGTAAAAGTTAGAAAATTAGGCAGTATTGAAGATCTCTTCTATAAGATTATGTAAGTCTCAATCACTCCCCTCCCTACATCTGTTACCACTTAGGAACATAAATTGTTAGTATTGTTCTTAATCAAAGAAAGAACTTGTTTTGAAAATGTCAATATTAATTAGTAGAGATGTTCTGGTACTCTTGTTCACTAATTTTGTGAGGGACGACTTTTTAGGTTTTTGATCTGGGAGAAAAGGCTCCTGACAAGGTGCTGCACCAACTCTACTCCAATTTAGAAAAGCTCAAGCAAAGAAAGGATACACTGGCATTCGAAATTGAGAAGAATTTACGGCTTGTTGTGAGTTAAATTTAGGCAAAAATTAATATAAAGTGGTTCTTTCTTAGTTTATGTTTGATATATATATATATATATATATAATTTTTCTAGGTTGCTGGAGGAGATGGTACAGCAGGATGGCTACTAGGAGTTGTTTCTGATCTAAAATTGCCTCGGCCACCTCCAATTGCTACGGTGCCATTGGGAACTGGAAACAATCTTATGTTTGCTTTTGGTTGGGTATGCAATTTTCTTAAACAGCTTACATGTTCTTCGGATATTTACAATTGTTTATTTCGTGTTTGTTTTTGTAGCAAGTTGAAGTTCTTTCCAAAATGATTCAGCTAATCTGGAATTAATCAATTAGACATGTATTTGGTGGCCTTGTTGCTTTTATTATAGGTTTAAAAACTCGCATAATTTACGGATCTTTAATTTACAGGGGAAGAAAAATCCTTACACCAGCCGCCAATCTGTGGAAGCCTTCTTGGATCAAGTAAGGAAGGCAAAAGAGATGAAAATTGACAGGCAATGTATCTTCCAGTGTTATTTTTTGTTTCAGTCTTTTCTCAACTTTAATAGCACTCATAACAATGTGTTTTGTTGTTGTTAATATATATGCAACACAACTTGTTGTGTACCGTGCTTTTTATTTTGTTGTTCAGCTGGCACATTTTGATGCAAATGAAGGCTACTAAAGCAGGTCCTTGTGAACCTATCGCGCCTCTTGAATTGCCGCACTCTTTGCATGCATTTCATCGTGCGACACAAAATGACTCATTAAACAGAGTAGCGAATTCATCTCCCTATCTATCTTCTTTTTTCGTTTTTCTGTTGTTCATTTTCTGTCTCCACATCATGTTGAATCTTTTTTCCATCTCCTCAGAATGGTTTTCACACATTTCGTGGTGGATTTTGGAACTACTTCAGTATGGGTGAGAGATTCGCTTCTTGCTTCAATTATTTCTTCCTGTAATATTTATGTCTTCATATAAATTTAAACCTATAAATACTGATTTATTTTGTCACCAAATGCAGGGATGGATGCCCAAGTATCATATGCATTTCATGCTGAGAGGAAGTTACACCCAGAAAAGTTTAAAAATCAGTTAGTTAATCAGGTGATTTTTCAGTGTCTGCATTCATTTATCTTGTCAAAGGTTTTCCTCTGAATGGTTTTTAAGTTTTTTTTTAATTATAAAGTTATCTTCATATTTATTTAAAGCTTTATTCCGACCTACTTATGTACTACATACCATAACGAAAATAGAGTAATACGTGGTAAAGGTGCATTTGTATGTGAACTCAACTTAGGTTGCTCATATTTGTTTGTATTCCAATTTCTTGAATTTTCAATATTCGATTTCTTTTATTTGCCTTACTAGAGTACTTATGCAAAACTTGGGCTTACACAAGGATGGTTTGCCGCTCCACTTTTTCATCCCTCTTCAAGGTACTCAAGAGTTTATTATGTCTACTATCGAACCTGATTGCTATTAGTATGATCAAGAATCAGTGACTAATTTGATTGACATACCGTATATAGTTTTCCAAAAGGTTTTATGGTTTTTCCGCACATTGGTTGTCTACTTCTGATAAGTTACTTAATTTACGTTTTTTTCCCAAGTAATAGTGAATTCCTAATTCTGTCTTAATCTTTACATCTAACAACCCAGACTATAGGCTAACTACTTTAGGTCTTTACATGATTTATCTCGTGGAAAAATGTATTGGGAATCTTTTAATATAATGATTCCGTTTCTACTTTCTAAATGCATATATTCTCTTGGGGATTGGAGTGCAGGAGTATATCCCAGATGGTAAAGGTTAAGATTATGAAAAGACCGGGTGGTAACTGGCAAGATGTTTGCATTCCCCGCAGGTGATTTCGATTTTCGATGGTTCTACTTTCCGACTCGCTTTGTTTGAGTTCTTTTTCGAACAGAAAATCCAATTGAGATAGTGCTGAATAATGCTTTTTTATTAACAGTATAAGGTCAATTGTTTGCCTCAACTTGCCTAGTTTCTCCGGCGGACTTGATCCTTGGGGAAAGCCTAATCAGAAGAAGATGCGTTATGTTAGTCTCAATCTAATTTTCCTTTCTTCTTATTTGACATGGCAAAATATTTAATTTTCACACCCTTGTTTCGGACAGAGGGACCTAACTGCCCCATATGTTGATGATGGGCTCGTTGAGGTCGTCGGTTTTAGAGATGCTTGGCACGGGCTCGTTGTGTATGCTCCTAGTGGACACGGTACCCGTCTTGCACAGGTTAGTGCTGTGTTATATATGCAACTAACTGGTTGCATAATGATATAGGGGCAATCTTTACTGCTGGCTAATTTGTCATCCAACCTAAAACCATCCGTCAGTAGTTGGATTAAGTTTCATAATCGTAAATAAAAATTATACAAAACCTTGTATAGGCAGCAGAACTCTGAACTAATCAGTCTCACTGTTGCCCTTCATAATAAATTATTCCTATACACGGTTTGAACCAGTCTTGAGCTCTTAAGGTTTGCTCGATTAGAGATTTTAAGCAATAAGCCGGATTTTTTGAGGTTCAGAAAAAAGTTAGATTCATCCAGCTGAAAGCTTCTAACTTGTTCAAGCCAACAAACTAGAAAAGTTCAGATTTTCATTTCTAGTTGACCAAATACAATGCAGCTTTTAAGCAAAAAATTGAGCATTCCAATGTAGTGAAACATACGGCCCAGTGAGTTTCATTAGATACTCGCCCTCCTCTCGAGAATGTATGATTGTCATATGCAAGCACACTATCACCTCTTTCTTTCTTTATCGCTATATTCCTCATCACAGTCTCTCGTGATGACTTGTAGGCAAACAGAATACGTTTTGAGTTCCGTAAGGGCACAGTAGATCATACCTTCATGAGGATAGACGGAGAGCCATGGAAACAACCTCTGCCGATAGATGACACCGTTGTTGTCGAGATCTCGCACTTTGGCCAAGTCACCATGCTTGCCAACGCTAACTGTCCCTCGAAAAGCGTGTTGGACCCTTCTTCCCCATCTGTGCAAGAGAACGATGACTACGACAGCTGTCAAGAAGAAGACGAATCATCTGAGGGGAGAAGGAAGTTAGGGGCTGCTAACACATTCAAATTACCAGATGGCATAGATATATCTCAGCTAAGTTAGCCTCTCCAGATATAACTCGAATCGATGTAACTTGTTTCGCAGTGAATTAGATTGGAAATGAATAACAGATTAATTAGAAGATCCAGAAGTTTAAGTGATTTGTAAATTAGTGTCAAAATATTTTTAAGCTTCATTGTTCGAATATTATATTAATCTGTATATTATTTGATCTTCTGACATAAAGAGTCTTGATTCTGGCTCTTGAGTAGTTGCGTAACTTCATAAAGTATCGAATTATCTTTAGGTAAACAGATATGTGAGGAAAATATGTCCGAGAAAAACATAGATCAGTTTCTAAAGAGTTGTGACTTGTGATGAATATGTTTCTTTGGATTATATAGATTTGTACGTGATGAAATTTTTGAATGGTGTCTTGTATGTAATCGAGTAACTCGAGGGATACAAAACCACTGGATTCCTGGAAACCAAATATCCGAACCTGTTGCTGTGTACCGTTCCTTTTTTACTTTCGATGAATTTATTACTATGTTACCATTTCTGCAGTTATATATACATATCACAGGAGTTCGATTTAAAAGATGTTGAGGAAGGGGGTTGTCTTTCATATTTGGAACAAACCGACTGGTGGGGGTGTACACGCTTCGCTTCGATTTTTAAGTAAAATGTTAACCAAACTAATCAAAAATAATCGGTTCGGTTCGGTTTTGACAAAAAAATCCTCATAACCGAACCAAATCGAACCAATCATAATCTGTTTGATTTGGTTTTGTTTGGTTCGGTTTGAATTTTAACAAAAAAAAAACACAATATTCAAAATTACACTAATTTCGTAAAGTTTTCACTTATATTTCATTTGCAAGTTTAAACCAAAAGTCGAATAACAAGTAAATTTACAAATGATTTAACAAAATATATTATTAATAACTACAAATAGTAAGTAAAACATCATATTTGAACTTATTGATGTATATATATATAAATAATTATATTATTTTATATATGAATAAAAATAATCGGTTCGGTTCGGTTTGAAAACCATTCGAACCGCAAATCGAACCGATTAAATCGGTTTATCAAATTTCAAAACAAAACAAACCAAACCCATTACTAATCGGTTTGCTTCGATTTTTGATCGGTTCAGTTTGGTTCGATTGATTTGATCGGTGTGGTTCGATTTATATACATTCCTGAACCCAACTATTATTGCTAGTTTGTAATCGTACATACTTCTTTTTAAACTCGGATGGTATCTCCACAACTTGAGACTTGAAAGATCCTTAATTTTGGTCCCGGCGTTATTTTCCATGAAATATTATACATATTCCCATTGTCAGCTTTCATATTATTAAAGTTCCAAATGTATAGTGATGAAAATAAGACTATTTTGGAGTACATAGATTTCTGATGAATCTCATGACAGTTGTCTTGTATCTAACTCAAGGGAAAAGAAAACCACTGGAATCCAAGTTACCATGTGTGTGATTGCATTTCTTTGAGCAAAAGAACCACTTCCCTATTTTTCATCCAAACCTTTGTTTGACCCCTCATTTTTTATCATTAACAACTAAGTACTCAGACTTCTGACTTCTTCTCTGACCTTAATAAGCTTCAGTTTGTTCCTAATATTTTACCGCCACTGATATTTTGAGTACGTTGGATCCTATTTTAATCGATTTGAGATAATTAATCTAACATTCTCGCTTGCTCGTGGGCCTGACATTTGAAAGATCCTACGAGCGGACATATTAAATGGATGGGGTGAGTCCAATATCGATAGACTCGTTCTAATAACATGTTAAAACTCATATACTTAACCATTAAAAGGCCTCATAATGGTAAGAAAGGGTAACTAGCACGTGCTAAATCATATTTTAGTTGATGTGAGATAATTACTCTAACAGTTTTGGACGGATTTCGTCTCTGTGTTTAAATCCAAAGAGATTGTAGAGTGATGGTTGCTATAAAACAAATTCTAACAAATTTCATTTGAGTAGGTTTAAATGATTTTCACCACTTATAATAATAAAAATTCACATAATAAGGAACCGTAGCACATCTCCAATTTGGAGACTATGACTAGTGCATTAGAAACTGTGGACCAGATTCAAACTTTTAGTTGCAATCCTGGGATCATTTCTTTAATTCTTTTAGATACTATGGGTCAAAACTACAGATTAAATAGTGAATACCGCCCTTTGTTTGCATGGCCACCAGATTTTCACACTTTTCGTAAAACTCCAAATCTCTCTCTGTATTTGCATATATATATATAAATAACAGACTAACTCAATTTAGTCAGAAATCACAGAATTAATTAGCAAGTCACTTAATTTTTTTATTAAGAAAATGAATGGAATACAAAGAGGATGGATAGTAGCAGCAAGCATAGGAGCAGTGGAGTCCATGAAGGACCAATTAGGATTCGCCAGATGGAACTATGGTTTTCGGTGTATGAAGCAGAATGCCAATATCAATCTCGGATCATATTACCACGCCACCAAGAAGTTGTCGTCTCCCTCGGTCACAATGATGCGAGAGAAGCGAAGGGAGGAGAGGGCGAAAAAGGTTATGGACTTGAATTGCTGGGGTCCTAGCATAGCTAGATTCTAGATAAATCTGTAGTGGATGTTCCATCTTTATTTCAAGCATACTGTCTTTTAGAAATGTCTTTGTTTTAAATAACTATGGAGCAAAGGAACTATAATTAAATGCAAACTAATGGTGGACTCATTATGGGTTGTTTAATCAATGTGATCTTTGTTTGCCTGCCTTCAAGTTTAGTTTCTTTTTGAATCTATATGGTTTATGTATAAGAATTAAGAATCAATAAGAACAGTTTTATGTGACTCTAGCTTACTCGGTCTATTTTTGTTAAAAACTAGAATTAGAGCTGCATATATAAACCCAACTCCTGTCCTACTTTGAGAAACAAGCTCTTTAAAAAAGGGCAATAAACAAGCAATTACAGCAGAAAGAAAACCATTTCTCAAGATATCTTCCAAACCAGAACGAAAATCAATGTTGTTCTAGATGTGAAATTCATCAGTTTCGTAGTTTTATAATCATACGGATTTATTGTGGGGACATGTATCGAATTTGGGGCTTTTTGCTGCTGTTTAAATTTGTGAGTTTGTGTGAATAGATCATCCCTCTGCTACCAATTAAGCAGACGAAAAGAGCCCCAAATTTAGACAAATAATGAAGAATTTGATCCCAATATACTGTAATTAACTGGTAATAGAATGAGAAGTGAAAAGGAATATTATGTTATTGCTCTTGGTCTTTCAGTATACATCTCTTGGTGTTATATAACCATTTTACAAAATAGGATAAGGACTTAAAGTTATAAAATAAGATAAACACTTATCATAACAAACTGATAAATATTCTTTTAACTATCCACAAGACTTGGTATAAGTCTGTTATCATTAGAAGCTTCCAAGTCGGTAGCTTGCTGAATGTTTGTTTCACTTACACGCCCCCTCAAGCGCAAAGGTAGTAAGCGGACTTTAAGCTTGTCTCGGAAGAATTCAAAACGACTACTTGTCAATGGTTTTGTAAATACGTCAGCAATTTGATCACGTGTGGAAATGAAAGAAACTTTGATAGCTTTGGAGGAGACCTTTTCTCGAACAAAGTGAAAATCAATTTCCACATGTTTCGTGCGAGCATGAAAAACTGGATTAGCGGCCATATATGTAGCACCAATATTGTCACACCAAATGGTGGGTGAGGCGGGCAATAAGATGCCAAGTTCACGTAGGAGAAAGGTGAGCCAAGTAACCTCAGAGGTCGTATTAGCTAGTGCACGATACTCGGCTTCAGTACTTGAACGAGAAACAGTGGATTGCTTGCGGGATCCCCAAGAAATAAGATTACCACCGAAAAAGATACAGTAGCCCATAGTTGATCGTCGATTTTCTGGGTCTCCTGCCCAATCAGCATCTCCGAATGCATGAAGACTGGTTGATCCCATACGATGAAACACAATACCCATATGAATGGTGTGCTTGAGATAGCGTAAAACCCTTTTTACAGCTGTCCAATGTGGTACAAGAGGTCGGTGCATAAATTGACATAAGCGATTAACAACAAAAGAAATATCCGGTCGAGTGAAGGCCAAATAATTCAATGCACCAATTGTACTACGATAAAGAGTCGGGTCTTCAAAAAGAGCTCCATCCGTGGAGGTGAGAGAGTGTGATGGGGACATGGGCGAGGATAAGGGCTTGGCATTGAGCATCCTAGTACGATGAAGTAACTGCGCAATATATCGTTGTTGCGTAAGGTGTAGTGTATCATGATCACGAAAGACTTCAATACCAAGAAAATAACGTAAATCACCCAAGTCTTTTACTGCAAACTCACAGCCAAGTTTTGCTATAAATGAATCAATAATTGTTGAGTGAGAACCGGTGATGATTATATCATCCACATAAATAAGTACAAATAAGCAGCTTGTTGAATTTCTCCATATAAATAGAGATGTGTCAGCCCGAGAATTAGTAAAGCCCATAGAAAAAAGCTTTGAGCTCAAGCGTGAAAACCAAGCACGAGGGGCTTGCTTGAGGCCATAAAGAGCTTTCCGTAAGCAGCATACATGATTTGGAAACTGTGGGTGTGCATAGCCCGGTGGTTGTTGCATAAAAACTGTCTCCGATAAAAAACCATGTAAAAAAGCATTGGAAATATCAATTTGTTTAATACTCCAATTACGAGAAAAAGTATAAGATAAAATTAACCGGATAGTAGTATGTTTAATAACCGGGCTAAAAGTTTCATCGTAGTCTATGCCTTGTTGTTGATGAAAGCCTTTGGCGACAAGCCGCGCCTTATATCGATCAATTGTACCATCGGAATTGTGTTTGATGCGATAGACCCATTTGCACCCTACTACGGCATTATGTAACGGCGGAGGGACCAGGTTCCAAGTCCCATTCCGCATCAGTGCATCAAACTCAGCATTCATGGCTTTACGCCATTGCGGATCTCTCATTGCCTGTGTGTAACATGTTGGCTCAACATTTTTCGAAGTACATGTGGCGATAAGAGCTCGAGGGAGAGGATACCTTACAGTCCCATCATTATGCACTTTACGTTGGATAATATTATTTCGTGAGCGCGTTTGCATCCGATGTTGAGACGTTATCACGGGGAGAGGAGGATCATCGAGGGCGTCAGAATTGGTTTCGGGTATAGGCACTGATGGGTTCTCAATAGTAGTTGCTGCTGGTGGGCTTGTAAAAGTTGTCGTCGGACTAGTTGTAGTGGTAGGTGTGTTCTGCAATTGGGTCGCAATAGGTTGCAGGTCTGGCTCAAGACGGATAGTAGGTTGCGAGTTGGGTGTAGAAATGATTGGACTTGAGTTGAATTGCATAGTAGTTTGAGGTGAACATGGGTCTGGTGTTGGATTTCTATAGCAGCAGGTGAATTTTTTTAGTAATTCTTGATGTAGTTTTTGATTGTTTATGGTTATGTCAGCAGGTAATGGTCGTGCAATGGTTAACCCAGTGGTGTTTGTTTGAGATTGTTTGGCAAATGGAAAAAGGTTTTCGTCGAAAACAACATGGCGTGATATATAAACTCGTTTTGTGTCAAGGTCTAAGCAACGATAACCGCGATGAGATGGACTATATCCGATAAAAATACACATTTTAGAGCGGAAATTCATTTTAAACCTATTATATGGACGTAGGTAAGGCCAGCACGCACAACCGAAAGATCGTAAAAAGGTGTAATCAGGCTTTTTTGAAAATAATTTTTCGAACGGGGAGATGTTTTGCAGAACTAGACTTGGTAATCGGTTTAAAACAAAACATGATGTATTAAATGCGTCCTCCCAATAAGGCATTGGAGCAGAGGACTCGGCTAAGATTGCAAGACCGGTTTCTACGATATGACGATGTTTTCTTTCAACAATACCATTTTGTTGGTGAATGTGAGGACATGGGTGACGATGAATAATCCCAGTATCACGTAAATAATTAGTAAAAGATCGAAATTCACCCCCCCAGTCGGTTTGGATGACTTTTATTTTCCGATTAAATTGGCGTTCAACTTGTTTTTGAAATTGTACAAATACAGCGAATGCATCAGATTTTAAAGTAAGCGGAAAAATCCATGTATAACGAGAAAAATGGTCGACAATAGATAGGAAATATCTTTTCCCATTAAGCGATAAATACGGAGACGGTCCCCAAAGATCCAAAAACAATAAGTCAAGCGGAAACAAAGAAACGGATTTAGAGAGTTTAAAAGGTAATTGTTTACTCTTTGCTAATTGACAAGGTCCACAAACAGAAGTAGACTTCTTATTAACACAAGGAAGGGAAAAACGACGAACTACTAATTCTGTTGTTGGAAAAGCTGAGTGTCCTAAACGGGAGTGCCAAACGGTCAATGGGACACGAACGCCAATGAGGGCGGAAGGCTGGGTTGCTATGGTTGGGCGAAAAGGGTAAAGGCCATCTTCACATTTTCCTCGATGTAGGATCCTCCCCGTGACTTCGTCCTTCACACAAAAATAAGCAGAATGAAACTCAACATAAACATTATTATCCAACGTAAATTTGCTAATAGAGATAAGATTTTTGCAAATATTTGGAACATGCAATATCTTAGATAATTTGAAAGAAGTATTTGCAGTTGACAGTGTACTATCACCAATATGGGTGATAGGCAAACCTGAGCCGTCGCCAACTTGAAGTTGATCCATACCGGTATAAGGTTCCATTGTGAGATTAAGGTTCTTCATATCAGCAGTGATATGGTGAGTGGCACCAGAATCATGATACCAAGAGTCAACGCCGGTGTTTGGAGCCACATTAAAGGCAGAGGGTTGTGGGTGCGCCCCCTGAAATGAATTGTCAAATCGTACGGGGCAGTTAGGACTAATATGCCCGAATTCACGACATAGCTGACATTTGGGGGTGTAATTGTTGCCGGTGTTATAGCTCCTACCACGGCTACTACGACCTCCTCTACCCTGGTTATGTCCGCGAAACTGACCACGACCATGGTCGGTGCGGGAATGAAGGTTGTAATCAGGCCGGGACTGATTATAGCGATTAGGTGGGTTTACTTTGGTGCGAGCAACAAAATGGGCTGTTGGATTTTCGATAGGGGTGTTATTTTTGGTATTGCGAGATTCTTGTCGTCGTAGAAGTTCGAGCACCGAAGTTAGGGGAGGTGGATTGATCATTGTATGGATTGAAGTAATAACATGATCATACGAGGAGTCGAGTCCAGCAAACAAGAAAGCTAGATGGTCGGATTCACGAAGAGGTTCACCAATTGATGCTAAGGTGGTGGCTAACTTCTTAACACGGTCATAGTAGACTACTATAGTGTCGCTGCCTTTTTTTATTGTTGCAAGTTCGTACTTGATTTCAGAAGATCTAGCACGAGAGCTAGAAGCAAATAGCTGCTCTAATATTTCCCACACTTGTTTGGAAGTAAAGTCTCCAACAACATGTGGGAGAAGCTCCTCAGAAAGTGAGGAGATAAGGGCACTTAGGATCATTTGATCCTGCTGAACCCATATGTCGTAAGCCGGGTTCGATTGAGTGCCATCGTTGGGTGCTGCAATAAGGGTTGGAGGACATAAAGAGGCACCATTGACAAAACCGAACAAGTTCTGTCCCTTGAGATAAGGGACCATCTGGGTTTTCCATAATAAATAGTTATCCCGGTCGAGTTTAATCGTTACAGTATGATGAAGTTTGATAAACGCCGAAACTGTTTGAGGGTTGGTTACGTCACTGGCATTGACAGGAGAGCTGGAAGATGTGGTAGGTGATGGGGAGGTATTAGGGGCCATTGGGAAGAAGGGATTTTTCTTTTTTTTTTTTTTTTTTGATCAAAGACGTTAGTCAATATAGGCTCTGAATACCATAATAGAATGAGAAGTGAAAAGGAATATTATGTTATTGCTCTTGGTCTTTCAGTATACATCTCTTGGTGTTATATAACCATTTTACAAAATAGGATAAGGACTTAAAGTTATAAAATAAGATAAACACTTATCATAACAAACTGATAAATATTCTTTTAACTATCCACAAGACTTGGTATAAGTCTGTTATCATTAGAAGCTTCCAAGTCGGTAGCTTGCTGAATGTTTGTTTCACTTACAACTGGAAAAAAAGTTTGCCAAACATCAGCAATAGCAGCCTAACAAACCTTTGGGTTCTCCAAATTGTTCTCATTCAATAACTCTGGCACAGAATCCTCAGCTGATATATGTGTTTTCATGAGTTGGCAAAGCCAATTTTTCTATTCAAAAAAGTATCAGAAGGGATAGCTTTGTCCAGTTTACTGCTACAATTTTCCGGATACTAATATAAATGATTTAACATAGTTACATAAAGAGTAGTTTGCATTGAAAATTGAAAATTGAAATAAACCATTATGGAGAAAAAAGTAATTATACAGCAATTTTATGATCACTTTTGAATCCTACTGACACCAAATGTCATTTTCTCAAACCTTTGGGACCATTACCATTGCAACTAAAATTCTAAAGCACAAAATAAGTTTTCTTTTGAAAGAATGGGTAAACATGCTTTGCCATAATTTGCGATCAAGTTATTAATATTGTACTAAAAAGTCTAGCAGGGAATATGTAATTTCATTTCTAGCGAGTGTTTTCTTATCTATGGGGTATAATATTTATGCCCTGCATTTTGCGGCTTCAACATAGCTATTGCAAACAAAAAAACACTTTAGTTAAGTTTTCGCTTTTTAAAACATTGATGTATCTACATCTACATTTTCCTTTATCTTTTCATTTTTTGGGTTGTTCAATTGTTTTGTACTCTCGTCGACAGTGTATATGTATTTCGCATCGACAGAACACAGATTCAAAGGCTTATTGTAAACTAAGCAAGGTTAAAAGTGACTGCTAGCTTGTCATAATATTATGGTGTTGTGAGATACAAACAAGGGATTATGCCTTGGGTTATGAGAAACCACAGCAGGCCAATCTATCAACTCTTCCCCAGTTTCTGAACATAGTTTATAACTTTAGTTGATGGAAACCCTGAAGAAAAGATCCAAATTTCTTTTTTCATACTACTATAAATTGTTTACAACTATATATTTCTCTACATATATAGCTCCTCAACCTTGGCTACTTTTCACATTCCAACTAAGAATTCCAAAAAAAGCAAAATAAATGAGTGAAAGTAAAAGCAAAGTTAGCCAGTATGAGACCACTTCAAAGAACATGAGAGATACAGCAGAAAATTTATCGGCCTCACGAAAATACATACGAGGGTCAGAAGACAGTGGCAAAGGGCAGCTCGTGACAAAGAGGGAGAGAGGCGATGGCGGAAATAGGAGGAAGATAGAGGAAAAGGGTGAAATTCTTTTACAATTGATTTGTTGGGGACCAGACTAAGCATTGATTAATTTCATGAAAGTAGATGATACCCCTACTCCTCCTTGCAATCTATATATTGCACAGTCTTGGTACTTAGGTGTTTTGTTTTTCTGGTACTTTTATCGTTCTTCTTTTTCACAAGAAAGTATTACGGATGAACGCATAAAATATATACTGTGTGTATCAAGCTCTTTACCAGTATATTATGTGTTTGTTCGATTTCAATAGAAGCTGGTCTATACGATTCGGTTGTGGTCTTTCTTGTGATATCAATGTGCTTCTCATTAAGAACCAAAATCGAAATATTAACCCATGAAACCAAAAATGTTAAATGGTGTTGGTTTTATAAGTTTGGATTTCTTGAACAATAATATGAAAAGAATCAAAGGAGATGGTATAGACTATAAAATAGACTTGTGAAAAATGAGCAAATTATTGTAAATTTCATGGATTGATCGAGATATTAGATGAGCTTGCTGTGAGCAATTTCAGTTTAAATGGAAGTTATGTTCAAATCAAGATAGCTCATTCAATGTTCAATCTTAATTTTATTTTTCTACATAGCTTCGAATCAGTTTATGTGTATCCTAGAATCTATCTACGTACCTATGATTTTTTCCATGGGAGTATTATAGAATCATTTAGGAGCTAAGGAAGAAGCTTTCTCATACAAAAAACAAAACAAAATTCAATATCCACATATATTTTGTAGAAATCCAAACTTTAACAGAATAAGATGTAAAAAATTTACTTGTACAAAAAAAAACGAGGACACGCTGCTGAGTCTTGACTTTAGACGGTCGACACTAGACACGATTGAAAATAGTTTCAGAATGAATGAATCTTGAATATTCTACATTTTGTACAATTGAAATTCAAAACTATCAGAGCATCGTGTGAACACACTATCGAGGTGGACGTAAGTGAAATGCGATAAGGTAGAATACTATAATCTGGAATAATTGTCAATTATAATTGGATGCCTAATTAATTCGTACACCATCCAACTCAACTAACTTACCAACTTTTTTATCATCATCCATTAAAACCTTGGTGACAACTGTAATGACTAACGCGTCCCGCACCTAATTCTTTTCCATCCCCTTGTTAATATCTTCTTAATCACTCATCATAAGCAACAAAATTAGGCAGGCATGGGTAAAATCGAATAATTTGTCGTGACGGACTAGCTAAAATTTACTCGTTAAAAATTGACATATACACAGTAAAATGCGGGTTAAGTTTGACATGTACCCATTTTGCTAGTCAATTGGGATCAGAAACTCAAACAACTTACTTATTCGTTTTCTTAATTAGTATTTTCATTGGATCGAAGATGATAAACCCAAACCAAAAATACTCGCATAATTGGTGTAATTAGTGGCGGAACCAGAACAATTTTTTTGGGATGCCGTTAATAAGGATAATTAAAGGAAAAAAAATGCAAGTGAGGTGATTCGAACACGTAACATGTTGTATGTTAATATATAACTATATCATTATACCATTGAATTAACTTATGATAATAGGGACTGTAAATATATTTATCTACAAGCTAAAAAAATTATATATATAATTTTTTATTTAAAAAAAAAAATAGAATGGTGACGCACCCCCTCGCCCTCCCCCAATTCCATCCCTCAGTGTAATGATGCTGCATGGCCACTTATGTCCGGCTAATAAAGAATTTAATATCTACATCGTTACTTTTTTTTGACTTATCCACTCAATGCTTCCAATATCTTCACATTGTTCACCATTTTCCATTATATAAAATTATCCCGCTACGATCTTTCCTCCGCCTCTCCGCTCCCCCTTCTTATCCCTGGTTGACCTCACTTGTACGTCCTGAGCTAATTTTATTTTTTTATTCTTATTTAAGTGTCATGATTTTCATTTTGGAAACATCTTAAAACAAATACTTATTAGTACATTTTGTATTTTTTACATTTTAAAATAACCTTTTTGGATAGTTAAATCATACTATAAAATTTGCTCTTTTAGCATCACATCTTAAATAACAAAAGTTTATGTTTGAAATTTTCGATGTTTTGATGACTTTTCTAACTTTAAGTGAAACTATAATAAATCTTTATTTTATTTAGCTAAGCTGGGAGCATTCTTTTACAATTGTTCTTACATTGTCAACTCCATCAAAATTCAAAATTAGTTTCACCGTGTATTCACTATAATCTCGCGCCAGGTTTATCTTTTAACCGTTTCTTATTTCAGTACCAAACATAATTACATTAAGTTGGTGAGGCTTTTTTCGTGCGTGTGGACCTGATAATAATAATAAATTAATATTAAATCACAACTAAAGTCGCCCCTACAACACCAACAAAGCACATACACACACACACGAAACAATACATACATAGAGAAAGAAATAACACAAACAACAACTTATGGCGGTGGTGGACCGGCAGCGTAACCCGACCTCCGGTGGAAAATTATGGCGGCTATGCCCGTTTTGGCAAACAGGACCGTCGTCTTCAACCTCATCGGCTTCTTCAACGCAGGTGCTCAATACTCGTAACGGCGTTGCTGTGGGAAACTCGCACTCTTCGGTTTCTTCTGTTGCTAAGTCGATATTACCTGCTCGGAGGCGTCTCCGTCTTGACCCCTCTACCAATCTATACTTTCCATGTTAGTACTTTGTGTTTTCTATGTTTTAATCTAATTATCGTTCGATTTTTGACTCCGTTTCGAAATATTTGTCCAATTTGTTCTTTTAATAGTTTTACTTTCTCATTCTTCTATATAGTATAGGAGTAATTATTTGTCCATTTGATATATTTTTTTGGAAATTTAGCAGTAATTATTTGTCCAATTTGTTATTTGATTCCGTTTCCAAATAATAGTACAGTTTGTAGTTTTTGAAAGTTTTAGTTTAGAATATACTCCTATTTAATAACGAATATAATCATTAGTATCATTAATTCAAAATTAGTTCCAATGTATTCAATAATCTGGCGCCAGGCTTTTTTTAACCGTTTATTAGCTTCTACTAAGAGCAAACATTGTAGGTTCCTAAAACTATAATTTTCCGCAAATTTGGAGAAATTTCACAAAAAAATGTTTAATTTTCTTTCACAGGAGCTTACTTATTTTTTTTAAAAATTAAAAAAACCAAATTGTTTCCTTTATTTGATTTCTCATCTACTTTTTCACTTTCTTAAATAACAAAATAAAGATAAAATACTAATATATAATAAAAATAAGAAAGTGAATAAGCAAACAGAACAATTATATAAATGTAAACTAGATATAAAGTCATGTTCTTATTCGAATTATAAAGTAATATACTATAGTACTGCTCTTTGTTTTTAGATACTAATAGTACTGCTAGGGGTGGGCAGGGTTCTGTTTTTGGGTAAACCAGAACCAAAACTAAGATTTTAGTCGGTTCACTTTTCGTTTTAGGAATAGAAACCGGACCGGACCGAAACCGCTCGGTCCGGTTAACGGTTCGGCTCAGGGTTCCGGTTCGGTTCAGAATTTGTTCCGGATCAAAGGTTCTGTAAATATTATATTATAAAGCTATATAATTAGAGTTTACAATAAAAGTATAAATCCATATAGTAGTACTAGCAATTTACATTAATATTATATGTTTATATTATACAATATAAGTTCTGGTTCGGTTTTAGTTTTATCTGCTGTTTTTCGGTTGCGGTTTTTACTTTCGGTTTATTTTCAAAAAACCGAAACCACCGAATTAAGTTACCGGTTCTTGTTCGGTTCATAACATTGTAAATTTTAAACACAATGGTTCGGTTTTCTAGTATTTTTGAGCACCCCTACGCGATAATAATAAAAAATTAATATTAAATCACAACTAAAGCCCCCTATGGCCCTACAACACCAACAAAACACGTACATACACGAAACCATACTGATATATATAGAGAGAGAAATCACAAACACAGTATAAATTAATTACTTAACCAACTTCCGGCGAACCTATGGCGGTGGTGGACCGGCGGAGTAAACCAAGCTCCGGTGGAAAATTATGGCGGCTATGTCCGTTCTGGCAAAAGGGACCTTCGTCTTCAACCTTATCGGCTTCTTCGAAGCAGGTGCTCAATACTCGTAACGGAGTCGCTATTGGAAACTCGTGCTCTTCGGTTTCTTCCGTTGCTAAGTCGCTTTTACCTGCTCGGAGGCGTCTCCGTCTTGATCCCTCCACTAATCTTTACTTTCCCCGTTAGTTTATGAATTTGTTTGTTTTTCTATTTAGTTATTAGTTTATTTATTGGATTTGATAGCCAAGGGTTCTTACTTTTTAGTATAAGGAGAATAATGATATGGCGTTTTAATGTAGTAATTATGATTCTAGAATTTGCAAAATGCAAATTCAATGTGTGTTTTGATGAAATTCGCTAGTAATTTAGTGATATGACTAATCTATACTTTCCTTTTTGGTTTGTGTTTTCTATTTCTAAATTTAATCATTGTTTTTTATTGGAGATTTACGATTTGATATCCAAGGGTTTTAAGTTTCTAGAATAAGGAGAATAGTTAGTGTCGCAATTATGATTGTGAATTTTGCAAATTTAAGTGTTTATTTTGATTAAATTTTCTAATTCAGTGTATATCTTGTTTATATTTGCTAAAATAGTGATATAACTACTCTCTACTCTCTACTCTCTACCTGCTCGGAGGCGCCTCCGTCTTGATCCCTCTGCCAATCTATACTTTCTCTGTTAGTTTGTGTTTTCTAATTTTCAATTTAATTATTGTTTGTTTTTTTTGGAAATTTAGGAGTATAGTTGGTTCTTCAATTTGACTCTGTTTCAAAACAATAGTCCAATTTGTCTCTTAAAAGTTTTAGTTAGTTATTTGTCCATTTAATAGTATGTTTTTTTTTTGGAATTTTAAGAGTATATTTATTTGTCAATTTAATAGTATTTTTTTTTTTTTGGAAATTTAGGAGTATAGTTGTTTGTTCATTTAATAGTATGTTTATTGGGAATTTGGGAGTATATAGTTATTTGTTCATTTAATAGTATGTTTTTTGGAAATTTAGGACTTAGGAGTATAGTTATTTGTCCAATATGACTCTGTCTCAAAATTATAGTCCAATTGATTGTTACAAGTTTTATTTTTCGTTTAGTTTCTCATATCGCCCTATTTAATGAGTATAGTTATTTGTCCATTTAATAGTAGTATGTTTTTTGGAAATTTAGGAGTTTAGTTATTTGTACAATTTGATTTTTGACTCCGTTTCGAAACGATAGTCCAGTTTGTACTATAGAAGGTTTAGTTTCTCATTTAGCCCTATTTAGTACAGTTATTGTCCATTTAATACCAGTAATTTTTTTTTGGAAATTTAGGAGCATGGTTATTTGTCAAATTTGCTTTTTTACTCCGTTACAAAATAATAGTCCGATTTGTTTTTCTTTTTAAAGTTTAGTTTCTCGTATAGCCCTATTTAATGAGCATAGTTATTTGCAAATCATGAATATCGTTAATAATTTAAGAACATCTGAAAATTGAAGCTCTATACACATATTTGTTACTATAACTAACTTTAATTATCAATTATTAATATTCGTGAAAAACCTGAAGGGACTAATTAAGAGATGGGGGAGCATATTTTTCTTGAAAAATTGGGGTTGGATAGCCAAGGGTTTTTAGAATAAGGAGAATAGTGAAATGACAAGTTAAGTGTAGCAACTATAATTGTAGAACTTGCAAATTTGAGTGTGTATTTTGATTAAATTTGCAATTAAATTTGCGAATTAGTGATATGACTAATCTCTATTTTCCATGTGAGTTTATGATTTTATTTGTCATTTAATACCTGTGTGGAAATTTTGGATTTAATAGCCAAGGTTTTTAGAACAAGGAAATTAGTGATTTAACGTTTAAAGGTAGCAATTATGATTATAGAATTTGCAAGTTCGGATTGTACTTTGATTGATTTAGTGATATGACTAATCTCTAGTTTTCCATTTGAGTTTGTGTTTCTTTTTGTCGATTTAGCAACTGTCCTTTTTTTTGGAAATTTAAGATTTGATACCTTAGGGATTTTAGAATGAGGAGAATAGTGATATGACGAGTTAAAGTAGCAATTGTGATAATTTGTTAATTAACTTAATTTGGTATGTGTTTTGCAACTTCAGTGTGTATTTTGAATTTTCATTATTTGCAATTGGTGGTATGCAATTGATTGATATGTGTTTGATGAGCTGCTTTCCTTGAACTAAGCCAGATAAATAATGTTATAATTGTGCAATTGTGTATTTGTTTGCTTTCATATGATTTTTTCTGCCTTTTCAGTTCTAAATTAATCTCGTTTTGTTGAAATATCTTAAGCTTGATTGTGTCTATAAGTAGGCTGATTGATTTGTTTTTCTTACTTGAAGATGAACCTGGGAAGCAGGTCAAGAGCGCTGTTAGGATTAAGAACACGAGCAGGTCTTATGTAGCTTTTAAGGTAAATCCAAATATTGATTAGCTTTTAATATTCGCTATAGGTCATTAGACCATAGCTTCTGTTAAAAGCTCATGAGTGTTATATTTCAATTACCCTGCAAATGGCTTGTGCATTTTTGGACACATGGTTGTACTTTATGTGGGGATTTTTATTTGATGAGTGCAGCAATATGTTACTACCATGAGATAAAGATAATGTTTCAAAATTTTAGTCGTGTTTTGTAATTTGTTATAATTTTGAAGAAAATGCCAAAGATTAATCAGAGTTGTAAATCCTATCAGCGTGAGAAATGAATAATGCATTTTGGATTTTTCATTATAACCAGCACTGTTCAGAAATGTTTGAGTCTTTGGACGGTGCAGTTGAGGAAGTCTTAAGAGTTCAAACTGCTTTATGTTGATAATTTATTGATTCTTTTCTAACTTGTCTTGTGTCATAACTTAGTTTCAAACTACTGCACCGAAGAGTTGTTACATGCGACCACCTGGTGGTACCCTAGCTCCTGGAGAAAGCATTATTGCAACCGGTACAAATATTCTTTTCTGTTTCTTCTCTCTATTATTTCTTGTGTAGCATCTCCAGATCTAAATGTGGCCAAAAGCTGATATATTCGTGTACTTCTGTCACATTGTGGATGTTATTTGCCAGTTTTCAAGTTTGTGGAACTTCCTGAGAATGATGAGAAACTTTTAGATAGGAAGAGCAAAGTCAAGTTTAAGATTATGAGTTTGAAAGTCAAAGAAGGGGTTGAATACGTGCCTGAACTGGTGAGACACACTCTCTCGTAACCTTGCTTCTTTATGTGAAATTCTCCTGTTTTTCATATAGAAGAGCTTTTATTCTGAATACATAATACAGAATACAATTCTATCGAGCTCGAAAGATTAATTCACAAACCTAGATGGTATATGTCTTATGAGTTGAACTTTTTGTAACAGTTTGATGAGCAAAAGGATCAAGTAACTGTTGAGCGAATACTGCGTGTTGTGTTTCTGGATGTAGAGAAACCTACTCCTGTGAGTAAAAATTGATATTTTTTTAGGTCATTTTATATGCCAGAGGGTGGTCAAGCTTTCTAAAACATTTAAATAACCCTATTTTTGGCTCTTTAGGAATTTGAAAAACTTAAACGCCAGCTTGCTGAAGCAGAATCTGCACTTGAAGCTCGAAAGAAACCTCCAACAGAACCAAACCCCAAAGTAGTTGGTGAAGGTCTTGTTATTGACGAATGGGTAAGTCTTTTGTATTGACTTTTAAAAATATAGGTAATAAGTGTTCTTCTGTTTCCAACCTCTAATTATGTTTTTTTCGTTTTGCCTTTTTCCACCTTTTTGATTGTAGAAAGAACGAAGAGAAAAGTATCTTGCTCGGCAACAGGTGGAAGCGGTTGATTCAATGTAAATTGTGGATTGCTGTTTAATTCTGTAAGTTCTTTTTTTGTTCCACATAAGTGTCTTAGCCCTCAAGTGTTCAGTTTCTTATCTGGGTGTAGGTAGCGGTGGTTTATTTGATAGTGATCTGATTTTATAAATAGTGAGTCATAGACTCATTAGTGATGCCTGCTGTGTGCAGCTATTCTCTGATAATAATTCCTTTTGCCACTAATCTCTCGGGTTTGATTAAGTGGTGCTGGGCAGTATTTGATAGGTTTGTTGGGTAATTTTCTGATGAAGATAGTTATAAGCCGGTTTTTGTAGTCTGTTCTCTTCTAATGAGTGAACATGCACTCTCCGTATGACCCTGGCCATTTGTGTTTCTTTGCCAGTACTTTTGATCATACGAAGGGCTCATAGCAAATAAGCTAACTTATTATTTTCTCATAAAAAGTTGGATTCCTCCAATTCAGATCAGTACTTCTGGCAAAATAAGCTTTTAAGTTGACTAACTAAACGCATTGTAACTTTAAGCATCAATGCAAATAAAATGAGCTTAAATACTGAGATAAGATGCCACTGATAGGAGCATAGCATAGGTACCAGAGAACATTTTCCTGCTTTTAGCCCATTGCTTATTTCATCTAAAAGGCAAGTACAGCACTACCAAGACTTCAACATTCCCTTACTACATCAATTAATACATGACCATATATTTTTTTTAATTTATTTATAAGAGAATCAATTATAAAAACATCCTAGTTTACATTCCTTTCTCCCAGAAGCCAAACAACGAATAAACCAAATCGAGAAAAATGAGAAAACTTCTAATTGTTTTCTTTTAATTTCATAATGTAATAAACCTTAACCAGCAACCTCAAAAATCAAAATCATCATGATTTGGCTTAGGCGAAGTCAATAAGGCCGTATAAAGCCTTAGCCTGTCTTCCCCTAAAGAAGAGCATCTTGAAAGTGGCCTCCGTGGCCTAATAAACGATAACGAAGTCAGCGTAAGCCTGTGTCTATATCTCCGCCATGCCAACTGTATTGCTACTGCAGCCCATGTCCGCCACCCCGGTGAATAATACCTGTTGACAGAAATTTCGTAAAATTGTCACATTATATAATGGAGTCATGCAAACAATTTGCAGAATTTCAAAAGCGCCATTAGTACGTCCAATATAGGTCATGTTTTTTACTCGGAAATGCACCCATTTACAAAATTGTCCAACTTTAAAACTATTTCTCTTTGCCACTCCTGCCAGTGTATAAGATTTGACAAGTTTTAAGTTTTCAGGCATTTTGCGATAGCCTCTTTTTTAATTCCACGGACATGAGTTATCAATTATCAATCACCTAGATATAGCTAGTTTATCATAGTGTACCCCAAGTGTTCTTGTTCTTTAAACTACGGTATCAAAATTATACTAGTAATTAACCCTTTTCTATTGATATCCAACAAGCTAGTACTTTCCAAATAAATACCTGGCGCTTCGCTTAACTTTCTCGTTGGTAAATGTGTACCGAAAGTGCTGAGTTACGTATTTAACGTCTTGGGCTTCAAGACCAAAGGCTTCGGTTGTTTCGAGGGTGACGAGTGTGGAGGAAGATGGTGGCAACCGCTCTATGAAGGGGCGGCGTAGGCACCAAGAAAGAAGTTCATCGCCGCTAAAATTTCCAGGACCCAACATGCAATAGCTCTTAACCCCGTCACGCAAAACTTGGCTACTCTGTAGGTGGCCCCGCACTATAAATAACATCCTTTGCACCGAATCTCCCTCTCTTGTTATCTATACATACGTACATAGTAATTATTTCTAAGTTAGCAATATTAATATCGTTTTTGTCACCCAGGCGTTTGTACTTACTGTTTCCCCCTTCACGAAAATGAGCGATTGGACCCTGTCACAGATATTCTCCAGTACTAGATTATCCATGTGTTGAAACAACGGAACCTGAAAAACCGGTCCGTAGAAGTTTTTTAGCACCTACATAACAGTTATAAGACTGTTTTCCTGGATAACTTTAGTCTAGCACGTATATTATATATACCATCCTAGTGACTACTGACTAGACTACTAAAGCAAGCAATTATCGTGATGTCTAGATTGCAGATTCTCTAATTACGAGTAGGTTTACCCCAATACACACAAACTGAGCAGGACTTCTGGAAATTTGATTTGTACCTCCTCTTGGTTTTACAGCAGAAGAATGCCACACAATTGTGTGAAATATAATAATTTTGTAGCTGTCTTTTAAATTTGGGAGACTTACAAATAGTTACATACTAATCAAATTAATTACAAAAAATCTATATATGTATACTTGTTTACAATTAGATACATATACTTATTTACCATTAGATACATATTTCATAAAAATATAACAAAATATACAAAAATAAATCAAAAAATAAAAAATAAAAAATTCGAAAAAATTGATTAAGCATACATGATTAAACAGTATTAGACAGGATCATACAGTATCACACATATTTTTTTTGTATAAAAAATATATTTTTTAAAATTTTAGTTTTTAATTTTTTAATGACATAATGTATCTATTTGTAAATAACTTCATAAAATATATACTTTTTTATAAAAGAGTTGTGAAGTTCAAAACAACCGGATTTTTTATAAATAAATTTCTAAATATATATTAAATTGTCATTTTTTCTTAAAATTTTAAACCCTTTCTTACAGGGAGACTTGTTCATTTCACTCCTTGCTTAAAATAGGATTTGCAATTGACTGAAACTACAGAACGTGTTTCAAAGTTAGAAGCATCCTTATTGATCCTTTAATCTCGACCACAGTTTACCTGTCTCACCAAGTCCAAGCAGAGATGGTACTTGATGTCCCTTCTAAGCCCTTCTGGAAGGTTGCGGATCATCTCACACTCGTCGACTCCACGCATAGAAGCCCAACGTTGGCGCTCGTAGTTTCGAACCCTCTGCTTGAACCCCTGTGGCAACTGACGCCTTCTCATCCACCACTCTATATTCCTCATTTTTAATTGCATTGCTTGTTTCTTTGATGTTGTCGCGTGTAGAAACACCTGCAAATTTCCATACACGCCTAGTATTTTGAAGGACATACACAACTAGTTGGTCTTGAGAGTGTCTTGTTTATTTTGGTTAAAATATTTCACATAGTTCAACCCCAAAATGGTGTGATACTGTACTGATCTTTTAACGTGAAAGGGGAAATTTATCCAAATATTTGTAATCTGTTTTGTTACGAATGCATTTGATTCATCAAAATACTTGACTCTGCGATATTACTCCAAGCCTTATAAGTTGTTTTAAGGCGGTAAATATTTAGTACTAGTGTATAACATAAAGTGAGAGTGCAGTATTTCAATTAGGAAAGAAGTAGAAAGAGAAAAAAGAAAGGTTACCTTGATATTTCCAATCAACATAGTGACCAAAATCAGGCCAGTTGTTAGGACTATTATTATGAATACAACCTCTAACCAATCCGTGGTGCTCTCCAAGTTCCCAAAAGTACTGCACTTTTCATATGATCACATAAGCGCAAGTACAAAAATACAGCAATAATAATGCAGTATATATAATTTTAAGAAGTTACGTCAGTACTTGTAAAATTTCACCTCCATATTTGATTTAATATTCCGACTTTTGATATAATATAAAAGGTTGGTGCTTGCTTCTAATTTCGTTAAAAAAAATCAAGATCCAGTCACGTTTATATGTTGATTCGCTAATACTTGAACAGAATTCACTAGTGAGCATTATGGGTTTTCCGTCCATAGATTTTTTTTACTATACCTTTAGTTGTCTAATTGACCATATAAGGAACCATCATCAGTTTAAGTACGTATACAAATTTTTGTCATACCTTTTACGTGTAATTGTTATTAAACTTGTAAGTTGTAACTGGGTAACAAATGGAAAAAGTATCAACACTTGATAGCAAAATTGAGTATAAATAAACGTTGAAGCACTGAATAAAATTTCCCTTTAAGAAAAAGAAGAAGTTTATATAGAATAATGTATGTAAGATTCAATCACAATGCAATATACAGTACTACCTGAGAGTCATGAGACCCCAGAAGATGGGGAAGAGTATTTTCTCCAAACGGCTCTGATTAGCAACAAGTTGAACAGTCCATTTATATGCCCCATAATCAAAACTTTCATTATTTTGTAAGCATGCTGACCTGGCAGGCCTATACTCACCCCACAATAACCTTGCTCTGTCACTCATCACCCTTGTTGATCCATAGTAAATGGGATCTTCACATGATAGTAACTTTGGTCCACAGTAATATCCCTTTGTGCCTCTACATTGTTCCTTCAAGCACTTGGCTGCTCTTTGGATACCTAACAAGTACCAACATGCCCCTACTGCCTGCACAAATGACATTTTTTTAAACTTACAACAGTTTAAAATCGGCTTTCAAAAAGTTATCTATGTGTAGTCATCAGATCTTAATGATTTTGCACCACTTTTTCGATAATCTGGTTTACAAGTCCCAATCTTGTGGGAGTTACCTCTGGACCGGCCTTATACCGTTTTTTTACTACCCTTGAAGGTAGAGAAGTGTATGGATACAAAATCAAGGGGTTAAATTGAAATTCCCATTTCATGTAGGTTCTAATCAAGTTCAGGTTAAGCAAGGCTTACGTGGGAAGCGACGAAATAAGCAATCAAGTTGAGTGCAATTCCCCACCAAACAGTCCCGAATATGTAGCCAGAAAGGTGTTGCGTACGCCTCAAGAGACAAACCGAATGGTATATTTTCGGTAGATATTGAAATAGAAACATTATTAACAACACCGTCATTACTTCGGTTGTTAATCCTCTCTCTAACAGATCCCGGATCACCACCCACAGCACTACCTGCATATACAATTCACTGTTTTAGTTCCTTTGATCATGATTGACACAGTAATTCATGTAGAGTTTACATATCAAATTATGTTCAATAAATTTTAGTGCTAATGCCTTATAAAGTAGACTGGATTTGTAATTACTTTCATGTAACATGTACAATACTGTTTGAAAAAGCATATGTCCGAATTTTCGAGTGCAGTTATGCGTTTTCAGTTGTAACCACAGTTACAAATGACGAACAGAATGAAATTAATAAAAAAGATTGAACACGAGCCGTTTTTAAACCGAGTTCGACATGATCAGCTTGTCTAAATCTCCGAAGCCCTCACTCAGTATTTATTGATATTGAAATAAACAATTATAATACTCGAGAGTTATAATATCAGGACTCCCTCATGTATATGTTTATCTTACCATCATTATAAGCAAAAAGAAAACCCTAGAGAGAGAGACGACTAGGGTGATAAACCCTAGCCGCCGTAAGTATGACCGAAATCGATAAAATCACCCCAGACATCGTAGTAAATAGACAGCTAATGCCGCCAGATCCTATCCCTACAAAATCCTTTGCATCGGTGGTTAGCGCAACACCAAAAAAAGATGAAATTCCACTAAAAAAAGTTGGTTCTTATAAAGGTGAACCTTTGATCCAATTCTCTATGAATGATATTAAACAATTAGCTGAACCTTTTAAATATACCATAGTTGGGAAGTTTACGCATGGAAAACCAGAATTAGCTGTTATAAGAAAGCTGTTTGGAAAGTTAGAACTAAAAGCTAACTGCAATATAGGTATTCTGGATCATAAACATGTACTTATTCGTTGTTTTCATGAGGAAGATTTCACTAGAATTTGGTTAAAACAAATCTGGTATATAGAAGATTATCCGATGAGGGTGTTTAAGTGGACTTACAACTTCGATCCAGAAATAGAAACCTCATTAGCCCCTGTTTGGATTGATTTACCTAAACTGCCAATACATTTATATAACACATCGAGTATATACTCTATAGCAAGTGCCTTTGGGAAGCCTTTAAGGGTAGACGAGCCTACTTCTAAGCTATCTAGACCTAGTCTAGCTCGTATATGTGTTGAAATAGACCTAAAAACAGAATTATTTGAACGTGTAAGAATAGGCTATGGAGAAGAAGGAGGTTTCTGGCAATATTGCAAGTATGAAGATTTACCAGACTATTGCAGTTTCTGCCACAAACAAGGTCATAAAGAAGACTATTGCAAGTTCAAAAATACTGAGCAAGTCCAGGAAAATAAGAAGGGGAACAAGAAAGTTGAGATTATTACAAAGCAGCAACAAAAGAGTAAAGAAATAGAGGCCAATTTATACAACAGTAATAAGGAAGTAAAAGGGAAAAAAGAGAGTACTAAAGAATGGGTATACAGAGCTAAGTTTCATGCTCTACAGCAACAAAGCACATCAGTAGAAATTGGGGTTAGTAAGATGATCCCTCCTGAAAATAAGACACAAAGTAAAGAGATTGTTCAAATAGAAGATGAAGAGGAAACAGAAGAAAAAGTTGATGAAGAGATTATATGTGATAAGCCAGAAATTCTAAACACAAAGGAAGATACTAATAAAATTCCATATAGTTCAACATGTTTTACTGAAAGGAATGAGAGTGAAGAAGTTAAGAAATTGTCTATAGTGCCCTATCTAGACTACAGCTCTATAAACAATAGCTTTGTAGTTACTGAAGTTACAGAAAAGAGCCCAAATGGTGATATTGAGAATAACAGAAGAAGGAAAGAAAATGGGGTTGGTTTAGAACCAGAATCTATGATAGAGAAGGAAAAAGAATGGGAAGTTCAATTAACCAAGAGCCAGCTAAAAAAGAAAAAGAAATCAGAATTGGCAAGGAAAAAGATACAAGAACAAGATATCCAAATGCAGCTAAGATCATCTTCTAATGTGGGGGATAGAAAAAGGTATATTTAATGTTTAAGGCCCTAGCATGGAATGTGAGAGGTATAGGGAATGGAGCTACACTAAGAAGAATAAAAAAACTGTGTCTTGTTAATAAAATAGCCCTATTGATTTGTATAGAACCTATGGTACAGAATGATAAAGTGGAGTTTTATAAGAGGAAAATAGGGTTTGATAATGTGCTTATTCATAAAGATAATAAAATATGGATCTTCTCTAATGATGATTTAGAGATAAATGTGGTTAATGAAGGTTGTCAGTGTATCAATTTTGAAGTAAAGTTATGGAATAAGTTTATTCAAATCTCAGTTGTCTATGCTAAATGTACAGTGCAAGAAAGAAGGGTTTTGTGGCAATTCTTGGAAAATTCTAAGACATCTAATCCTTGGTTAATAGTGGGAGACTTCAACACAGTATCTAAAGTAGAAGATAAAATAGGAGGGTTGGACATAAATGTAAATGGAGCAAATGACTATTTGGACTGTTTGGACAAGTGTAGGGTCTATGAGTTGAATTTTTTGGGTTCAAGGTTCACTTGGTGGAATAAAAGAGAAGGAGATAATTTGATAATGGAAAGAATTGATAAGGTTTGTGTAAATGATAATTGTTCTAATATGTTTCACAGTATTACTTTGGAACATCTTTCTAAAGTTAATTCTGATCATAGTCCCCTATTAATCACTTTCAATATTGAAGGAGACTATAACATTAGAAGATTCATTTTCCAAAAGTTTTGGGTAAAACACCTTGAGTTCAAAAAGCTAATAGCGGAAAACTGGGTTCATCATAAGGAAGGCAATGCTCTATATTCTTTGGTACAAAATTTAAAAATAATCAGAAAAACATTATCAAAATGGAGCAAAGTTACCTTTGGCAACATCTTTCAGCAAGTGATTGATGCAGAAGACTTGGTTAAAGGTGCAGAACAGCTTTTTGAATTGGATCCATCTCCTGGAAAAAGAATAGAACTAAGCAGATTAAAGGCAGAGCTAAACTATAAGCTGAAAATAGAAGAAGAATTCTGGAAACAAAAGGCAAATCTAAGGTGGGTTCTAGAGGGTGATGCTAATACCAAGTTTTATTACAGTGTGGTAAAAAAAAGAAGGAGGAAGAGTACTATTTCCAGCATTATTGATGATAATGGGCAAGAATTAACAACAAAAGAAGACATTCAAAATGAGGCTATAAATTATTTTCAAAAGCTTCTAACAGCTACTAATATAACTGATTTTCAGTACAAAACTTTGGACATTATACCAAAGTGTGTTACAAATGAAGAAAATGAAGATTTAATCAAAGAAATTACTCTAGAGGAAGTTAAAACAGCTGTGTGGGACCTGAAGAAGAGCAGTGCCCCTGGTATTGATGGTTTTAATGGATTTTTCTTTACACACAGTTGGGATATTATTGGTGGAGATTTACTTAAAGCAGTTCAGCAATTCTTTGCTGGTCAAGAAATACCTAATGCAATGACTTCTACTCTTATTGTCCTAATTCCAAAGAAGATTAATGCAGATAAGTACTCAGATTTCAGACCTATCAGTTTATGTACTTTTTGTAACAAAGTTATTTCTAAAATCATGGCAACTAGATTATCTAATGTGTTGCCTAATATTATCTCAGAGAACCAAAGTGGCTTTGTTAAAAATAGAGATATTATAGACAACATTTTATTATCTCAAGAATTTATTTCTACTCTCAATAAGAAGAACAGTGGTAATAATATAGCTCTGAAACTGGACATGAAAAAAGCTTATGACAAGATTTCATGGCATTATATTGTTAGTGTTCTTAGAAAAATGGGTTTCTCAGAAATATGGATTGATAGAATATGGAGAATTATTTCTGATAATGGTATTTCTATACTGGTTAATGGTGCACCTACAGGGTACTTTAAGCCCACTAATGGCTTAAGACAAGGAGACCCACTATCCTCAAGTCTTTTTATTATATGCTCAGAAGTTCTGTCCAGAAATCTCAATCATCTAACTAGCAAGAGGAGTTGGAAGTCTTTTAAAGCAGCTATTGGAACTCCTATTATCACACACTTGGCTTTTGCTGATGATATTATAATTTTCAGTGGAGCAGATACTAATTCTATTAAACATATTCAAAGGGTTCTACAGCAGTATAATTCAGACTCAGGGCAAGAAGTTAATAAAGAGAAGAGCTTTATGTATATCTCTAAGGGGGTTACAAACAAGCAAAAAGAAGTAGTAAGCAAGATTATGAATATTGTTGTTAAAAAGCCTCCTTTTACCTATTTGGGGTGTAAGCTGTATTCTGGTCATAAAAAATGTATCCTATATCATGAACTTATTCTCAAAGTAAGAATCAAACTTTCAGGTTGGAAAACTCAGTATTTAACTATGGGAGGCAAATTGTTACTTGCTAAACATGTGCTTCAAACTATACCTAGTTATACTATGGCAGCTATGAATCCTCCAAGAAAGGTTATAAAAAAGATAGACCAAATAATAGCAAACTTTCTATGGGGAAATTCTAATGGGAAGAATAAGTATCACTGGGTTAAATGGAATAAAATCTGTAGACCTACTTCAGAAGGTGGATTGGGGCTGAGAAGTTTTGCAGATATTTCTGAAGCTTTTGCTCTCAAACTGTGGTGGAAGTTTAGAACTAAAAATACCTTATGGTCTCAGTACATGAGAGCAAAATATTGCAAAAAGAAGCATCCTAATGAAATTAGTGCTACTAAAGGCTCTAATACATGGTCTAGAATGATGAAAGTTAGGGAGGTGGCAGAAAAAGCCATTCTCTGGTTGATTGGAAAGGGGAATATATCAGTAAATCTAGACAATTGGGTTGGAAATGGTCCTTTAAAGGATCAAAATATTGAAAATAAGCTGCTTATGTCTCGGTTCATGATTAATGAAGGGTGGAACTATGAAGCTATTGATGAAATTATTCCTATTTCTAAGCAGGGTCTGTTTAGTCAAAAATTAATTTATCAGGGGAAAGAATTGGATCAAGCTATTTGGATGGAGGACACTAATGGGGAGTTTACATTTAAATCTGCCTGGAATTTTATGAGAAAGAAAAGTACAAAAAACTGGCTCTATGACATGTTATGGGATAGAATAATACCTTTGAAGATTTCTTGTTTTGCATGGAAGTGTTTCAATGCTTCTGTGCCAGTGGATCTTGCTATCAAAAGAATTGGAATACAAATAGCCTCCAGTTGTGAATGCTGTAGGAAAAATGAAGAAAGTTTAGAGCATCTTCTATGTTCTAGTGTTATTGCTATAGAAGTTTGGAAGTACTTTGCTCAGTATTTGGGAGTAAATCAAAATGTTTTGACATTAAGAGGGAGATTTAGTTCTTGGTGGACACATGAGGAAAAAAGAGGACATTTTCCAGTAAAAAAGATTATCAAGGTACTTCCAGTGTACATTATTTGGGGCATTTGGAAAGCTCGTTGTGGTAGCAAATTTGATAATATAAATATGAATGCACAAAATATCATCAAGGCTATTATTCTTTCAATCCAGAATTACACTAATATTGATAAAAGATTTCCAAAAAGATGGGGGTGGAATGAATTGAATTTGGTACAAACAGTGAAGACTGGTAAAAAAGCTAGGGTTATTAAGTGGGAAAACCCTCCTACTGGTTTCATGAAATTGAATACAGATGGGTGTTTTAAAAGCTCAACCAATTCCAGTGGTGTAGGTGGTGTATTAAGGGACCATCAAGGTAAATTTATTCAAGGCTTCTATGGCAAAATCACAAGTAATTCAGGGATAGAAGCAGAAGCTAGTGCTATACTAAAGGGGCTATCTGTGGTAAATCAGACTAATATTATTATAGAAAGTGACTGTCTAAATCTCATTAACATCTTGTCTGAAAAAAGCAAAAGTCCATGGAAGATGAAATTATTGATACATAATATAAAGGAGAAGATGAAAAAGGGTACTTATCTATTGCATCATGTAGAAAGAGAGGCAAATTCTGGCGCTGATCTGTTGGCTAATTTGGGTATTAATAACTCACTGATTTCAGAAGATATAGAGGAATTTCCCATTAAATTTAGAAGTATAATGAAGCTGGAAGCAAGAGGTATTCCTTATCTGAGATTGCGAAATGAAGAAGACGAAGATTGAGTTTTTTTCTCTCTCTTCTGTGATAATGGAGTTTTGATGAGAATGAGAAGAGTTAGATGAGAATGAGAAGAGATGAACAGACCAAACGGTGATCTTATGGTCAATTACACTATTGGTCCCCCGAATATTGAAGAATTATTTACTTAAATTAGGATTAAATCTAAGAGTTTTAATTTTGTTTAATCAAGCCCTGTATCTTTTAAGTTTGTTCATATTGATACTTTTGTTTTGTTTTTGTGGGGTTTTTCATCCACTTTTTTTAACCTATAAATAAAAGAGTGGGTTTTCCCCACTATTAATATAAATATGTTTATCTTACCATCTCTAACTCACAACTTTCAATCTCTAATGACATCTCGCAACGATTTTTTTAATTTTGTTTCTCTCTCATGTACAACGGGTGTTGTTGATCTATAATATCAGTATATTTACATTTTATTCAACACACAAAATATTAAAGGATAATAAACTTTATATATAACATTTACAAAAGATTCTAACTTAATCATTAATGAAAATATTTCTTTTATATTCTTTACTTGCCCAACTCGGAGATTTTCAAATATATATCTTATAGTTAATTAGTATTTGTTTTCTAACAAATCAGATCTTGTTTAATTCGAAATTATACAGATTTTTAATTTAATTGTCCTCAACATATCTCAATATAATCTTTCCGATATTTCCTTACTTGATAAGTAGTATTTCTTTTAATTCTTTTATTCCAATATGAAAATATCTTCGATATATTATTTCTATCATTCAGGAGATGGGTTCAAATCATTTAAAATTGCACAAAATGTTTTGGGTCTTCTATAATATATTTGACTAAATATTACAGAATCTGCCCAGCATAGTCAGTTACTGTCTCGGTTGCAACTGAGGTTACAACTGAATGCACAACTTGAACTTAATCGTTACACAATACATGCCAGTGTATTGAGTTTATTATGAATATATAAAACTATATTTTTCAATATGATGACAAAAAATATGTTATTAGAATCTCGAATTTATGTCCTAACACTGTAGATTTTCATAATGATTACTCCATCCGTTCCCGATTGATTGTCCACTACGAAACTACGTGCAATTTTGACCGGTCAATAACTTGTATCAAAATTGTCGGAATGAAAATTTTCAAAAGTTAATCATATAGTTTAAATATTAAATTATGTGATTTAGTTTTAAAAAAATTCATTTCGACAATTTTAATAAATATTATAATCCGGTTAAAATTGCATTTAATTTCGTAAGATACAATTAATTGGGAACGATGAACTAGTATTAAAGGAAAGGGGGATTCAAAACTCACAATTGTAATTGTGGAAGGATTATACCAATGCCATCTAATCACTTGCCAAAATAATTGCATCACACTAGTTTGTCAGATTTTGTGAATATTCAAATGGCTAGCTATGTACTTATGTACGATTTTTCTTTTCGGGAACTTTATATGAATATTGTCCGTTAATAGCATTCCTACGTGCATTTTTTCCTATTTAGCCAAATATGTTTCACGTTGGGTACGTGTATTACATCTACACCTATATATATCCTTGCATGTTTACACTAATTAAGAGATCATCTTTATGATTCAGTTAAAGGGAGTGAAATTCATTTTTTAGAGCAACAACTAACTTGTTTGTAAAATGTAGACCCTTTAAGGTATATGTCAATGTCAAATATATGTAGGTTTAGTAATTTTAGTATGAAAAATCTAATTTGAAAGTACTTGTGCTTGATCAAATTTTAATATTTAAGGTCATAAAGAAAAAAGAATTTGCAAAGGGTAATTTCTAACCTTCTTTAAAGTATTTTTATACCCGCGAATATCTGTATCTACCCCGGACTTTTTTTATAACCTTCACAGTGTTGTAAGATTAATACAGTTGATTTTTTTTAAATACCAAACTAATATGCAGAAAGTTGCCAGGATATTTCCAAAAGTCTGACAAAAGTATAGTTTGTCACAGCTTCACAATAACCATGTAAATTTGGGAAAAAGTTAATTTTCTTGATAATTTATTTCCCATTATTATCTATTATTATAAAAAGACAAAAGCACGGAAGCACTTACACATGTCATAACAACACAAACGGACCACTAAAATAAAAAACTCATTTAAAATTATATAATTTTTTGAGTTATCTTGTTAAATTAGGTGTGACTAAATTTTAGTAACAGTTTCACAACAAATAGCAACATGATTTGTTGCTAAAATTTAATCACAACCAATTTAGCAATATAACCAACAAAAAATAAACTTTTTGTTGGTGTGAGATGAATACTGCAACAAATTTGTCATATCAGGTACAAACAAACTACCCATACAAACCAACCTTAACCAGAAAATTCGATCCCATACAAAGTTCAAACAAACTCATTCCACATAAATAAATAGACACATTAACAACTTTTCCATAGAATCTTTGTACGGCTTATTATTTTTTTTAAGTACAAAAACTTTCATTATAATAGAAGACGGACCGAACCCAGGATTACAATTGTTCTTCTTCGTTCCGAGAGCTTAAAATCTAAAGAGATTTAATCCCTTACAAAGTTGTCTCCTACCCTTTTTTTTTATGCGAACTTAATAAAGTTACAGACAAACCATTTCGAATACGCTTTTTCACGTTGCTACAAATTCTCGATCAAGAGAATTCACATCATGTGTACGAATATAAACAGTTATTATTTTTTAGTAGGGAAGCTAGTTGAAGTTTTGTTGAAACCATCTAACAGATCCTTCTAATATGCGGTACGTTTATATTATTCAGACAAATGCAGCCTTTTACACTCTTGGGTAGCTCACTTTATTAAATAAAAATAAAATTTTCTCATTTTGTTCCCAATTTAGCAAAACAGTCAGCAGTACTATTTACTATCATCAACTAGCAAATCATTTAGTATAATAATATCATCCCATATTCCAGCAAATCCAATATGAGCAACGACATTTTTTTTAAGTCCGTTTATTAATAGCAATGCATCAGATTCAACCTTTATGTTATTTATCCCCAACTCATAGCATAATTGCAGTATAACTAGAAGAGCTTTGTCTTCCACAAAGAGATTAGAAAACTCATTAGGCTCAAAAGTATATGCAAATACGCATTTTGGAGAATTATTCCTTAAAACTCCTCCTATGTCTCCTTTCAAACAACTTTTAATTTAAGAATCCTTATATATACGGCCGGTTGTCTTCTCATAATTTAAGAATTGAAGTTACACTTCGTTCCTAAATTTCACCCCAATCCCAAACTAAGAGCCACGAAAATCCTTAGTAGACAAAATTACCTCGAAATTCTTAGTGGTAAACACTTCTATTTAAAATTGATTATATTTTGGAGGCAATATTATTTTGGAAGCATATTGGTGAGTACTTTTGAAACATGGATTTACTCTTATCTTTGGTGCAAAGATTCACTGGAGAAATATGAATGTGAAAAAAAAAGGGTGCAAAAAGAGAGAGAACCTAACCTGTGGAATAGGGAGGATGACAAAGAGATCAAACAACAATCCCTTTTTACCCTTCAAGTCCATACGAGTCACCTTCGTTTGCCCCTCGTCTCCCACAACAGAATAGGGTATTCTCCGTTTTTTAACCACCTTGAACCTCAACCACATGTTCCACAGGTGAAGTGCATCGGTGATAGAACGAAGTACTGTTACGGTGGCAGCAAACCAACCGTCCACAAAGAGGCACATAGACGATTCATTTATCGATAGGGTGTAAAAAAATAAGGGGTCCACAAAGAGCCCCGTTGCACACACGAGGAGGAACAAGCGATTCCATTCTCGGATTATCCATGTTGAATGTCGGTCGAGGGTCATAGGCTTGGTTATATGTGAGGTGATTTCATCACCTTCTTCTTCTTCTTCGTATTCAAGTGCTTCTTCTTCTGTTTCTTCATCGGATGTGTCAATGTTAGACTGTGAAGTTTGTTGCTCACTGGCCATGTGGAGATTGATACACACACACTCACACGTACTCACACACACACAGAGATGAGAGAGAGAGAGATTGGTAAGAATGGGATTTCGTGTGTGTAGTTTCTTGTAAATTCGATTTCCACTTCTCTCTTTGTAATTTGTATACAGTTATAAAGAATATAGCAAGTATTGTTGCAATAGATTACTTTAATGATCCCATGCTTCTCTTATTAAGGCCTGTAAGTTATAAGAACTATATCCGACAGGACCGATACCCACCACTAACCTCTTAATCTGAAACAAGTCGGTCATTGCTCACCATGTAATGTACTCGACTTTGTATTTAGAATGTATTATTTTAGTCATAAGAAGGGTATATAACATAACCCATATTTATAAATATTTTACAAGCTGTATACTTCAATCCTAATTTTTTCAGTTATACAGATTTCTGACTCCTTCCCAAGTATATAGTCTAGGAGAAATTCACCTTCTTATAGAAGAATTATCTGACGCCATCAAATATCAAACAATTATATCATTAGAACAAGAGATTCTTGAAAGAATTTATTTATTTATCCGCCGGTCCGATTATTTGCCTTCCTAGTTACATTCCTTTCTCCCAGAAGCCAAACAACGAATAAACCAAATCGAGAAAAATGAGAAAACTTCTAATTGTTTTCTTTTAATTTCATAATGTAATAAACCTTAACCAGCAACCTCAAAAATCAAAATCATCATGATTTGGCTTAGGCGAAGTCAATAAGGCCGTATAAAGCCTTAGCCTGTCTTCCCCCAAAGAAGAGCATCTTGAAAGTGGCCTCCGTGGCCTAATAAACGATAACGAAGTAAGCGTAAGCCTGTGTCTATATCTCCGCCATGCCAACTGTATTGCTACTGCAGCCCATGTCCGCCATCCTGGTGAATAATACCTGTTGACAGAAATTTCGTAAAATTGTCACATTATATAATGGAGTCATGCAAACAATTTATAAAATTTCAAAAGCGGCATTAGTACGTCCAACATAGGTTATGTTTTTTACTCGGAAATGCACGCCATTTACAAAATTGTCCAACTTTAAAACTATTTCTCTTTGCCACTCTGCCAGTGTATACGATTTGACAAGTTCTAAGTTTTCAGGCATTTTGCAATAGTCTCTATTTTAATTTCACGGACATGAGTTATCATTATTAATCACCTAGATATATATAGTTTAACAGTGTACCCCAAGTGTTCTTTTCTGCTGATAAAGGCTCTTTAAAATAGGCCGGGGGAAAATCCCCCGAAATTCCGACCCGACTCGTCTCTCGCCCGCACCCGACCCGAAATTTCCCGACCCGAAACGTCGGGTTTTGTACCTACCCAACAAACTTGGGGATCGGGATCGGATGACAATTTTGATTTCGTCGGGTGTCTCGACCCGACCCGATTTTTTAATTAATTTATATTTTATATTATATAACATAGTTTTTTTATTTCAACAATAAAATGTAAATTAATTTATATCAAATGCAAGTGATGAGAATCGAATCTTGTATCTATAACATGTAATGTAAACAGTCTATCATATGAGTTACAATCATTTTTATTTCATATATTAGTTATAATTACATAAGTATAATATAGATTTGTAATTTTGAATATATGAAACTATTAAAATAAAAAATATTTTTAAATTAAAAAATTATATTGTTATTTCAAAAAATATAAATGATCATTATTTTTCGATTTTAAAAATTATAATGATAATGTATCTCATTTGGTATGATAATTGTTGTTTGTTTGAATAAAACTAAATGTTGAACTTAGAGTTCAATAATAGATTTTGATTATAACTTTGATTATGTTTTAATGATTTTACTATTTATCTATTTCGTTGATATAATGCTTGTCTTTTCCAAAAAGAGAATTTGTAAATTTCAGAAAACGAAGCCGACGGTTCAAGCGGAACCGGAATCGGAGGTAAAACGAAGGAGTTATGAGCATTCGAAGAATAGCGGAAATACTGAAGAAACGACCGATCGACTGGACAAAAACGACCGATCGTTTTTGGTCCAAATTCTTCCAGAGAGTTCAGTATGAAAACGACCGATCGTTTTCTGAAAACGACCGATCGACTGTAGAAAACGACCGATCGTTTTCTGCATATTTCGAAAACAGCTTTTCAGCTTATTCTGAAAAATGGCTTAAAACCTGTGGATAAAAGGCTCAACCACTTACAACGGTCAATTACAGAAAAATAGACTTTGCTCCCCATATAAACCACCCCAAATAACTCTCCAAATGCATCTATTCATAACCAATTATCATTCTTCAACCTAGAGAAATTCATAACACAAAATATCACCATTTTGGTAAATATATTCGAAAAAGAGGGATATTAAGGAGAAAGTATTTCGAGCTCAACCAAAGATCAAAACATCATCAAAACTCACAAATTAGCTTATTTAGAAGCAATTAAAATAGTGAGTATAGTTACATTGTTGTAACAAATTTTGTAAAGAGCAAATTATAAGCTCATTGTGAGTGAGTGTTTGGGTAGAAGATTTTAAGCCAAAAAGTTGGTTAAAAGTTCTATGTTAAACACTTGGGTACTCATATATTGAGGGGGAGTCGTTGACTCGTAAACGTGTTCGCTTGCACTTGTAGTAACATCGGGTAGAGGGTGAGCCAATCGGTCGATTGAGCTCGATAAGATTTGTAAAATCGGGAAAATTATTTTTAGTGAAATACTCGGTAGTACCGAGGAGAGAACGTAGACCGTTTTGTCGAACCTCTATAAATCACGGTGTCAATTTCTTTCCCTAACTTTTACTTTCCGCAACTTATACCTTTGCTTATTTTCTTGCTTGCGTTTAGTAATTATAGCAATTCATTAACTCTTGTTAATACGTTTAAGCTTAGAATTTCATTAGTTGGGTGTTTAGTTGCACTTAAGTTTAATTAGGCGAAAAGCGTCAAAAACCTTATTCACCCCCTCTAAGGTTTAGCCACACGGGCCAACACTAAATATTAAAATAAGCTGATAAAAAAACGTATCAATTTTTTTATCTACTCCATTATTTATACTTTCATACTATTTTTTTACTACATGTTAATTTCTTTTTTTATTTATTAGTAATGTTATTTTTAAACTATTATTATCTTTCGTGTTAATAACATGTTTAAACTTATCAAATGAAAATTGTTAATAAAAAATGACGTTGTCGTAAAATAAAAAAAATATGTCAGGAGATTCGGGATAAATTTATCCCGACTTTATAGGATCCCGAAAATTCAGGTCCCGAAAAAGTCGGATCCCGACTTTTGTCGGGTCGGATTTTTTTTTTTTCACTTTCAAAATTAATCAAGTCGGGATACGGACTGAGTGCTTATAGATCGGGTCCCGACCCTAATCCACCCTGCTTTAAACTACGGTGTTAAAATTATACCAGTAATTAACCCTTTTCTATTGATATCCAACAAGCTAGTAAAACTCTTTCCAAATAAATACCTGGCGCTTCGCTTAACTTTCTCGTTGGTAAATGTGTACCGAAAGTGCTGAGTTACGTATTTAACGTCTTGGGCTTCAAGACCAAAGGCTTCGGTCGTTTCGAGGGTAATGAGCGTGGAGGAAGATGGTGGCAACCGCTCTATAAAGGGGCGGCGTAGGCACCAAGAAAGTAGCTCATCACCGCTAAAATTGCCAGGACCCAACATGCAATAGCTCTTAACTCCGTCACGCAAAACTTGGCTACTCTGTAGGTGGCCCCGCACTATAAACAACATCCTCTGCACTGGATCTCCCTCTCTTGATATCTATACATACATACATGCATATTCTAATTCATTTCTAAGTTGGCAAATTTTAATATTGTTTTTGTCACCCAGGTGTTTGTACTTACTGTTTCCCCCTTCGTGAAAATGAGCGACTTGACCCGGTCACATATATTCTCCAGTACTAGATTATCCATGTGTTGAAACAACGGAACCTGAAAACGGGTCCGTGGAAGTTTTTAGCATTTAATTAGCACGTATATGTAGCCTAGTGACTTGACTACTAAAGCAAGCAATTACTGTACTGTCTAGATTGCAAATTCTCTAATTACGAGTAGTTTCTCCCCAATATACACAAACTCAGGACTTCTGGAAATTTTGATTTGTACCTCTTGGTTACAACGGAAGAATGTCACACAATTGTGTGGAATTTAATTTTTGTAGTTGCCTCTAAAGTTTCAAACCCTTTCCTATCAGGAGATTTGTTTATTTCACTCCTTCCTTAAAAAGTAGGATTTGCAATTGAGTGAAAAATAAATTGGAAGCTACAGAACAAATGTTTCGAAGTTCAAAACATTCTTATCAATCCTTTTATTTTGATCACAGTTTACCTGTCTCACCAAGTCCAAGCAGAGATGGTACTTGATATCCCTTCTAAGCCCTTCTGGAAGGTTTCGTATCATCTCACACTCGTCGACCCCACGCATAGCAGCCCAACGTTGGCGTTCGTAGTTTCGAACCCTCTGCTTGAACCCCTGTGGCAACTGACGCCTCCTCATCCACCACTCTATATTCCTCATTTTTAATTGCATTGCTTGTTTCTTTGATGTTGTCGCGTGTAGAAACACCTGCAAATTTCCATACATGCCTAGTATTTTGAAGGACATACACAACTAGTTGGTCTTGAGAGTGTCTTGTTTATTTAGGTTAAAATATTTCACATTGTCCGACTCCAAAATGGTGTCATATTATTAGTTATAAGATACTGTACTGATCTTTTAACGTGAAAGGGGAAATTTATCCAAATATTTGTAATCTGTTTTGTTACGAATGCATTTGATTCATCAAAATACTTGACTCTGCGGTTTTACTCTAAGCCTTATAAGTTGTTTTAAGGCGGTAAATATTTAGTACTAGTGTATAACATAAAGTGAGAGTGCAGTGTTTCAATTAGGAAAGAAGTAGAAAGAGAAAAAAGAAAGGTTACCTTGATATTTCCAATCAACATAGTGACCAAAATCAGGCCAGTTGTTAGGACTATTATTATGAATACAACCTCTAGCCAATCCGTGGTGCTCTCCAAGTTCCCAAAAGTACTGCACTTTTCATATGATCACATTAGCGGAAGAACAAAAATGCAGTATATATAATGATAAGAAGTTACTTCAATACTTGTAAAATTTCACCTCCATATTGATTTAGCATTCCGACTTTTGATATAATATAAAAGGTTAGTGCTTGCTTCTAATTTCGTTAGAAAAAATCAAGATCCAGTCACGTTTATATGTTGATTCGCTAATACTTAAACAGAATTCACTAGGGATCCATTACGGGTTTTCCGTCCATAGATTTTTTTTATTATATTAGTTGTCTAATTGACTATATAAGGAACCATCATCAGTTCAAGTACATACACAAATTTTTGTTATACATTAAACTTGTAACTGGGTAACAAATGGAACAAGTATTAACACTTGAGTGCAAAATTGAGTATAAATAAACGTTGAAGCACTAAATAAAATTTCCCTTTAAGAAAAAGAAGAAGTTTATATAGAATAATGTATGTAAGATTCAATCACAATGCAATATACAGTACTACCTGAGAGTCATGAGACCCCAGAAGATGGGGAAGAGTATTTTCTCCAAACGGCTCTGATTAGCAACAAGTTGAACAGTCCATTTATATGCCCCATAATCAAAACTTTCATTATTTTGTAAGCATGCTGACCTGGCAGGCCTATACTCACCCCACAATAACCTTGCTCTGTCACTCATCACCCTTGTTGATCCATAGTAAATGGGATCTTCACATGATAGTAACTTTGGTCCACAGTAATATCCCTTTGTGCCTCTACATTGTTCCTTCAAGCACTTGGCTGCTCTTTGGATACCTAACAAGTACCAACATGCCCCTACTGCCTGCATAAATGACATTTTTTTAAACTTACAACAGTTTAAAATCGGCTTTCGACAAGTTATTTATGTGTAGTGATCAGATCTTAATGATTTTGCATCACTTTTTCGATAATCTGGTTTACAAGTCCCAATCTTGTGGGAGTTACCTCTGGACCGGCCTTATATCGTTTTTTTACTACTCTTGAAGGTAGAGAAGTGTAAGGATACAAAATAAAGGAGTTAATTCCCATTTAATTCATGTATAGGCTCTAATCAAGTTCAGGTTAAGCAAGGCTTACGTGGGAAGCGACAAAATAAGCAATCATGTTGAGTGCAATTCCCCACCAAACAGTCCCGAATATGTAGCCAGAAAGGTGTTGCATACGCCTCAAGAGACAAACAGAATGGTATATTTTCGGGAGATATTGAAATAAAAACATGATTAACAACACCGTCATTACTTCGGTTGTTAATCCTTTCTCTAACAAATCCCGGATCACCACCCACAGCACTACCTGCATATACAATTCACTGTTTTAGTTCCTTTGATCATGATTGGCACAAAGTACTTCATGTAGAGTTTACATATCAAATTCTGTTCAAATTTTCTTAGTGCTAATGCCTAATAAAGTAGACTGGGTTTGTAATTACTTTCATGTACAATACTGTAGATTTTCACAATGATTAATATTAAAGGAAAAGGGGATTCAAAACCCGCAATTGTAATTGCGGAAGGATTATACCAATGCCATCTAATCATTTGCCAAAAGAATCGCATCATACTAGTTTCTCAAATTCTGCACATATTCAAATGGCTTACTATGTACTTATGTACGATTTTTTGTTTTTCGGGAACTTTATATGAATATTGTCCGTTAATAGCATTCCTACGTGCATTTCTTCCTGTGTTAGCTAAATATGTTTAATGGTGGGTATGTGTATTTCTGTGAGATTAGCATGGAAGTATGGAAGTATTTCTGTGAAAATTTTGGTTTCAAGTACAATGAAGAGAAGCTCTGGAAGGATTTTATAAATGACTGGTGTAACAAGTTCAAAGGCTGCACTCAGATGGAAAAGTTGGCTGTGTTAGTTCCATTTCTGATTACTTGGAAAATCTGCATACGTAAATTGAATGATAAGCATAAGGAAGAGGGCATGAAGAGCGAAAATATCATTATAATGATCAAAAAATGGTTGATTGAACTGAGTGGAAATATTAAGCCCAAAAGAGTGATGTATGTCTTTAATAAACCGGTGTTGTTGAACTTATAAATAGATATTCTACCTTGCAAAGTTAAAAAATGTAAAAGTTTGAAGTGGAAGTTACTTCCTACTGGCAAATTAAAATTAAATACAGATGAAGCCTTTAAAAGAAGGGATGAAATTGCTGGAGGGGATGGTATCTTGAGAAATAGCACATGCACTATGATAATGGCTTTTTCATGCAAGTTAAAATGCTCATCTGCTTTAGAAGTTGAGATAATGTCATTGCTATATGGACTACAAATCTGCTATATCATAAAAAATGACTTGGAAGTAGAAGTGAATTTAAAGTTGTTTGAAATATGGTGAAAAAATAAAGGAAAAAATCATTTGATGTATGAAAATATATGGGAAGATATTCTAAACTTAATGTATTTGATTGGGGTAGAAATAAACCAGGTTTGGAGAGAGCAAAATATAGTGCCAAACTGTCTTGCTAAAGAATGAATGAATGGAAAATGTGGTACTTTTTTTGAAAAAAGTGAACTGGGCCTAAAAGTATTTGGGCTGATGCAAATGGACAAGCTTGGCTTTGTCTCATTTAGAAGAAAATAAATGGCCCAAGGGCAAGACTTTTGTTTCTCCATTATATTTTCTACAAATTTAAAGTCTTGTTTGGCTGAAAAATAAGACTTGCCTAGTTATAAGCTGTTTAGTTTGGTTTACGATTTCCTTGTAATCTGGATAAGGCCCAACCATTTAATACAATCTAACACGGAGGAGTACTGCTCCTTTGAATTAAAAAGAAAAATGTTGGGCACGTGTATTACATCTACAGCTATATATCCTTGCATGTTTACACTAATTAAGAGATCATCTTTGTGATTCAGTTAAAGGGAATGAAATTCATTTTTTAGAGCAACAACACTTGCTTGTAAAATGTAGACCCTTTAAGGTATATGTCAAAGTCAAATATATGCAGGTTTAGTAATTTTAGTATGAAAATTCTAATTTGAAAGTACTTGTGCTTGATCAAAGTTTAATATTTAAGGTCATAAAGAAAAAAGAATTTGCAAAGGGTAATTTCTAACCTTCTTTAAAGTATTTTTATACCCACGAATATCTGTATCTACCCCGGACTTTTTTTTATAACCTTCACAGAGTTGTAATATTAATACATTTGATTTTTTTAAAATACCAAACTAATATGCACAAAGTTGGCAGGATATTTCCAAAATTCTGGCAAGGGTATAGTTTGGTTTAAGTGGTTAATACCCGATTATACCATGCTTATCATCAGGGTTTGAACTCTGTCGTCTGCGAAACAGTTTTACTTCGAGAAGGTTTTTTATTATAATTTTTTTTTTATCGGAAAAAGTTAATTTTGTTGATAATTTATTTCCCATTATTATCTATTATTATAAAAAGACAAAAGCACGGAAGCACTTACACATGTCACATGGTGACAACACAAACTGATGAATGCTGCCACAAATTTGTCATATCCGGAACAAACAAACTACCCCTACAAACCAACCTTAACTAGAAAATTCGATCCCATACAAAGTTCAAACAAACTCATTGCACATAAATAAATAGTGACATTAACAATTTTTCCATAGAATCTTGTACGGCTTCTATATACGGCCGTTTGTCTTCTCATAATTTAAGAATTGAAGTTACACTTTGTTCCTAAATTTCACCTCAATGCCACGAAAAAAAAAAAATACCCTGAAATTCTTAGCGGTAAACACTACTATTTAAAATTGATTATATTTTGGAGGCAATATTATTTTGGAAGCATATTGGTGAGTACTTCTGAAACATGAATTTACTCTTATCTTTGGCGCAAAGATCCACATGAGAAATGCGAAGGCGAAGAAAATAAGTTAAAGACAGGTCAATGAAAACAAAATTATCTAAGGATTGGTCATCCTATAAAATTTAATTAAGTATTGTCAATTATTTGTAAAACAAATTAAGGATTTGTCATCTATCTACTTACCCAATAAAAAAAATGGTAAAAATAGGAAAAAAAAAATTGAAAAAAAAAACAGAAAAATCAGAAAAAAAAACTATATAAAAAAAATGAAAATACCAAAAAAACTGAAAATACCTTTAAAAAGTCGGGAACCCGAAAAAATACCGAAAAAAACAAGAAAAATCCAAAAAATCAAAATCACAAAAAAATGAAAAAAGGTTCAAAAAAATCAGGAATCCAAAATTGGTAAAAAAAAAAAAAAACCGTTAAAAAAAATCATAAAACAATGAAAAAACGTTCAAAGAAGTCGAAAACCCGAAAAAAACCCCGCAAAATGGTAAAAAAATAAATAATCCAAAATCACAAAAAAAAAAATCCGAAAATATTGGAAAAAGTCGAAAAGTTCAAAAAATATGAAAAACTTCAAAATAACTTACAATTGTTTTCAAGTGACTCAAAATAACTTTAAATGACTTAAAAATGACTCACACTATTTTTAAAATTATTCGAGCTATTTTTTAAAATGACTCGAACTGCTTTTAAACTTACCGAAAATGACTCATACTATTTTTAAAATGATTTAAATATGACTCAAATTGTTTTTAAAATGACTCAGGCTGTTTTCAAAATTACTTAAAATGACTCAGATTTTTCTTAAAATGACTCGGATTATTTTTAAAATGACTCAAAATAAGTCAAACTGTTTTTAAAATTACTCACATTGTTTCTAAATTACTCAGACTATTTTGAAAATGACTGAAAATGACTCAGACTATTTTTAAAATGACTGAAAATGACTCAGACTGTTTTTAAAATAACTGAAAATGACTAAAATTGTTTTTAAAATGACTAAAATTGTTTTTAAATTCATTTAAAACGACTTAGTCTGTTTTTAAAATTAGTCAAACGGTTTTTAAAATATTTAAAATGACTCAGACTATTTTAAAAATGACTCAGACAGTTTTTAAAATGACTTAAAATGACTCAGACAGTTTTAAAAATGACTTAAAACGACTCAGACTATTTTTAAAATAACTTAAAACGACTCAAACTGCTTTTAAAATTACTTAAAACGACTCAGAATGTTTTTAAAATGACTCAAACTGTTTTTAAAATGACTTAAAACAACTCAGATTGTTTTTAAAATGACTTAAAATGACTCAGACTATTTTTAAAATTACCCAGACTGCTTTTAAAATAAATTAAAATGACTCAAACTGTTTTTAAAATTATTTAACACAATTCAGATTGTTTTTAAAATTATTTAAAACGACTGAGACTGTTTTTAAATAACTTGAAACGACTCAGACTATTCTTAAAATTACTTAACACTAGTCAAACTATTTTTAAAATTACTTAAAACGACTCGTACTGTTTTTAAAACGACTTAAAATGACTCAGACTGTTTTTAAAATAACTTAAAACGACTGAAGACTGTTTTTAAAATGAATTAAAATGGCTCAGACTGTTTTTAAAATGATTCAGACTGTTTTTTAATATGAATTAAGACGAGTTAGACTGTTTTTTTTTGCGTTTTAGATTTTTGTTGATTTTATATTTTTTGGGATTTTAAAAATTTTATTCGTGTTTTTTCGGGGTTTTGCTTTTTTAAAGTTTTTATATTTTTTCATTTATCCATTTTTATTTTCTAGAATTTTTCCATTTTTTCTTATTTTTTACATTTTTATTGGTTAGTTAAGGAAAATTGATCAATTCTTAATTAGTTTCAGTTTCATGAACTAATTTTTAATTAATTTGTAGATAAGTTACCAATCCAAAATTTACCAATATTACAGCTAACATTAATAAAAATGACATTTTTAATAAAAGTCACTTAAAATCAATACTCGTAGCTAGGCTAAACATTTTTTTTTCTTGTAGCTAGATTAAATAAAAATGAATATTTTGATCTAAGAATGTAAGCTTGTAGTTCAAATCAACAATGTGTAAAAAAAACACTATAACATTAACATCCTAATTAAACAAAAAGAAAAACTATAAACGGAAATAGAAGAAAAAAAAGAGAGAACCTAACCTGTGGAATAGGGAGGATGACAAAGAGATCAAACAACAATCCCTTTTTACCCTTCAAGTTCATACGAGTCACCTTCGTTTGCCCCTCGTCTCCCACAACAGAATAGGGTATTCTCCGTTTTTTAACCACCTTGAACCTCAACCACATGTTCCACAGGTGAAGTGCATCGGTGATAGAACGAAGTACTGTTACGGTAGCAGCAAACCAACCGTCCACAAAGAGGCACATAGACGATTCATTTATCGATAGGGTGTAAAAAAATAAGGGGTCCACAAAGAGCCCCGTTGCACACACGAGGAGGAACAAGCGATTCCATTCTCGGATTATCCATGTTGAATGTCGGTCGAGGGTCATAGGCTTGGTTATATGTGAGGTGATTTCATCACCTTCTTCTTCTTCTTCTTCGTATTCAAGTGCTTCTTCTTCTGTTTCTTCATCGGATGTGTCAATGTTAGACTGTGAAGTTTGTTGCTCACTGGCCATGTGGAGATTGATACACACACACTCACACGTACTCTCTCTCACACACACACACACACAGAGATGAGAGAGAGAGAGATTGGTAAGAATGGGATATTGTGTAATGGATTAACTATAGCTTAGTTATGACCTATGAGTCGGTTATTTATGACTATATCTGCCAGTGATGTAAACGTCATCTCTTCACATGCTGAATGTTAAAACAAAGTTAAATGGTCCAATTTTTTTTCTGTATTTTGCTTCATCTAAATGCTAAACTATATGTTACGAAACCCTAGCTAATGGTGTTACGAGTAAGAAGAACTATGGTTTTAAGACTACATAAATCAATTAAATTCAAACTAAATTAACGTGTGTAACTTTATGATGACTCGGGTAACTCGACCTTGTTTAGACCAGTGTTAAGCGAAATCTTAACTAATTTTTTTTTGCAAGAGTTACATTAAAAGCGTAAAAAACATAAGATTTTAGTGGCTTAAAAATTTGATATTTTAAGCTTTAAATCGAGCTTTTATGGAGATTTGAATCGAGTTTTTTTTTACTATGATCGAAGTACACTTTCCAAAACAGTGGTTTAGACACATTACGAATCCCCCAACGAGATCAATGATGCAAGAAAAAAATAAGGCCAAACACCTCCTGAAAATGGAAGCAAAGAAAACAAACACGCAGTATAATTTGTATATATTGAACTTAATTGGACGAGATTATAACCCTAATTATGATACAATTTCAAAAGCTATATATCGAACTCTCTCTCACTGTATATGAAGCTCATTTTTCTCATACGCGAAATAAGAAGTATGGTCAGGTATAAATATAAGGCGTACAAAAAATAAATCTTAAAAACAATTTCGAGCCTGACCGACAGGGCCGGCCCTAGGGTGAGCCACATAAGCCCTTGAGATTAGAACTACAAATGAATCGAGTCGTTCATGAAAAAGCTCATGTTCGGCTCATTAAAATCGCGGCTCGTGTTCGTTTATTTACTATATGAACTATAACAAAATAATAAGTCTCGTGTTTAGCCTTGAACTCGTTTATTTATTTTCATATACAATTTTCATAATAAATAAATATTCTTAACTTTATATAATTATATTGGATTTTTAGAACTAAATCAATTTATAGTAAAACTCACAGTAATTATTTGTATTATCAATTATCTTAGCATCTTAGCATAAATTTTAGTTAAGTAAAAAATAATCTTTAACTGAAACGATGGTAAACGTCTCCGTAAACTTGTTTGATTGGGATCGTAACCAGACTCGGCTCGAGCTCACAAGTCTTAAAAAAATTTAAGTGCTCATTTAGTAATCGAATCGAATCGAACTTAAACAAAATTATACTCGAAATAATCAGCATGTAGATATATCGGAGAAACACCCAAAAAAAAGTGGCAGAGGTAGGACCAAGGCAGAGTGATGTGAGAGAAGTCTCTCCCGTCTCTAAAAAGTGTCTCAATCATGTTACTGAGCAAATAAGTTTGAAAAACCCAGGTTCCATGCAATTTCGTTTCTTTGTTTGTATATCAATATGTTCATTCCTCTATGATTATATCTTCTTGTATGGTCTATGATATATTTGAAATTCGTACGTAGCCCATCTCTATCTCTATTTATCAACTTGCTAACGTCCGTTTGGACGACCTTTTATTCCCACTAGCAATTAACCTTCACTTCTCTAATTAAAAAAAAAAACAGAAAGCAACATAACCTCACAAGAAAATTATCCTTCCATGATTCTCTTTTGTTGTTATTATTATTATTTTTGTAAAATATTCAGATGTTAATTACAAATTAATTTGCTCTAAAAATAATTATGGAACACGTTGGTTTATGAAGCCAGCCTTTTGGGTCGGCCGTTAAAACATCCTCCGGATGATGAATATCATGTTGCGAGACGTGAAGGCTAGCTAGCTCTGTGGAAAAAACTAAAAAGATTTGCAAAATACAAATAGTAGTATAATTTGCATATAAGTTATCCTCCTATTTGGCTTCTTACTGTTTTATATGAATCCTCGAATAGATTTGTTTAATTTTGTAAAATTCTCCATCGAAGTTCTAAATGAAATCTTTAATTGTCAATATGTCATTCACGTAATCTTCTTTGTATAAGTCATAAATTATCTATAAAATTGGCACAACGTGTGTTACCATAATATATCTAACATTTAAACTCAACTTCACAAATGGGCCGTTGATTTCTTGATCTCAATATATTAAATAATAGATCTTACTTTCCAGGGTAAACCTTATAATTGCGCAATGGAAATATCATCAATGTCCTCATATAGTAGAGCAAGGGTGGTGGTGATCTTACTGATATGGATATTTGTACTTCTACAATATCTCCACCAGCTTTTTGCTTGTTTTTGCTAATAAGGTTTAAGGTCTTAATTAGGCACTCAACTATATAGTATATCTTGGACATATATCGAGCGCAGTGAAGTGGTGACCACCGGGTATGACACCCCCATAACTCTAAAATTAATGATTTTTTTTAAAAATAAATTAACATGTACTCTACTAAAGTTTGATAAAAATTATAATTTTATACCTCTCAGATTTATTTATTTCACGTAACATTATTTTTTATGTAAATTCGACACCCTTATTTATGGTTCCTGCCTTCCCAATAATTGAATTCACGGCAATACATTTTGTCTACAAGGCAGTTATATACACGACACCAAAATGATAAATAGTTATAATTTTGAGATTTTAACACTCACCTACCGAAGTACAAAGTTAACTGAGTCTGATCTCTCACTACCTACCATATTAAAATGTAGCAAATATTTGACTGCTTTTCTTTTTAATATAGCATATATGTAACTATCTTTGTACTTTGAATAACACGGATGTGGTAAGACTTCAAGATTTAGTTGGCATATAAAGTTCCCTACAATTGTTTAACAGTAATATACTTGTACAAGAATGTGCATGTATAAGCATATCATTATGCCTAAACCTGTTTCGGACTTTTATATAATTAAGTACTAAATTACACAGCTTCATCAAGGAAATAACGTATAAATGGTATGCTGATTGATCTGATGACTGATTATATATAGAGACCAGTAAACCATACCCACATATTGCGTGTGATATGTTATAAATTGTGATGATAATACAAATGTAAAGTAAAAAAATATATAGAATATAAGAAAAAAAATATGATATAAATTGTAATGATAATACATATATTTAGAGAAAAAAAATATAAGATATAAGAAATTTTGTGTGGTTAAAAAGAGAGAAATAGTGTAATTAGTTTTTATTTTTTATGAAAATAGTTAATATGATAATTAATAAAAAAAGTATAAGTGTGTTTTTGAGAAAAAAAATGACTAAATTGAACATGCTCATTTGACTTTCATTGAGTTATTATAATAGAATGATATACGTAGTACAATTTTGATTGTAATGTGTGAATTTCATCACTTTGCTTGTAATAGTTGCTTATATAACTCCGGTATAGCTAGCAACCATGTGAAACTGTATGCATATTTGATTATTTCATCTACGTGAAAGTAATTACACTGCGGAATAGGCAAATATAGTTACTATTAAAAAAGGATCTACTGATACGTAAAATGAGAAATTTAGCACAATTTAATCACAAAATCATTTCCATCTGGCTATATATGTGGACCATGAACAAGCTCAGCAGTACAAACGATCCATTTTTATACAATTTGAACCGCATGACCAAGCTCATCCCAACTGGTTCAATTGAATCAATTCCATGTATTGTTTAAAATCTCAGAGAGTTCTAAATGATCAAATTATATATATATATATGAATTTTCAACAAATATCTATTAATAGAGGTGGATCGATGTTATACTCTATCTATATCATTTGCAAGAAAATAAAAATAGTACAATAAAAAATAGGACCACAGAATGTCTTAGTTGGTGCATTCGTTTGAACTTCAAATGAGCTGTCACTTCCTTCATAAGTATAGACCATATCTTTTGTTTTTGTTACCAAAATCATCACCAATTGAGACGTCACTTATTCCGTATTCTTATCGAGTTCATTGAAAGCTAAACTACAAAAGTAGAAAACATCTCTTGTCCTTCTTCACTTCATTTAATGTTTTATTCAGATTTTTTAACTACTTATAAACTAGGAGTAGAAAACAAGATTAGAGAATGCATGTTATTTCACCATATATAATGCAAAAATAGAGCGGATGTTAGTAAGCTTTCCACTTTCCAGGGGACGGTGGAGTTGTAAATTTGTTCAGTTTTTGCTCACTTGAGCCCGGTATCTAGTTCAACTCATTTCGTTAGCAAACTTCCTTTGCATGGTAGTTGGTCTATAGTAAGATAAGCCGCGACATATGTTAGGGTCGATACAGGCGAACACAAAAAAAGACAGAAAACTTAAACCGAGCACACACTCTTTGATAACGGAGTTCACCCAAATTTGCTACGTCTCCGGGCCGCTATACGTGGCACTTAATATTATTAAGAGGATTACAATCGTAATCTAGCCTAGTTACAAGCTATGGTTCTCTCGCAAATAGAACTCTCTCTTTATAATATAGAGGTGTTGTGTAAAGGTGTAATTAAAATACAAGATATTGGGACATATAAATAGAACCCAACATGGGTCATATTACAATTTCAAGTGATGTGGGATAATTAGAAAACATGGCCAAACCTCATTTGGCTCCACAACTCAACAATCTCCCACTTGGAGTCAAATGTCGAGTGCTTCAAAAGAACTCCAATTATCCCCGACCACCGAACTCACTGTGCTCCACCGAGCAGAATGCTCCCATCGGTATCCTTGTATAGTAATTGATACTCTGCCGTCATAAGCGAGTACCCATTCTTCCAGTGTAGCGGCGACCCTGAGCCTCAAGCTCGGAGTCCTACTGAGGTTGCACACAGCCTCAGTTTGTCGATTGTAACAGTCTTCGTTAGCATATCGGCGGGGTTCTTAGCGCCCTCAATCTTTTCTAGCGCGAAGATTCCATCTTCCAGAACGTCCCGAATAAAATGGTAACGAATCTGTATGTGCTTGGTGCGTGAATGGAATACAGGGTTCTTAGCTAGCTGAACTGCACTTTGACTATCACAGTGCAGAACTCACTTGTCGGTCCTCTGACCGAGCTCCTCTAAGAAACCTTGCAACCAAATCATCTCTTTGCTTGCTTCCGTCACCGCGACGTACTCAGCCTCTGTGGTCGACAATGCAACAATCTTTTGCAGCTTCGATGTCCAACTCACAGCAGTACCACCGTAGGTACAAACACATCCCGTTGTGCTCTTTCGGCTGTCCAGATCACCGGCCATGTCAGCATCCACATAGCCGTGCAGGCCTTCCGAGGTCTTCCGGAAACATAATGCCAAACTCACGGTACCCGAGAGATATCTCAATATCCACTTCACAGCTTCCCAATGGTGCTTGCCCGGGTTACTCATGTAACGACTGACAACTCCCACTGCATGGGCAATGTCCGGTCTTGTACACACCATAGCGTACATCAGGCTACCAATTGCTGAAGCATAGGGTATGTTCGACATACGATCCTTTCCTTCCTCGTCCAAGGGTGATTGTTCATTCGACAAGCTAAAGTGTGCGGCTAGCGGTGAGCCTACAGCTTTGGCATCACTCATGCTAAATCGTGCCAACACTTTCTTCACATACTCGACTTGCGACAGAAACAGGGACCCATCCCTTCCACGAGATATCCTCATACCGAGGATCTGATTTGCGGCACCCAAATCTTTCATCTCGAACTGTTTCGCCAACTGTTGCTTGACCTTGTTAATCTCAACAAGGCTCGACCCGGCGAGCAACATGTCATCTACGTACAACAGTAGTATGACGTACGAAGAGTTCGCAAATCTCTTCACGAAACAGCAGTGATCACTATCACTTTTTTCGAACCCGGTATCCGCCATGAAACTGTCAAACTTCTTATACCACTGCCGTGGTGCTTGTTTTAGCCCGTACAAGCTCTTCCTCAGTTTGCAGACCAGTTTCTCTTTTCCCTTTTCGGCAAACCCTTCAGGTTGGAGCATGCAAATTTCTTCATCAAGATCTCCATGGAGAAAGGCAGTTTTCACATCTAACTGCTCAAGATGAAGACTCGCATTTACAACAATGCTCAACAATAGCCGAATAGTCGTCAACTTTACGACTGGTGAAAAGATCTCGGTGTAGTCAATTCCTGCCTTTTGCTGGAACCCTTTGACTACTAGGCGTGCCTTATACCGTTTCGTGCCGTCTTGTTCCTCCTTCAGTCGGAACACCCATTTATTGCTCAGTGCCCTCTTCCCATTGGGCAGTTCGGCTAACTGCCAAGTCACATTCTTCTCGAGCGACTTCATCTCATCCTTCATCGCGAGCTCCCACTTGCTCGAGTCTTTCAGCTCCAGAGCTTCTTCTCTACTTTCGGGCTCTCCTGCATCACTGAGCAATATGTAATGCAGGGAAGGAGAGTATCGGGCAGGAGGTCTCCTCATGCGATGACCTCGGCCTAATTCAGGTCGGAGAGTTTGGGGCAGCTCCTCGGCCTCTTCAGCCTCTGCTGGTGGGTTGTCGAGCACCACTGGCTCATCTTCAGTGTCATTTTCCAAGTCCAATCTTGGAAACACATTCATGTCGACCATACCACTTTCTTCGGACGGGAGCGCTTGTTCTTCCACATTTTGTCGATCTTTGTACAAAATGCTTTCGTTGAAGATGACATCTTTACTGCGAATGATCCTCTTTGCTTGATCATTCCAAAAGCGATATCCAAACTCAGCTCCACCGTACCCCACAAAGTAACACACTTTGGATTTCGAGTCAAGCTTGGTACGTTCATTTATGTCGACCTGGATATATGACAGACAACCGAACACTCGCAAGTGTTCATACGAGACAGGCTTTCCTATCCATACTTTCTCGGGAATTCTCCTCTCTAATGGCACTGAGGGTCCGCGGTTAATGAGGTAAACCGCCGTGCTTACTGCATGTGCCCACAAGGCTTTGGGCAACCCACTTTGCAGTCTCATACTCCTAGCACAGCTCATTGATTGTTCGGTTCATTCGCTCGGCCACGCCATTCTGCTGTGGCGTTCTTCGGATGGTCTTCTCCATTCGAATGCCTCTTTGAGCACAGAACTCTATGAACTTCGCATCAATGTACTCCCCGCCGTTGTCGGACCTCAAACACTTGAGTTTATTCCCAGTCTCCAGTTCGACCATGGCCTTCCATTCTTGAAATTTTTTAAACACCTCAGACTTGTGTTTCAAGAAATAGACCCATGTTTTCCTCGTCGAATCATCGATGAAGGTCACATAGTACCGAGCTCCTCCCGGTGAGGTTACTGGAGATGGTCCCCATACGTCTGAGTGGACCAGTGCTAGCTTCTCCTTCTTGGGAACTTTTCCACCTTTTCGGAAGCTCACTTTCTTCTGCTTCCCGAAGATGCAACCTTCGCACATGTCGAGGTTGACAGACTTCAAGCCTGGAAGTTTGTTGTCCTTTGCTAACACCTTCATCCCCTTCTCACTCATGTGACCCAACCGTCGATGCCACAGTTCCGAGCAGTCATGCGACACAGCTGCCGCCACTGTACACTCCTCATCGGTCGTCATGTACAGTGTACCGACCTTGCTCCATCGGGCTATCACCATAGCTCCTCGTGAAACTTTCCAAGCTCCACAGCTAAAGGAAATGGAGTGCCTTTCGGCATCGAGTTGACCTACTGAGATCAGATTCTTGGTCAACCTCGGGACATGCCTCACTTTCGTTAGCTTCCATACCGATCCATTTGGAATGCGAATCTTCACATCGCCCATTCCAACAACCTCCAACGCTTCTCCGTCGGCTAGATACACTTTACCGAAATTACCCGTATGGTAATTTTCGAATAAATCCTTCTGAGCGGTCGTGTGAAATGATGCCCCAGAGTCTAGAATCCATGAATCTATATCTCTCTGTTCGGCAAGCATTAAACAGTCACCCGAATCCTCGTCGCTCGCAACATTAGCCACATGATCACGGCCGGTACCCTTCTTCGGCTGTCTGCACTCATGACTGAAGTGCCCCATACCCTGGCAGTTATAGCACCGAAGATTCTTCTTACTTCGATCGCTATCTTTGCCTCCTCGGCTTTGCCCTCTTCTACCTCGGGATTGCGAACGTCCTCTGACGTCACATACCCTGGCCTTACCCCGGTCTCTTGAACCCACGTTCAAGGCTGCTCCATCATTTGAGCATTCACCCATATCTAATCTCCTGAGTTCCTCAGCGAGTATTTGATCTCGGATGCCGTTGTAAGTCAGTTTCTCCTTTCCAATTGAGTTGCTAACAGCAGCTCGCATGAATTTCCAACTGTTCGGTAAAGAGGCTAGCAGTATAAGGGCTCTCACTTCGTCTTCAAAAGTTATCTCCACCGCATCCAACTGATTTACGGTGTCGATGAACTTGTTCACGTGACTCGCGACAGGTGTCCCCTCAGCCATGCGTAGGTTGAATAACTTACGCATGAGATGTACCTTGTTGTTCGCGGATGGTTTCTCATACATGTCGGTGAGGATCTTCATCATCCCCATCGTCGTCGTCTCTCTTGCGACGTTATGTGCTATACTCCTAGATAGTGTTAGGCGGATCACTCCCAACACTTGTCGGTCTAAGAGTTTCCACGCCTCCTCGGTGGTCGTGGTCGGCCTTTCCTCAATGAGAAGAGGCTGATGCATCTTCTTCCCGTAGAGGTAGTCCTCTATTTGCATTCTCCAGAATGCGAAGTCCTTCCCGTCGAACTTCTCGATCCCGTGTGCGGTTCTGTCTTCTTTCGCCATCGATCTTCCTCAGCTCTGATACCACTTGTTAGGGTCGATACAGGCGAACACAAAGAAAGACAGAAAACTTAAACCGAGCACACACTCTTTGATAACGGAGTTCACCCAAATTTGCCACGTCTCCGGGCCGCTATACGTGGCACTTAATATTATTAAGAGGATTACAATCGTAATCTAGCCTAGTTACAAGCTATGGTTCTCTCGCAAATAGAACTCTCTCTTTATAATATAGAGGTGTTGTGTAAAGGTGTAATTAAAATATAAGATATTGGGACATATAAATAGAACCCAACATGGGTCATATTACAATTTCAAGTGATGTGGGATAATTTGAAAACATGGCCAAACCTCATTTGGCTCCACAACTCAACAACATACTGTAAAAAAGAAGGGCAATTATCATATTTTTTAAAATATGAATTCTTTCCGTGTTTTTTTTTGCTATCCCAGGTTATTTCAGCTTTTTTTGTAAAGTTCTTATTGACATTTTTACGTTTTTTCAAGATTGCTTTCTTTTCTGGTTATTATTGAAACCATTTAACATTTGTTTTCGTTTATTGGCCTTTTCAGCTTATTTTCAATTTTCTTCAGAAAAAGTAAAAAAAAACCAGTCATCATTTTGGAACGAAGTTAACAGAAAGTAATACTTACCAAACATAAGTGCATGACAAAAACGAAACCCGTAATTTACTAAGGGAGAATGAAATGCAATAAAAAGAAAATGCACATTTCAGTCTCTCGTACAAAAAGGAAACAAATAGAGTTCTTTATTTTACATTACAGGTGTGAATTGTGATAATGAGGGTTTGTTAACCCGTGATAAATATATTAGAGCTCAAGTTCAAAGATTACAGTAAGATTTTTATTTCAGCCACTCCTATTATTTCATCAATAGTACCACTTATTTGTATGACATTGCAATCAATTGCTAGATTCTTCACATCAGCACCGGATCGACAAGCATTGAGGTTACAAAATCCTTTATTCTGGTAGAGTTTGTATATCCATCTTCGCCATTATATATTACATTAATCACACTTGCAAGGTTAAGAATCCGAGTTAGCAGAGGCATTGGGACCTTAGTTGGACTGAGACACTCAGCGTTCAAGTCTTTCCACGCATCTGTAACTTTTTTGTTTAAGTCTAAAATCGCCCTTTTTTCTGAAACTCCGTGTTGTATCATGTAACACTCAACCGCCGAGGCAACATGCTCTCTCTCCTGCTCAAACTACAAGCAACGAGAAAATTAACATTTTAAACAACCATAACATTATTATCAGATTGTTAGGAAATATATGGTGAGGGGGTTGACCCTCTTTGATGAATTTTTTTTTATCAGATTGTTACAAAAAAAATTAAATTAAATTTCAAAGTAATGTTATTGAAACATAATTTTGCGACATTTATTTTTTATGTAAATTAAACTATATATACCTTGTGGCTCGCCATGTCATCCTTGAGCCGACAAATGACTGTTGAAGCTCGGACCATTAAAGGATCACTTGATACCCATTTAAAGGATTCTTCTGTGACGATATCTCCCATTCCCACAAAAGCAATGGTTGCAAATGTTTTATAACCGCCAGATATATAAGCAACTTCTGTATACTCTTCAAATGTCGGGACATACTTTGCGTTGCACCATTTTGCTTCTTGAAAGTAAGCTCTCACCAGCCTTTTCATCTGAGATTCGAAAAATGGTTGGAGTTCATCCGTAGAAATATTTGAAACTAGAGACGAGCTTAGCATGCATGTGTTATTAACTTACCTCATCTTTTGCATAACAGGAACGATATGATCTTCCTAGCCTGGTCATTTCCTCCTCGATCATGGCGTAAACATCGAGAAGTGCTTTATATAATATTTGCATATATTCAGGAAGTTGAGCCATAGCATATATATCCCACCTGCACAAATAAAAAAGCGCTAGGTGGAATGATTCAAATTCTTCTTCTTTTTTCTGGTTTCTGCTAGGATAAATTTAATAGTTCATTTATAAAAAAAACGCTAGTTGAACCTCTCAATTGCATTTGTGAAGAGTACAAGTTCTTCCAAAGTACCATATGAATCATATGTGTCATCAATAGTTGAACTCAAAATGGTAATTTTGGAGAATATATTTCTAGCAAGTGAATATTCTGGCTCAAAGTAAACTCCCAATATCCAAAAGTAGCATTCAACCATTCTGTCCCTTGCATAAGGCAGTTTTGCAGCAAAATCCAAATCTCTCCACCACCTAAAATTAAAGAAAATTAGCATGCTTGATAAATAATTGTAATGTCACTAAAGAAAACAACACACCAAGAGATACTGAAGCATCTACCTCATGATCTCACTTAGCTCCTTTTGATGTGTTTTTTGGAGTAGGTTGAAATCTAATCTTGCGAATTCCAGTAAAACTTTGTCATGGAAAATGTCATTTTCATAGAATGTTAAGTAAGTCCTCGCTTCCAACCTTGTTAAGCCGGTTCGAATGGGTTGCCCTAGAGCATGACTTACTTGTGCTTTGAGATGATCTTTTAAGCTAGGCAGCATGATATTAAGCTGATTAGTGGTAAATTCTAAAGCTTCATCAAGAATATCTTCGCCTCGAATTCTGAGATATGTGGCTTCATATAAACCGAGTAGTCCACGCATATCACTGCTTAAAGTTGCCTCAAATTTTCCATTTTTATCCATGAACTTCCTGAATACATCTGGTTGATCAAATTGAATCACAAAGTTGTCATATAACTTCAGCTTCATGCCATTTGGTTTATATTTGACCCGTAAGTTAATCGAATTGAAAGATGCATTACAAGAAACATTGGATTTAGAGACAAATTATTTGGAAACGGTCAAAATTTGTCTCCAAATAATACTTTTTAGACACAAGAATAATTTTTTAGAGATGAAAATAATTTTTTCGTTCCCAAATCTAATGTTTAAATACCAAAATTAGAAAAAAAATTGTCTCCAAAGACAATCGGGTACCAACATAAGGAGACAATTTAAATGTGTCAACAAATCTATTTTGAGACAGAATTAAATTGTTTCTTTAAGTTGTTACTATAAGATTGTCTTTGGAAACATTTTTTTTAAAAATTTATCCTTGAAAATTAGATTTGGTGACGAAAAAATTATTTTTGTCCTTAAAATATAATATTATTTGTCTCCAATTCCTACTTTTGTTGTAGTGATGAGAAATAAAGAACATACCAGAAGAAACTTGAAATCCTTTTTCTCTAAGTAACCTAAACGAAAGAGAGACGGTATACAGATCGTCAATGACTTTCAAGCAGGATGTGTGATCAATATTGTCGTATATTTCTTTCAGTAATGTATCAGTCTCATTTTTGAAATGGTATTCCACACCTAGACGTTGTATCGCATCAATAAATTCTAATTTATGTAAGTAGTCATCGAAATTCCCAACAAGCTTATTTCTGACGCTTTCTTTTAGTTCTTCATGCCGTTGATTCATGGCAACGTCCGTTTCCTGCGACATTAATTAGCACTTGGAATACCGAATATTATCTTGCACATACTACTTTTATCTTAGCTGCAAATAAATATTATATTCGTTATTGAGATAAGCACATATTATACTAGGATATGATGCATATCTACTTTTGTTATTTTCTCTCCGATGTTTTGATCAACTTATCAAGTTAATTGGTTAAGTTCCTACTTCATTAATCATGCCTTAAGTTTGCTGAAACCTTCCTTCCACATTTTTACTTGAATATAGCAATTTTTAAATTCATCTGTTCTATCAATGCAAACAAAGTATATACTACATAACAGGTTAGTAAGTAGTTTCAAAAATTAGTTATACGATGAATAAAACTACTATCAACTCGTACTATATTTAAAAAAAAGTGACATCGACTATGTGTTTATAAAGCCTACCGTCAAATTGGAAGAGTATTCTAAGAAACGATCTCCCCAAATGCTAGGGGGGAAATTAGCAGTAGGACGAGTGGTTTCAGCTTTGGATCCCATTTGTTTAGCCGAGGCAGGAGTACATAAATCTTGAATAGATGATTTCATTTTTCTTCTTATTTTAGATGTAGGATTAATAAGATATGAGAAGGACAATGTGAGTACCATGCTCTCTATTTGGCAATATTTATACTGTGTCAAGTTGGTAACAGGGGCGGATACTTTTAAGGTCTATATATTAGTGCCTTTAATTGTCGAGAACAAGAATAAAAATATATTTTAATTTTAATTTTTTCTTGTTATCAGTTTTTTTAAAAAGCGTAATTTTATCTGAAACGGGTGTGCAAGATATATGCTAAAAGTGGAAAAACTAGATTTTCTTTTTTTTTTAAAGTTTTGAATCGAACTTTTTCGGTGTGAATTAAGCACGGTTTACCATATTTTAAACAACATGCGCTAATGATAACGTGACATTTTTTCCTTACAGTGGTGTACATATATATATATATATATCTATACTATTAGTTTATATGTAAACCTCTTATGAGGCCATAAAATAAATAATTAACTAAAACCTCTCTAATTTTATAAATTACAAAATATGCATAATTGTGCATTAAACACGGAAAGATTTGAAAAGTAACTTCACATATGTATTAACCGTACCTCCCTATAACTGTATTCTTCCCCTCAATTCTCTCTCTCTTTTCAATACTTATTTCTCGCTGTTTCTAAAAAAAATTTTAGAATCCAAAATCCGTAAAAGGCAGGAAATATACAATAAAACAAAGCAGTGTATACCAATTTATTTCTTAAGAACCAGAGAGGTAATGGGAAACTTACTTTATACTAATCTATATTATTTTTTCAATGTTTGGTTTCGTTTGTAGGGATTTCAATTTTATTATCGTTCGATTTGTTTTACACGTTACATCAACGAATCGGATGGTTACATAGTATATATATATATATATATATATATATATATATATATATATATATATACTATCGTCGGACGTACCTATCCGATTCGTTGATATATATGTATATATATATATATATGAATGAGAAACAATCAAAAAAAAAGTGGCAGAGGTAGGACCAAGGCAGAGTGATGTGAGTCTAAAAAGTGTCTCAATCATGTTACTGAGCAAATAAGTTTGAAAAACCCAGGTTCTATGCAAAATGCAATTTCGTTTCTTTGTTTAAACACGTTTTCAAATAATCAAATTTTATTTTTAAACACGTTTTAAATAATTTTTAATTTTTTTTTTTTCAAAAAAGTGAAAGTTTCTCTTAAAAAAATTATGTTTTTTAATAAGATTACTGATTTTTTTTCCTTTTCACCGATAAAATTATGTCTCAAACATATTTTTTGAAATTGTTTAGTTAAAAAAAATTAATATAGAAAAAAAATGACTTTGAAGACAATTTTAAAAAATTATTTTAAGACATAATTTTCTTGGTAAAAGGAAAAAAATTTCAGTAAAAATATCGTTTGTTTTAATAGAAACTCCCACTTTATTGGAAAAAATAATTTTTTTATAAAAGCAAATTAAAAAAAAAAAAAAAGTTTCTTATTTAGAAACATGTCTTTTAAAAAAAATGTAAAAGGATTAATTTTGTCATTTTTAACAAATCAGTGGCTAGTTTATTAATTTTTAAACTATATGAGTTGTATTGTAATTTTGTAAAACTTATGAAGTTAAGTAGGTCAGAAATCAATTTTTTTTAATTAATTGAGGTCAATAAATCAAAATTTTGTAAATTCGGATCAATAAATCAAAGAATATGTTAATTTGATGAAATTAAATCAATATTTTAGAAATCCGATATATACTAAACGAAAACACAGATAAAACACAGGGCACTAAAATCAATTTAGCCCGCTATATAGAGGTGGACACGGGACGAATTGAACTCAATCATAATCTAACCTGTAAAATAAATGACGGGACAGATTGAAGCGGATTGATAAAATTTAAATCTCAACCCAACCCAACCCAATCCGTTACAATTAAAACCCCAACCCAACCCGCAAAATAAATTGCAGGTTGGGGCGGGTTAGGTTTAGATTGATTCTTAAATTTGTATTTTGGTCATTTATTTTTCATAGTTTGCATAATCAACCTAAATTTTAAAATAAATCGAATATTTCAAAGAGAAATGTAAATTAAAACCAATGAAAATGCGTTTAGAACATTCGCGAACAATTAATAAAACTAAAATATAACAAGAATGAAATGTTAGTATCTTAAAATACATATATGTATATATATTTATAATTATATATATATATATATAGTGAGAGGTTATATGAACATCAACTTAAACATCAATTTGTACACTTTTTCGTAAAAACGGTCCAAATCAAGATTTGGTTTATGAAACTCTCCATGGTTTCACGACGGGAACACAAATATGCGTCTTGTCTTTTTTTTTCCGAGATGTATAATTAATGACATGTTTTCGAAATTATGGTAAAATTTAAAAATTCAAAACATGTCATTATACATCTCAGAAAAAAAAAAAAAAAAGACACATATTTGTGTTACCGTCATGAAACCGTGAAGATTTGCATTAATCAAATATTGATTTAGAGCGTTTTTACGAAAAAGTGTCCATTTGAGTGTTTTTTATGGTGTCCATATATGCTCCCCATATATATATATCGTGGGTTGAAACGGATTGGCGCGGATTAACCCACGGTTTGTGAACCTCAACCCTAACCCAACCCGTAAAATATATAGCGGATTGAGGCGGGACGGATTGATTTTTTTTTTAACACTCAACCCACCCCAACCCGCACCAATCCATGCGAGTTGGGTTACGGGGCGGATTTGCATATTTTTTGCCCATCCCTACCGCTATATGCTTATAATATATATCATACTATAAATATAAGTCAACCCAAGAAAAAGTGAGTCTGCTAAATTTTGGCCATTTTTTTCAAAAACGTTCTTACTCTTTTTTACTTATTACTCATTTACGACATTTATTCAATTCAAAATGTAAAAAATACACAAAAATCATTGTTTTTTCAAAACAATTATAATATTATACCAAATAAAATCGTTTTAGGTGTATTTTGTATAAAAAAATATTATATTATTCATGATTTTTAATTTAATATATTTATTCAATCAATTTAATCTATGACTTATGCCTTAAATGTACCAGTAGTGTACATGCACTATTGTCTGCGCTATGCAGTGGAGTAAAGGCTTGTCTTTTTTATGGAGGGAAATTGTCTGTCTATTTATTTATATTTAGAAAAAAAACTTAGTAGCAATTTTTGCATAATACATGCATGGTAAAACTTTTTTATAAAAATATTCTATACAGAAATGACCTCTCTATATAGTTATAAAAAATTCCAGTCTCAACTCGGACTAGTTATTAATAACAATAAACTTTCTATTGTCATATTTCGTGAATTTTCGAAGTCCCGTTAACTATATATTCATCTCATTACAGTAATAAATAATATTTCATCACATAAAAAAAAACAGTCAAATTTGGATGTTTGAGAAAACATTCATACACATTCTATTATTGTATTAAAGTTGTGTGAGTTGATTACTCAATTTTGTAACTATTCATTAATTCTCTTCATCAATTTCATGTGTAACTTATTTTATTGACATGTCGATGAAATACAAGATTAATATGACTTTGCACATTTATATGTACATGTATCTTAGTTCTTATATTTTGTAAATATTTCTAATTTTTAAAATTTATGTATTTTTTATATATAACCTTTAATTAAGAATAATTTCTTTATATAGTAATATATTTTTATGGTTCCTATAGATATTATTGGACATTCTTAATTACCGACTTATACCGTTCCTCACTGCAGTGATACAAACGTCAATATGCACTACTCCAATCTACATACTTATGCACTCACTACGTGCCGCAAATAAAATGTCTCCAAAATAAATTTTGTCTCACAAATTATTTGGAGACAAAATTTAATTGTCTCCTTATATTCGTATGAAATATAGATTTGGCGACAAAAAAATTATTTGTGTCTAAAAGATTATTTTTGTCCCGAAAGTAACCATTTGGAGATAAAATTTGATTATTTCGAAAAATATTGTTTATAATTCTTAAGTTTATTGTAGAGAAAACATGTAGAAGTAAACCTTGTTTAGATAATTCCAATTTTTTTTTATATTCTTTCGGATGTAAGTATGTGATATATGAGAATTAGGCGAACTGTTGTTGTCTTTTATAGCAGTGGAATTTTTGGCTTCATCGCTGATGTGTTTTGTGTTGTTTATCTTTCGTTTTCGTTATTATTTGACTCGTGAAAAACGTTATGGAGGTTGATTATTACGTTAGTGGCTTAAATTAGACATTCCAAATATAAGAGTTGTTATCACACATGGAGGCTAATTTTATTTAAAAAATATCAATGCAAGATTTCCTTAACAAGTTAATTTACCTAAAAATATCATTTATTAGTCATAAAAGCATACTTAATATAAAAAAACCCTGAATTATCAACTCTTACTTCAGATTTGATACATTTCACCTGTGACGTGATATAGAGAAACAAAGGCGAGTAAAAAACATCAGTATCAAATTTCTAAACCCCAGTACTAATTACATGTAGATTCATTCCACATATGACATGTGGGCAGGACCAGAAAGGAGAGAAATTGGTCCCCTTTTGGAGTATATGGTTTTACACTGATGTATACGATCTTCTAGTGTGGCAGAGGGAAATCCCATAATAACTTCTCTTATACATATAGGCATATGTCTGTTGTGCAGAAATAACAAAACTAGGTGACAAAAACAAAATATAACAGATGCAGTCAAACAAAAACACCACGGAACTCACAATAACGTGAAAGAAAACTAAAACATGCATGGTTTTAATCTAGTATTAGGATGTGTAAACTATATTAGTTCACCGAGTAAAAGAATATTATTACTGTAATGTTTATAATGTTAGTGCAAGTTTACAATCGCTTAATATCTCGACGCAATGATGAAATTTTTTTAATAGAAGGTGCTGATAGATATAGTATTTTTTATTATAACCATAGATATTGAGAACAAGGGCGGAACAACAAGCGGAACCGAGATGGTTTTGTTCGGGGGTCGTGTTGTAAAAAATATGTCGAATAGAAAAAAAAATATCTAATACAAAAATAATTTTTTTTCTATGTTCAGCATAGTATAAAATAAATATGAAATCAAGACAAATATATTGGACAGTAAAATAATTTTTTTATGTAATCTTTTTTGGGAAAATACAATGGATATTTAGAAAATTTGATAATTTTTAAGTAAAAAACGTAAATTTTTTTTAAAAAAGAATCTAAGTTGATTTCAACTTTTAACATTTCACTAACTTATGATCTAATTTTACCATTACACCAGCAACTTTTTTGTTTAACTAGTGGAGACCATCAATGTATATATCTCAGATTTTTTTTAATTACATGTATAAAAAAAATAAAAATAAAAATGAAAATCGTCAACGGGGTGGCGACGGCCACCCCCAACCTCCCATTGGGTCCGCCCCTGATTGAGAAGTACTCCAAGAAAAAAAAGATCTTTAAAAGATCAAAAGGGTGAAGGGTGAAACTGTCTTTTTCTTTTCTTTTTTAAATCTTATTAAGTATTAACAAGTGATTTCAAATATATACGTTTAACAATACTCGAACTCTGCACCTTCTAATGATAGTACGGGCTTTAGCCCACGCAAATATTAGATGTATAAACAACTTGTCTTGTTCAATGTATCTTGTTCTTTCATGGTTATAGTTGACGTGCACTGTTTTGCACTTATATCTTTAACAACTTGAAACAAGATTGAAAATTACGGAAAATTAGCAACTTCTTGATATTAAACAAAATTTGTACACAACAATGGCAGAGCTAGCATTTATATATGGGTGTAACAGAATTATATGTATATACAATTTTGTAATTATGAAGGTGCTGAAATACTATAGTCGTCAACTTTTCAGTAAAATACATGGAAAAATTTGTGTTTTTCGTTATACAGGGGTGTTTTAGCCCCTCATATCATGTGCAAGAATAGTAATATATGATAGTGTATCTCTTGAAATAGTTTTAGCGGGAGTTTCAGCAAAGAACTAACGGACACATGGTGGCGGTTAATTATGAGTTCGGTTCAAAGAGTTGAAACGAAAGTTTACTTAAAAGAAATTGTGTATTGGGGTTTTTACACTGAAGTTAGGAAGATTGTGCATGTTATGAAGTAATATAAATCAGAAAACAAACATCTGAAATATATATTAATTACACGCCAACAAATTTGGTAAGTATGGAAACCAACAGAAATAAAACTGAATACCCAATAAAATAGTCAGTTTACCCATCAATTTATTAAAAAAAAATATTACCGTAAATAAATAGCTCATTCCTAATTAAGTAGAGCTAGCTTATATACATTAAAAGAACTTTTTAAAAGTTAGATATACATAATATAAATAAAATACTGTACGGCACTTGTATAAACAAACACATGAACATATTAAAGTTTAGTTCAATATTTAAAAAACAAAAACATGTACTATATGATTAGTCATGTACAATTTTTAAATAATTTCTCTACATGTATAAATACTGGAGCATAAATCACCAATCATTTCTTTTAATTTAAAGTAACAATGACATACAAAGTTGAGAAAAAAATTCAAATCATTGAAAGATAGATCCGTGTAGAGTTGTGCAAAATGAAAGAATATGCACTCCTTCGGATCAAAAAGACCTTATGACGTTGTTAAATATTACACATGATCTTAATCAGGGCCGGTCCTAGCCTTCTAGCACCTAAGTCGAGTCTAGGTGTTTGCGCCTTATTTTTATGTTACAGTTTTCTTTGAAGATATTATTCTTGCTCCTAAAACTTATATTGCATACTTTTTATGTAAGGTTTTTCTAATATTAAAATAACCGGACGAATTTATAAAAAAAGTTGTGCTAATTTGATTTTTTTTTTCATGCTTTCTGTATGTTATTACCGAAAATATAATATAATTAAGTTTTATAATGACATATATTCCTTTGATGAGACAAATTCTAATATTTTAAGATTAAAATCATCTAAAACATCTTAAAATTAGTTTGTCAACTACACCCCTTTTAAATTTTAGACCAAAAGAGATAGGAGTTGAAATCATTTAGTATAACTTTTTTAAAATTCAGAACAAAATTGTTATTAAAAAAACAATCAACATCATTGTTGTTGTTAAGGAATACTTTGGAACCTTTAAAAAAAAGAACGGGTTAGCTCATGTAATTTTTTACATGAGATGCTCATGTATTTCATTTGAACCGTACAACTATCATCCTATGGGTGATAAAATTATGTATTTATTGGGATTTGATTTTGTAAGGTTAACTTATTATTTATAAGAACCGTTAGATTAGAAACCAATGGCTTAGATTTTACATGAGCATATAAAAAAAAATATTATATGAGCTACCCCATTCCCTTAAAAAATATGGGTGTACTGTCGGTGAAATATCATCTTAACTAGGACAAATGGACAATATTTATGAAATGAATATTGGTTTTGTGCAAAAAAAAATGTTATTTGGTACTTTTATAGAACTACTGATCCAAGACATACATTGCACATCTATATCTCATAAAACATAAGATATAGTTATTTATTGAATTATATATCATTTTAGGCCACCTGGGGCTTGATCGCCTAGTTAGTTAAAATACGTTTTAATACAATCTGTTTCACCATAATTATTCATGTTTGGTTTTCCATTTCCACCATTACCTGTTTGATTCCATTTATTCATGTTTGCTTAATATCCACATTTGATTTCTTCTTTCATATTGTTAATTTATGTGTCTAATGTTGCTATCAGAAAAAATTCATTTAGCATTATAAAAACTTTTGAAGTTATGTTGGTAAAGTGGTTGTGCCTAAATTTTAGGAACAGTTTAGCAACACAATTTGTTGCTAAACTGTTACTAAAATTTAATCACACCCAATTTATCAATGTAACCGGAAAAAGTTTATGATGCTAAATGAGTTTTTTGTTTTAATGGCATGTGCATGTGCATGTAACGGAGCTTTTGCCACCAAATGTAGTAATTGCCGAAAACGAAACCTAATGTCTCAACTCTCAATGTAATCATAGCACCGCTGTAGATGGGGGTGAGGTGAGTTAGGCAATGCTTGAACGTGGATCCTCTTTTTGTAGGAGTATTTCCCTGTGTCCAATGATGAAGAGTATGTTTAATTTGTAAAGGTCATACTTATTATTTCATATATGCTTTAATGGTCGGGAATAAGGAGGAAGGGGGAAGTTAAGTGCATATTATGGTGGGCCACGGCACCTCTCATAACTTAAAATTTTAAGATTATTTTCAAATTTTATCATATATTTTTACTAAATTTTGCTAAAAGTGATAATTTAACACCCCCATAACTTATGATTTTCAGTTCACTCTAGTTTGTATTGAAATTTGGCGCACCCCATTTTAGTCCTGGTTTCGCCCTAAGGCAGGAGAAACCTAGTGGCCCACCCTTGATAGTTGACACCGTTGTATTCTTTTATAATTTTCATTTATGTTGCGAGTATTATACCTTGTTTAAATAGTGATTTGGCACATCAATCTTATTTTACTTTTCAATTAAATATGTAAATTCGACACCTCAGACGCTTCACCACTGTGCTTAGACATGCTGACGTTACATGGTGAACGTTTTCAAAAGAGAAACTTATTTTTTTTCAATGAACTTGCTCATTTTCATTAATAATAAGGTGCGCTAGTACAAGATTCACGCTCTATGAAACAACTCCAAAAGACTAAATGGAACATAAAATAAATAGTAACACTAGCTCACATCTCTAAAAATCCAGATAAATCAATCCGTCCATAGCAAATTATACATAAGAAACCAAATAAAGCGTAAGTAAAAATAAGACTCATCTCAACGATCTTCTAAAAGCTTTGAAATATTATCGTGAAGTCGTCTTATAAGGCGAAACGCCGATTCGTATGTAGAGCTAGCAAACAAAGACGAGTAGATAAATAAGAAAGTCGGAAAAACTCTAGAATTTTACTCGACATGGTTCAATAAACACCATCGGGGTGCCAACACATAAATAACCGGGTCTAAACAAACGTACAAAGCCTAAAAACTTAACTATAATCCGAAACTCGAATCCGTCCGCACAAATAAAACAATCGTCAACCCAAACCTACTTAACCGAATCACCAAATAACAACCTAAAAGCCAAGCTCCGCCACCGCAAAGTAAATCATAGAAACGAATAACATATCATACAAACGACTAAAAAAAGGCAAATTTTGTAATAACTTACTAAAATCTATCGATCCACCAAAGACTAACCAAATATGATTCCCAACAAATTAGCAATCTCATGAAAAGACAATAAGCAGACGATAAAGCCTTCATTATTAGAACTCGAGTCTTAGAGGTCTTACCGAAACTTGGCCAGTATCACTTTGAGTACCATCGGGGTGCCCCTAAACCCGAATAAACATACCAAATAAAATTTGGAAAAACCAAAATAAAATCCATAGATCCAGACTAGAGCACCAGCTAATCACCCAAAAAGGTCAATACACCGAAAGCAAAAAAGTTGAAAACCAAATTGACATCGCGTTCGATCCAAAATTGAAAGAATAACAGTCAATATGGCAACTAAAAAGAGAAAAGAGTAAGCATATAAAAAGTTTTGTAAGGGTTAAAAGATGATGGAGATGAGAATATGAAGGGACGGGGTAGAAAAAACGGGATGGAGGTAAGGTGAGAGGAGTGAGGTGGACATATTTAAGATGAGACAGAATGAAATGGAGTAGAGGAGGAGATCGGAAATGGGAAAAGGGGCTTGAGAGGGACCGGAGAAAAAGGTAGGGGAGGTGAGAAAAGATGGAGAAGGGAGAGAGGAGAGAGGGTTAAACAGTCTGGGATGGAGGAGGCCTACGGTCGCTCCTCCATCCTTGACGGTGACGGCGGGTGTTAGATCTAGGGTTAGATGGAGAAAAGAGGGAGAGTTTGCGGATGTGTGTTGCTCCTCTGCGTATATATATTTTCATTTCCTATGTTCAAAATATACTTAGTTTGAGATTCTTGATTATGAGAGAAACTTAATCATCAAAAAAAAAAAAAAATATACTTACTTTAGCAGCAAAAATTCTGATAATTATCCGACATTTTTTTATCGTGAATGAAAAATGGATCTTGTTACTTACAACTTATTGATACGTAAAGAAAGCATGCAAGGTGCAAGATTCTTCGATAATAATTAACAGATTGAGATTTTTTTTATGAGGCGGTTGAGGAATTGACCCTGATGTGTTTTTAGAAATAAAACGAATACAATGTTCGGAGAGGAACTGACAACCAAAATCTCTATAAATAAATGAGAGTATACAGGGGCGGTCCTGATATTTTTGTTTCCCGATTCTAAAAAATATTGGAAGTTTTTTTCAATTTTCGTTCTAGTATGAAATTTCAAAATACAATGTTTTTAATAGTAGAATAATCAAAAATTAACTCTCAAACAAAAAAAAACATTGATATAAAAATAATTGTTCCCTTTAATTTACTTGTAAATTTTTTTATCTAGCAATACTTAAACAAATAATTTGTTTATACATATATAATTATTTTTTATTCACGTCATAAAGTTATGACCTGAGAGCTTTACCGGAATCGTTAGACCCGATACAGTCACACCTGCTCCACCCCTCATGCCTGCCCTGAGAGTACAGCAAGTATGCGATAAATTACTAAAGTGCATGAAATAGAATATATAGCAATACAGTGGAATATAACTATTAGGTCTTAATATGAGGAAGATAATGCCTATTCTCAAATTTTAGTATATAAAGTGCTTCATCACATGGGGACCGAATCAATAAGCATTGAGGTCACAAATTTCTTTATCCTGGTAGAATTATTTGTATAGCCATCTTCACCATTATAAATAACATGTACCATCCTCGTAAGGTTCAGAATTGGCATTATCAGAGGCATTGGGACTTTAGTTGGACGGAGACACTCCGCGTTTATGTCTTTCCAAGCATTTATAATTTCCTTCTTCAGTTCTGGAATAGCTTCTTCTTCGGATACTCCATGCTGTTTCATGTAACACTCAACCGCCGAGGCAGCAAGCTCCTGCTCAAATAACAAACAGGGAAACTGATAAATCTAAACATCCCTAACAAAGATAATATATATTTTTACAATCAAAATAACATAAATTAAACATAATATCTGATAGAGGATTGATGAAGCAGGAAGCACGAATATACCAAAGAAAAGTATTTCTCTTAAAAAATATAAATAAAACATAATAGTGTCTGATAAATAAAATTAAGAGTATAAATCTAAACGTAACGTGTATTTAACGTGTGTACCTTGTGGCCGACCATGTCATTTTGTAGCCTAAAAATGACAGATGAAGCTCGAAGCATTAAAGGATCACCCAATACCCATTTAAAAGCTTCTTCTGTGGCAATATCTCCCATTCCCACAAAAGAAGTAGTTGCAATTGTTATATGGCCGCAAGATACAAGAGCAACATTCATATACTCTTCAAGCGTCGGAACATACTTTTCACTACACCATTTTGCTTCTTCAATGAAAGCTCTAACCAGGTTTTTCATCTGATATCCAAAAATGGTTAGAATTCTTACTAGAAAGTAAAGATGAGCTAACATGCGTTGTCACTTGGTATATAGCCTATTTACTTACAGCTTCTTTTGCGTAATGTGCACGATATGATCTTCCTAGCTTTGTCATTTCCTCTTCAATCACGATGTAGACATCAAATAGTCCTTTATATAATACTTGCATATACTCGGGAAGATGAGCCATGGTATTGATATTCCACCTGAAAATAACATGAATTGTAAGCTTCTGTTGAAATATAATCTAACATCGATGTGTTCTCGATCCTAGCGTATGCTTATATATTAGTTTCTCTCCTTCCTATCACAAGGTCTTATGGTGCGAATGGATGGACTCTAATATGGTATCAGAACGAGCTTAATTTCTTTGTTGTTTGTTTACATTTGCGGCCATTTGGCCGAAATATAATCGCACATTGGTGGCGTCTCACCAATTCAAGTTTTGTACCACTACAAGTACTATATTGCATGCAAATAATAATAATTTAACCTTTCAATCGCATCGGTGAAGAGTACAAGTTCTTCCAAGGTACCGTAATCGTCATATGTGTCATCGATGACTGAAATCATCAAGGCAACTTTGGATAATATCTTTCTAGCAAGAGAATATTCTGGCTCAAAATAAACTCCCAACATGTAAAAATAGCATTCCACTACTCTATCTCTTACATACGGCAGTTTCCTTATGAAACTCATTTCTTTCCACCACCTAAAAGTACGCAAACAAAGAGAAATAGTATCAATCATTGAATATCAAACCTTGCTAGAAAATGTCAGGAAAATAAACTCAGGAGGTCATACTGAAGATTACCTTGTGATCTCACTCAACTCATTTTGGTGCATCTTTTGCAGTAGGTTAAAATCTAATTTTGCAAATTTTAATAGATTTGGGTCATGGAAATCATTTTTTCCATAGAATGCTAAGTAAGTCATTGCTTCCAGCCTTGTTGAGCTGGTATGAATTGGCCTTTCTAGAGCATGGGTAACTTGTTCTTTGAGAGTGTCTTTTAAGTTAGGAAGTACTGAATTAAGCTGGATTCTAGTAAACTCTAAAGCTTCATCAAGTATTTCTTCTCCTCGGACTCTGAGATGTGCGGCTTCGTATAAACTGAGTACTCCTTGGACATTGTTGGTTAAAGTTTCCTCAAACTTTCCATTTTTATACATGAACTTTCCAAATATATCTGCTTTAACAGTATGACCAAGTCACAAAATTATATTTTTAAACACTTGTTAAAGATCTTTACTATTATAGTTGACGAAGAAATACAAAACTTACCAGCAGAAACATGGTATCCTTGTTGTCTAAGCAATCTAAATGAGAGAGAGACGGTATAAAGATCATCAATGGTTGTCAGATGGTGTCTATAATAAATAGTTTTATAGATATTTTCTAGCGTCGACTCAATCTCATTTTTGAAATGGTATCCCACACCTAAACGCTGGATAGCATCGATAAAGTCAAGTTCATTTGAGAAATTCTCGAAATTCCCCACAAGCTTATATCTGACACTTTCTTTTAGTTCTTCAAGTCGTCTGTTCATGATAACATCCACTCCCTGCAACAGTACAAATAGAGATGTTATCATCTTCTACATGCCATTTCTATCTAAACCGAAGTAAAGCTAATGGTGATGGGCATTTATAATCTAGGAATATAACATTGTTATATTTTAATTAATATTTGCTTTAATTTTTTTTAAGGCTATCAGCTGCCAAGTATATCTATAAGGTTCCAGAAACGTGACTATATTCATTAATTGGAGCCTTCAACAAGACATAATGTTCTGATGGGTGACTACTTTTTCGAATATTTCAACGACTCATCATAAACATGTATATAAATCATAGTTTTAGTAAATCAACACCCGCCACTGGTTCTAGATTAATCTACAATTACCAGCAGGCGTGTACTTAATTTGTTGTTATATGCATAGCCAATGAGGGATTATGCATTTATAGCTAGGTTTACCATTGAATTGGAAGAGCATGATAAGAAACGATCTCCCCATATGCTAGGATGATGATTAGCACACTGCCGAGTAGTAAGCTCATCATTGGGTATGATTTGTTTTGCCAAGGCAGGTATAAGTAAACCTTGTTGAGATGATTCCATTTTTTTCTTCTTCTTTCTGATTTATGTTATATATGAGATAGAACTAGGCGAACTGTTGTTGCCTTTTATAGCAGTGGCATTTTTGGCTTCATCAGTAATGTGTTTTGCGTTGTTTATGTTTGGTTTTCATCATTATTTGACTCGTGAAAAACGTTTGAAAGGTTGATGATTACGTTAGTGGCTTAAATTAATACTGGGTTGCTATTACACATGGAGGCTAATATTTAATAGAAAATATCAATGCAAGATTTGCTTACAAGTTAATTTACTGTGGTATACTATAAGTTGCACGTACGGGTACTAATCGTATCTGGCCATACGTTTCTTTAGAAAAATTGGGTACCATGTGGGTACGCATGTCCTTATTTTGACATGATCTTTTACATATATACATGTTAAGATTTACAAAAGACATTATCAACAATTGTTTAAAGCGTGTGGCTGTTAACCACAAGGTCGGAGGTTCGACCCCCTCCTTCTAGCGTAATTTATTTTGAAGTTGAGGGATATCTCTATATGTATCCGGCAATAGCATGTATTCTGTATTTTGTTATCTTTTCCGTACCATTTTGTTTCTTGGCTATAATATATTATCAATTTTCAATGGAAAAAAAAACCTGACAATGGGATAGTTTTTGTTTTTATTTTTTGGTAAGGACAATGGGATATCTTTGGATAGCAAAACTCTGGATTAGTATTACTAATGCAATGAAACAATGAACAATAATGGATTACAAACTTTTAAAAAAAAATTGAATTAGAAGGACATTAATACATTCAGCAGTTTAGCCCTAACTAATCTAGAGCAATTAAAAATTTGACCCAAAATTTATAACAATACATGTTAGCATTAATAATTTGAATTCGGCCTTCCAACAAGCATGGAGAATATCTAGGTATCATTTCACTTGTTACACGTCATATCATTCCAAGAGAAAAAAGGCGAGTAAAAAACAGAAAAGGGGACTCAGACTCCCCGCTACAAAAGAGAGTCTTAATTAAGAGAGTCATAGGATTCTTTTTGACTAGTCATCGGATATATTTAAAAAGCATTTAAGGTTGGATACACAATATATTTAACTTAAAAAAAAAAGAAAAAAAAGAAAAAAAAAAGATTCATGGTTTCTATTAGTTGATATATTTTAATGTTATGTATTCATTTTTATTTTACGGTACCACGCAAGGGTTTTCAATCTTTTCTTAGGGTTTTATTGTTTGGGATTACCGATTTTTTTTATTTTTTATTTTAATTTTTATGTTACGGTAAGTCACACAAGGGTTCCCAATGTTTTGTAAGAATTTTATTATTTGAGATAACCGAATTTTAAAACTAATCGGGATACATATCTAGTGTATTATTTTAGTTTATAGTTTTTTTGTTAGATTAAAACGAACAAAGATCTAATGGTTAATAAAAATGGAATGTGAAACGAACAAAGATCTAATGATTAATAAAAGTGGAGCGTAAGGACTCCACGTAGACGAAGAATTACTCCTATTCCGTAAACAACATTATCAACCCCACTGATTACAATCAGACTCATTTCACATGTGATAGTGTCGTGCCTGGGCAGGACCACACAAAAGAGACAAATAGGGTATATAATTTTCTAGTGCGGTAGAGGAGTGTGGTACTCCTATTCCTTAAAAAAAAAACATTATCAAATTTTTAATAGCAACTGCATTGTATTAGTTATCTTATCTTTTAGTATCACTTATTAGTTAGGCTGATATTTTGGTTACATTAAACTTGATAACGCATTTATTAAATGTCATGTTTGTAATTAATTGTTAGGTTTTGTGTTAAAATTAGCAATGAGGTGACAATAAATTTATCATTTGCTTCTATTTTAAATTGTTTAATAATCATATGTCTCATTTATCCTATTAACTAATATCAATATATTAATAAAAAAAAACGATAGCCAAAACTAATTAGTTTAATGTACCCAAAAAGTGTAATTTAAAATTAACTTATATAAATATAAGTTAGTGGCTGTTTTTTTTCCTTTATTTAAGAATGTTCCGCTAGCCAAATTTATCTTTGTGATAGAACATGAAAATTGGACCCGAATATTCTATTCGGGTAATAATCAATCCACTTTATAAATGAGTACCCAACGCTTAAATGGGTCATCCCATGTCATTTTCATCATGAAATAAGGCTGTTATTATTAAAAGCCCAAGCCCACTTAACTAGGGACCCATATCTGAAAAACCCCCTGAGATGAAGACATTTGTCAACATTCTAGAAGGCATAGTTGCTTATAAATAGCCAACTACCCCTCCCAGAAACACACACAAGGAGACGCACAGATCGAAAAATCTATCCAAAAATTATAGTGAGAAGTTGAGAAAAGAGAAAAATTAATCAAAGCTTATCCAGTGAGGAAACAAACCGAACAGAGAAAGAACCGAACATCGAAGAAGAAAGAGAACGATCAAGATAAGAGCTTAAATATTTAAATCAAGCGCAATTGTAGCAAGTTGATAATAATCCGAACAAATGTAATGACCCGATCAATAATAAAGACCACGAGGTGTTCATTACTTGCAGTTAATTTATCATTATTCTATTGTTGAAAAGTCTAACGCGACCGACCAAAGTTATGGCTTTATCAAATGGCGCCGTCTCCGGGAATCATCTAGTCCCCAACTAGTTTAGAATTCGAATACCAATCCTCTACCAGACGAGCGACAATGGAGACCAATGTAGAAGAAACCCATCCCGAGATAGTAGAAACCAATAACCAAAACGTACAATTCAGCCAACAAGACCTCGACGATCTACTCGAAATCCGTGATAGAAATGACGCTATCCAGCCCGGAAATCAACCAACAACCTCCTGTGTCAACCAAGAACCACCCCAGCGAATTGAAGGGATTGTTGACGAACCCTCCTCGTCCTCGGATGGAGAACAAGTCATGCCCGTATTAAGGCGAGCACGAAGACGCCAACCCGGATTCCAAGCAGGGCCAAGCTCAAGAGTCCCTTTGCCAACAGCCTCGGTCAATTCCGGCGCTCGTCTCCAAACGAACGAAGATCGCCGCTATGGTATGCCCGGGGGTCATGTACTTGAACAGTTGTCCCGACCACCGACTCTTCCGCCGAGGATAATAACACCATCCACGGTAGAAGTACAACACGTTGTTCTACCAGCCAATGAAAGGAACTATGCCCAGCTGCAAGCTCAACTGGCGGCATGTATGACGGCCATGACAGCTGCCGGCATCGCATTGCCAATTACCTAGTTCGCAAATACAGATAAAGATCTACGCCGTGAAGCGGAAGATTCAGCTTACAGGGCCGCCCTGGAAACAGCAGGGCGACGAACCAACACAAGACCGCCCCATCAAGGGGACAGTCCCCCCGAGATAATCCCTCCGATGGTCGTCCACCCAAACACGCGTGGGGAACGTGTCCTCGATACGCACGCGAAGGACGGTAGATATCCCGAACACATGATCGGGGAAAGTTATGGACCACCACCACATCAGCGGGGATACCCCCCCTACCAAGCCTCGGATGACGCGTTCCAACAAGCATGAAACGTATGCCAAGAAACCCCATGCGCCGAACAGATCACGAGGTATCGTAATCCGGCGGGGTTCGTCATCCCTGAGTTCAGGCTTTATGATGGAAAGAGTTGTCCTATCGACCACCTAAGGCACTACAAGACGAAGATGGAATTGTGGAGCGATGACCAGACACTTATGTGCAAATTTTTCAAAAACAGCTTGGGCCAAGAGGCTTCGTCGTGGTATCACAACCTACCACGGGGCTCCATAAGAGACTGGGCAGAGCTGCTAAGAGCGTACTCCACTCGATATGCCACCCATAGGAAAAAGAAGATTAGCATCGAAACCCTTTTGAAAATGACTGTGATGCCGAATGAGAGGCTCAACGACTATTGCATACGCTTCATCGACGTAGCAAACCAGATTCCACAATATGCCAATAATATAGCCATCCAGAACTTTATCAATTCCATCCCTAATGGCTATTGGGCGAAAAGGAAGTTCATAGGCAAAGACTTCCCGACCACAGATTCTCTACTGGCCTACTGTACCCACCTCACCGATAAGAATGATGAAATTCGTTTCCTAAACCGAACACTACCAAGAAGGGAAACATTTCGGGAAGCACAGGTGGGTCGCAAAAGAGCCAGGAACAACCATGAAGAAGCATTCAAACCGACCAGGAAGGACAAAGGTCCCGAGGTCCACGGGAGAGGCGAGCGACAACGAGAACCTGAGCCTAAACCGCTCCAGATCGCATACCCCCCCGATCAACGAGCCTAAACCACTCCAGCTCACTTATCCGATGCCCCCCAAACCAATCCAACAAGATCGGTTCCAAGATAGGGAGTGCCGAAATAACTTCGGACCGGTCGAACTACGATACACTTTCAACATGTCCGCTGACGATATCCTAAAAGATATATGCAGGGAAAGTTGGTATTCTCGACCACAACCGATCAATTCTCCCCCCAATATGAGAGACTCCAAACTTTTTTGCACATATCATGAGGATCACGGCCACCTCACCGAACATTGCCGTCACCTGCGGTGGAAGATGAACCTGTGGGGTGATGCGGGATACCTAGCTAAGTTCATCACAGGCGCAGGGAACAAAGGCAAACAACTAGCCATCGAGGGAGCCGGCAACCGGCAGGGCAAAACGATCAACGTCGTTCACATGTCACGACCCAAGGGAACAGGCGGAGAACGATCACGACAGCGGCAATTGGCGCACTTTGGCCAGGTAGCCAAGGCGTCACAAGCGTCGACCTCTAAAAGGCAATGCACGCCCCGACGATGTCCACCCATTTCCTTCTCGGGTCACGACGAGGAAGGGGTGATATATCCCCACGGGGACGCCATTAATCTCCGTGTTCAAATTGGCCGCGACATGGTCAGCAGGGTGCTAGTCGACCAAGGAGCCTCTTGTGACATCATGTACAGAGAGCTTTTCGACAAAATGGAACTCAAGACACAAGATCTCCAACCTACCGATGTCACATTGATCGGGTTCATCTCCAAGACGACCAAACCTTTGGGTAAGATCGTCCTCAACATAATAACTGGATCCGTTTCGGTTGCCGTGGAGTTCTTAGTAGTCAACGACAGCTCCGGCCATAACGCAATCTTAGGCCGACCTTGGCTGCACGCCATGCGGGCCATACTCTCGACCTACCACCAAAAAGTCAAATACCCAAATGACAGGGGAGAGATCGAGACAGCCAGGGGGTATCAAGAAGATTCAAGACGTTGTGAAGACATTACCGCAGCCCTACAAAAACAGCTGATCGTTGTCGAACAACCCACCAGCACCAAGAAGCTGATCAACCAAATATCCAGAACCGAGAGGGTTGTTGAAGAACAAGTAGGAGAAACACTTAGGAAGGTGTATATCCCGGATATGGACGAGGAGCACTACTTCCTCCTCGGGAATAACCTTCCAAAACGGGAATCCGAAGAGTTGGAAGCATTCCTCTTCAGCAACGTTGATAAGTTCGCCTGGAGTCCCAAAGACATGCCAGGCCTAGACCCCGAAACGGCGTGCCACCACCTAAGTGTTAATGCCGAATACAAGCCGGTAGCTCAAAGGAGCAGGAAAATGTCTGTACAGCACAGAGCAGCTATAATCGCCGAAGTACAAAAGCTATTGGAGGCTGGAGCCATAAGGGAGGTTTTCTATCCGAAATGGTTATCCAATCCAGTCGTAGTCCCAAAAAAGAACGGAAAGGAGAGAGTCTGTATAGACTTCACCAATCTCAACAAAGCCTATCCGAGGGACCACTTTCCCCTCCCAAGGATAGATCAACTGGTGGATGCGACGGCGGGAGCAGAAAGAATGACCTTCCTCGACGCATATTCAGGATACCACCAAATTCCCCTAGCCCACGAAGATCAAGAAAAAACGTCCTTTATATCGCCTTTGGGAAATTATTTCTACACGTTAATGCCGTTCGGCCTGCGCAATGCAGGAGCAACATACCAAAGGATGATAACGAAGGTATGCAGAGATCATATAGGGAAGACGATGGAGGTTTACATAGACGACATGGTCATCAAAAGCGAAAGGGCTACGTCCCACCTCCAAGATATCAGAGATGTCTTCAGCACGCTGGGCAAGCACAAATTGAAGCTCAATGCGAGCAAGTGTGCCTTCGGAGTTAGCAAAGGAAAATTTCTGGGGCACATGGTCAGCCGACGAGGAATAGAGGCAAATCCCGACCAGATCACAGCTCTGCAGAACCTGGCAGCGCACAAGAATAAGAAACAGGTACAAGAGCTCACTGGAATGATGGCCGCTTTGAGCAGGTTCATCAGTCGATCCGCAGATAAGGGACGACCGTTTTTCGAATCACTCAAGAAAGATAGAAAATTCATGTGGGACCCGGAATGCGAGGCTTCATTCAACACTCTCAAAGAGTACTTGAGGACGCTACCACTGCTGGTAAGGCCGAGCAAAGGAGATATTCTGGCATGCTACCTAGCAGTTTCCACTACAGCTGTGAGTGCAGTCATCCTCAGAGAAGAGGGTCGCGAGCAATATCCGATCTACTTCGTCAGCAAAACTCTGGTCGAAGCCGAAACACGTTACCTCCTCTTGGAAAAGCTATGTCTGGCCTTGGTCGTCGCCACCAGGAAGCTGCCACACTATTTTATAGCTCATGAGGTCCGGTTATACACGAAGTTTCGTATCAAAGAGTCACTTCGACGGACAGACATAAGCGGTCGAGTTGCCGCCTGGGGGGTCGAACTATCCCAATTTCATATCGAGTTCGTACCCCGACATGCCGTAAAAGGACAAGTCTTGGCCGATTTCGTCGCGGAGTTTACCGAAGGCTATGATGAGCCCTTGGCAATCTCTCCACAGTCACACTGGCAGATACATGTCGACGGATCAGCCACAAAGGACGGATCCGGAGCAGGGATCGTCCTAAAGTCTGGAGAAGGAGCAATCATCGAAAAAAGCATAAAACTGGGGTTCCGAGCTACCAATAATGAGGCAGAATACGAAGCCATGATCAATGGTATGCTCGTCGCCCGTTCCCTAGGATGCTCCCACTTAGTTGCGAGTTCAGACTCCATGCTCATTGTCAATCAAGCCCTCGGCGAGTACCAAGCCAAAGATGACAGGATGATCCTCTATCAGGAGAAAGTCCAAAACTTGATGGCCACCTTTGAACAATGCGAGTTAGTCAGGATCAATCGCACCGAAAATGCACATGCCGATGCCTTGGCCACCCTAGCCTCGACCTTAACATTAACCGATACCCGGTCGATTACAGTAGAACTACTGATGACCCCTAGCATATCTAAAAGGATAGACCGAGTGACTTCAGTACAGTACGAACTAGGTTGGATGGACGACATGACTCATTATCTGCGAAGTGGGACGCTCCCAGCCGACAAGATAAAAGCGCTGAAAATTACGAGAAAAGCTCCTCGATTCTGGCTATCCGAGGACGACAAACTGTACAAATCCAGTTACCGGGGACCCCACCTACTGTGCGTGTCTCCCGAGCTACAATTGCCGGTCCTGGAGGAACTCCATGAAGGATCTTGCGGCGCACATATCAAAGGGCGATCCCTTGCAAACAAGGCAATTACTCAAGGGTATTGGTGGCCCTATATCAAGCGAGATGCTGATGTATATGTACAACGTTGTGATAAGTGCCAACGATTCACCAAAATACCACGACTCCCCTCATCTCTAATGGCCCCCGTATCGGCTCCATGGCCGTTTGCACAATGGGCAGTAGATCTGATCGGAAAACTCCCAAAGGCCCCGGGGAGCGTGGAATACCTGATCGTCGCGACGGATTATTTCACCAAATGGGTTGAAGCTAAGCCCCTCCGAGAAATCAAAGCGAGCAACGTCAAACAATTTATCTGGGAATACATCATAACCAGGTTCGGAATACCGTACGCTATTGTCGCCGACAACGGAACCCAGTTCAAAGATGCACAATTACAACTGTGGTACGAGGAACTAGGGATCCGAAAGTTCTATTCGACGCCGACATACCCACAGGGTAACGGCCAGGCAGAGGTATCGAACCGAACAATACTAGACGGCATCAAGACAACCCTTGAGCAAGCGAAGGGGAGATGGCCCGAACGGCTACTTAACGTCTTGTGGTCGTGCCAAACCACGCCGAAGACGGGCACCAAGGAAACCCCATTTAGCTTAGCATACGGTGTTGAGGCTGTCATACCAACAGAAATTGGGCTACCCACGCTCCGAACAACTTTAGTCGAGCAGGGAAACAATGAACAAAGAATGAGAGAAGAGCTTGACATGATAGACGAGAAACGAGAGATAGCAGCTCTTACACTCGCAAAATATCAACAAGGTGTCAAACAAGCATATGACAAGAGGATAAAAGGGACCAAAGAGTTCATAGTCGGAGAACTGGTGCTACGACGAGTAACGGTATATACCCGAAATGAAATACATGGTAAATTGAGCCCCACCTGGGAGGGACCATACGAGATCGTCAAAAGAACAAGCCCAGTTACCTACAAACTCAAAAGCGTTCTGTTCGAAAATAGCAGAGGGGAGAAAAATTCTTGGAACGTGGCTAACCTAAAGAAGTACTACATATAAGCCAGACCGTCAGTACAAATACAGGTGCCGCCTTATCTCTCTAACTAATACCTTTGCCTTTTGAATAAATAAAGTGTCATATCATGCAGTCTAACCAATGCAGCTGAAATTCTCAACATGGCCGAAGAGCCTAGGAATACTGTGAAATTCCCAACATGGCCGAAGAGCCTAGGAATACTGTGAAATTCCCAACATGGCCGAAGAGCCTAGGAATACTGTGAAATTCCCAACATGGCCGAAGAGCCTAGGAATACTGTGAAATTCCCAACATGGCCAAAGAGCCTAGGAATACTGTGAAATTCCCAACATGGCCGAAGAGCCTAGGAATACTGTGAAATTCCCAACATGGCCGAAGAACCTAGGAATACTGTGAAATTCCCAACATGGCCAAAGAGCCTAGGAATACTGTGAAATTCCCAACATGGCGGAAGAGCCTAGGAATACTGTGAAATTCCCAACATGGCCGAAGAGCTTAGGAATACTGTGAAATTCCCAACATGGCCGAAGAGCCTAGGAATACTGTGAAATTCCCAAAATGGCCGAAGAGCCTAGGAATACTGTGAAATTTCCAACATGGCCAAAGAGCTTAGGAATACTATGAAATTCCCAACATGGCCAAAGAGCCTAGGAATACTATGAAATTCCCGACATGGCATGTCTAAAAGAATGCCTAGGAATGAATACTTATGTATATGCAGGTACACGTTGACCCAATGAGGAGACGAAAAGAAATACAGCAATGAGGAGACGAAAAGAAATACAGCAATGAGGAGACGAAAAGAAATACAGCAATGAGAGGATGAAAAGAAATCCATCAAAACAATGAAATAGCAGCAACGGGAATGTCCAATACACGTATAACGAAATAAAGCAGATAATAAAGGTCCACATTATGGAGGCAACACAATTGCCAAACGAAGAAATCAACAAAGGAAAATCAATCCAATTAATGAAATATCCGTACAACAATGAGAAGATCCGAAAACGGGAGAACAGAAGTAAAACAAATAGTCCTCGCCCGCGTTACGGAGGCAACAGGATACAACCAACAAATAAAGAAATTTATTCAAGAGCTACTACATGAGGAACATGACGGTAACTGACCAAGTGACACTTCTTCGTCATCCGTCGATGTATCCCCATCAGTTTCCTCGCCATCAAAACGATCCTCCGAAATAAGGGCATCAAAGTTGGTCGTATGTGCGCCAACGCATGTCAACGTCTTAAGCCGCGCAGAGAATTCGGCTCCTTTAGCGACCTCGTGAGCATCCGAGACCGCTTTCCGACGAGCATCGTCGAAAGGAAGGTTGCGAGCTTCGATCATAGCTGCAGAGGCATCGTATCTAGATCGGGACAAACGGAAATACTTCACCAGCATGTTCGCTTGGGTTACCAACGACTTTAGTTTACTGAAGTATTTTTCCTTTACCCGCCAATACCGATCTAAACGACGCTCCTGAACCTTGACAACATGCTCGGAACGCCGAGCATACTCACGAAAAGAAGAAGCCTGAGTTTTCAACTTGGCCCTAAGTCGGCCACACAAATTGAGCAACTCGACATTCTTACCCAATAAAAAGATATAAGGAACCTTGACATGATCATCACTAGCCACACCAGATGGGGCCTCGTTTCGGGCGGCATAAGTAGGTCCTGGCCCCGGACTAACTAGACTTGGAGAGCCAGCCTGGTGCGACATAGTATCATGTGCCTAAAAAAAAAAAAAAAAAAAAATGGGAAGAAGGGAAAAGATGAATACTCATTACAAAAAATAAAAAAAAAATAAAAAAAAATAAAAAATCTCTATATATCTACGGCAAAACAAACAACTCAATTATTAATCCGATAGCCCCTCAACGTACACTGAGGTCTCTACTACATCAGCGAAATGAATATCTCGCAATGAAACAATTTGAGTTCCCAAACGCTCACGAATGACTGCATCTACTCGGTTCAAGGCCGCCGTGGTCTCAGTTACCCCGGCCGTCGCATCAACCATGCGTTCTGCCCGGGCGACACCACTCCTCCTTTTCACATGCTCAAGCACCTCTAAAGCGCGAACTCGGGCCCAATACGCTTTCACAAAGGTTAGCAGTAGGTCCGCATCCTCGAAAACGGCACCTAGCACTAAGTTCAGGCTCGTCACACGGCCTCGGGCTTCATCACGAGATCGCCGAAGTGCACCGAGGAGTTCTTTCGCCTTACCCTTGTTCGCCTTATAATAGGCGGTCTTTTTGCTGAATTTCTCTCCCAAGTCACGTAACCGAGTCGACACGTTTGAAATATGAACATTCAGATCCTCGATTTTACGACGAGCAGCCTTCAATTCAGCAGTTAGGAAAGTCTTAGACCTTTCAAGACCACGACTAGGCGAGGCCCAGACCACCATGGCCAGAGGGTTATGGGGTACCTGACAATATTTTGTTTTCACATACTTCAAAATATGATGACCCTAGAAAAGGGAAAATCAATTCGGACAAGCCAACCAAAACAACCAACACCACCTATATTACCACTTCTCTAAACAAATATGTTTCTAGATACAAAAGCGACCCACATTTCGGGTACCCAAAGACTTTACAATAAGCTATACAGAAAATACTACAAGAAAATGGTCAAGGCTCCACCTGAGGGGATGTGGGTGGGGGAGTGACGGCGGGAGCAGACCGAGGAGTCGTTGGAGCAGACCCGGAATGGGGACGCGGCGCTGTCGAAGTAGTATGTCCCGGCAGCCGTGGGAGCTCCTCATCTCGGAGGTTGGCCCAATCCTGAGGTTTCGGAGGTGCACCATGAGGACAGGGGTGCACCAATTCCGACCATGCCGGATCCGACAAAGGAACCTTCGCGAAATTAAGCGCGCGCACATGAGCGCAATAGACGGCGAAATTCGCCGTCATAGCGTACTTTTTCCGCTCCTCAGCATGCGCTGCATTTAGAGCCGCAACCTCCGCCTTCTCAGCTTCCACGTCCTCCGCCAAGAGCAAGCTCTCCTCCTCTAGTTGGTCGTACTTTTCGACCATACTCTCTTTTTCCGCCTCCAATTTACCGACCTCCTCGGTCACGAGCAGAAAGTCCCCCGACACCTTGTCATAGTTCTCGCCCAGGATTTTATTCTCGGCGACCAGTTTCTTTTTCTCAGCCTCGAGCGCCTTCCACTAATCCCTCAGAGCAACGGAATCCACGAAAGCCTTGCCATCACAAAAAAAAACAAAAAAAACAAATAGACATGCAACATCAGACACCCTCCCACTAAAGGTATGACGACTTATATAACTAAATACATGCTAAACATACCCGAAGCGCACCACGGCTGGCTTGCTCAATTAACGACGCTAACGGAAGAGCAGCAATTTCCTCCGCATCCTTGAAGACAAGGGGCTTCAGAGCAGTATACCCCATCCTTACAGCCTGGGGCTGCCCCAGCAATTTCCCCTTACACCGATCAATGTAACGGGTCATCGCGACCCCGTCCACCAACACCTCTTCAGGTAGCTCGAGAACCTCATCCTCGACGCCCACCACTACATCCTCGGCAACCTCTTTACCGGCTTCCTCCACTTCCTCCGTCACCTCCTTCTCCGAAAGGCCAGTCTCAGGGGCCCTGTGCTCGCCCACACCCTCCATACGGGTGGGCGAGACAACAAGCGAGTCCATCATCTCCTCAGTATGAATAGGCGATATCGCAGGCAGAGTCATCGTACTCTTGCCCATGTTCACCATGAGGTTGAGATGTTCGAATATGTTATCCATAGACCCCTGAAACACAATAATACCCATAGACCGGGCAAGAGCGAGGATAACCAATGGAGAAGTCAGTAGCTGAAACAAGATAACCAATGAAGCAACGAACTAGAGAACAACACAACAATCAACAGACAAGAGAGTCCATATAAATATACGCATACCTCGCCAGTTGCAGGGACATCTTCGGGGATATTCCCTTGGGAAGTAGCCCCCTCGGTGACCGATGCATCGGTCCCCCTAGCCCTCTTCGTTGTTCCAACGACGGGGTCAGATCCACGACGCTTCGAGCGAACGGTCTTTTTCCCTACCCGAGCAGCACTTCGAGCTCGGACCACCTTCAAAAATTCCTCCTCGGACTCTCTCGGAATCTCGGGGACAGGATTCCCTTTTGTCACTGGCCCCGCAGGGTATCCGAGAAGCACGGGAGCGGTACGACTAGCAGGATCCCTCGTTGATCCAGACCCCCACCATTTCCACAGAGCTAAGAGAGCCTCGACATTGGGAGCACCGAGGTCTGGCATCATGGGCGCCTTCGTAGCAGGGCTGGGAATTTGGTGTCCAACGCAACCCCAATCACCAGAAACGATCACAACACCAAGATTCTCCCCCTTGTTGGTATCCGGCAGACCAAAAACAAGCCGACAGAAGGCACGCATGGTCTTCAGATACGAGCTACGGCGATCAAAACTCAAAGTATAAATCCCGAACACATCCTTTAGTTCGATCGGGATTCCGGCCAACTCCGATAGCCTTTGAATACCGTTTAGGGTACGGTAACCATTCAGGGCCAGTTGGGCCGGAGCAATCTGAACGGCCTCAAAGAATGAAGCCACCCACTGGCTGAAAGGAAGTCTTAAACCCCCAGTAAAGAAGGCAGAGGAAAGCACAGCTACCTCGCCGGCAGGAACAAACCCCAACACCTCGTCGTCCGATATCGGAAGCCGAACATGTATCTTATCGGGTATTCCGGCAAGCCTCTTAAAATCCTTTTCCACGAATGGGCCCATTTGGGCCAGGCACTGGATCAAAATTTCCTATCCAAACATCACCAAAAATCCATCAATATACTAATACACAACCCACAATAACATCAACATAAAGAAAACCCCCTGCTAACAATTAACCAACAACCCTACGTTTCACTCCTTTTCCCATCAGTTTAAATCCAATACATAACTCAATATCGCCAGACTTATATAGACAACCACGACATGTTACCAACACCATATCTACGACCACAACAGCAAATCAAATACCAGTCCTCAAACAAAAAGAACATAATAATAACAAAGCACTTATAGTTGCCATTTTGAGCGGATACGTTCGAAACAGCAGCAAATATATCGACAATACAACGAAACCCTAGATGGAGCGGCAGCACGTTTTTCCTTTTTGGCGGGAAGAGTGTACTTTAGAGAGACAGATATTTTCTTCAGCAAATTATGTGGTAAAACAAAAGGGATTGCTTGGCACAGTAAAAAAGGAGTGGAGTCACAAAAAGAATAGAATAATAACCACCTTTTCGTGTGACAGAGGTTTACCTTTTTTCCAACCATAGATAAGTCAACAACCGCTGCTATTTTTAACTTATAAACGCTCCAGATTTTGCCACGTCAGCACATATCCCACTACCCAAAGCAATTCACATCATTACACCTAAATAAACGGCCAGTGGACCCTACCACGAAAAGCTTCCAGCATACGCTACCAATAATATCCCCGATTAAGATACTCGACGCCCAACCATTCCTTACCAAAAGGGCACACCGACCAAGATGGACGGAGACCATTTCTAGCTTGACGGCATTAAGCATCAAGTCTAAAAACGCTCTCCGGGGGGATAACCGGGCACATTGCTCGGTGTGTAATGAAACATCCTCGACTGTATTAACATAAAGGCAAAGTGAACAAGAAATAAAACAGAATAGACAGAATCAAGCGTGAAGCAAAAGTTTATTCATCCACAAGGGGGGAAAACACAAAAATACAACCAAAGAGAAAATTTTTACAAGAAAATACACCATCCTACTTCTTAGAACTACCCCCCATATCGGCATCCTTCTTCGCCAAGAGCTCCTCCAGATGCTCTCTCTCCCTAATCAAACGAGCAATCGCCATCTCGGCCTGCTGCAAGGAGTAAGATTGAGACTTGCATTTCTGCTCGGCTTTGAAACGAGCAAGGCCCTCCGCATCCCAATATTGTTTAAACCTCCTCGCTTCAGTTTGAGCACATTTGAGATCATGCTTCAGCCACGACATCTCAATCTCTTTTAGCTGAAGAGGAGTCAAATCCTCCTCCCCAAAACCAGGGGGACGGGGTAGCAAGAAAGTAGGCTCCTCTTCCAGAAGGGTTTTCTTTTTGGAGACAGATCTAGTAATGGGAGCCATCTCAAAACAAAAGCAAGTTAGAGGAAACAAAAATTATCAACAAGAGAGAGAAAAGAAGATTGGATAATGGAGAACAAGCAATAGGGAGCATTTATAGAGAGTCAAAGGGCACAAAGCGCGACACAGAACAAAAGCACGAGATACGAACAGACACATCTGATTCAAATACAAAAAAAAAGAGAAAAAGATACAAGTTCCAAAACAGGAAATACATAAGAAAACCGGCCCAATCTAACTAAGGACCAATGGGTGGAAAAACCGAACTACCAGACCGAGAGAAAGCAAAACGAGCAGAGCAGTTCAACCGAGCTTGGTAGGAATCATTCATGGCAATCAAATTTTCGTTCTCCGCGGAGAGTTCGGATTTCTCCCTAGTAAGAACCATGACGCGCTCCTCCAGCCGAGCATTCCTAACCATCATGTTAGCCAGGCCTTGAGGGGAGTTATCGAACTCGTCTTGAGCATGGTCCCAAATTTCCTCGGCATCATACCAGGAGTTAGCCAGACGATTTCTCTGAAGCAACAAGTGATCGAGCTGACGACTCAAGGCAGAAATCTCGGTCCATTTCACTGTCTCTTCGGGGTGAGAGCCGAACAGACTCAAGGCCAGAATGTCGTACTCCTTCTCAAGCCTTCCCATTCGACGTCGGACGTGAGATACCTCCGCGTCCAAACCCTTCATCTGAGCATGATATCTCCCCACAGGTTCAGACATTCTGGGAAATTGCTATAGTACAAGAGAAAGTAGGGGTAGAGAAAAGAGCAAACAGTAAAAATAAAAGGAGAGAGGGTAGCTAATAAAGAAAAGAAGAGGAGTATTTATAGAGAAAATATAGTATGGTATTTTATGACAGTGCTTGGGAACTGGCGTATTTCCTGACATACTTGGGAGCAAGCATAATTCCTGACAGTACACCTATGATCGACAGTACACCCACATATATTTGATATCGCAGTACAGCAGAAAATAGAAAAGATATTCAAAGATCTGGATTTCGGAAAAACGACAAACCACAAGTACAACATAAAAAGAAGTGCCAAAATAAAAGGGGCAAAAGTTTCTCATTAATAAAGATGGATTACATCATTGCTCATTACATCAAGAGACAATCTATTACATTGGGGTCTATTACATCCGAGGATTACATTAAAAGAAAATCTACTACATCGTGTGTTCAATGGTAGAACCAAATGAGTAGACAGAATGGCCAAAGAAGATCGACAGCATCAGCGGATCAGGCGAACATCAGGAGACGAAGGAAAGAAACATAAAAAGAAAACAAAAAGGGAAGAAAAAGATGAAGAGGAACATAAAGAAGTGAAAAGAAAGAAGAGTCAAAAAAGAACAATGACAAAAATCCTAGAAGTAACACAAAATCCTTAGGATCACAGGATTGATTGTTACGTCGTAGTGGTGAGGAAGAAGAGAAAGAAGGAAAAAAGGGAAAAAGTAGAGAGAACAAAAACGAAAAAGAAAACAAAAGGGAAGAGATAGTGAAAAGAAAATGGAGGAGGAAGAGATGAACGAAACAAAACAATAAAATAGAAAAGAAGAAGAGTGCAAAAAAGAGGAAGAGGAAGAAAGGAAGAAAATTGAAACAAATCAAAAGAAAAAAAAAAGAGAGAAAAAGGAAAATGGAGGTTAGGGGGAGGTCGATCGGTATCGATGAGAGGGCCCGGCAGAGACATCCCTGTCTCGAAGCGCCGAGTTTCCCCTTAGCACCTCATTCTCTTCAACTAGGGCCTGACGAGCACGTCGGCAATAATCTAGTTCGGATCTTAGCCAAGTTAATTCCCGAACCATCTCGGTATGGTGATTACGCATCACCTTTAACTCCTCCTCGGCCCCCTTCAACAGTTTCAGTGCATGGCCATAGGAAGCTTCAAAAGCCTCCACTTGCAAAACCAATGCAGATTTGGTGAAAGAACTGGCCATTGAAAAAAGATTATAAGATGAAGATTCGTATGTAGGGGAAGATAATATGATAAGGGTTGTGGATGTAACCATGCTTTAAGAAGGTATTTATAGGCCAATTAGATGAGGGCTGGTATGGAGAGTCGCAACCGTTCGCCAATGGGTTCTAAGAAGCGATGGCAATTAAAAGAGGTGTCTGTTCAAGAAAAAACGTTTGGATTCCCCAACAAGGCTCTAAAAAGGCGTGGGAAATTAAAAGCCACTCTTGTTCAAAAAATGCTTGGGTTCTTACCAATATTTAAAGAGGGTAAGTCATAATGGCGGCGAAACACGCGTCATTTTGGGGAAGGGGAGCAGTTCAAATAAAATATCTAAGATCTTTTGCACAAAGCTCAAGAAAGCTCTGGCGAATAAGATTTTTGTGCACAGGGCTCAAGAAACCTCAGTGGTCCCTAGATACAGAGATTAAGAAGGTTCAATGGATAAGGTCAAACACATGGCCCAAGAAAAAGCTTTAATGAGGCCACAAGCGTGCGCAGTCAAAATTAATTGCGTTGGGAAAGTAATTCAGATATAAATAAGAAAAAGAAATCTTTATTGATTGATTGATGCTTCATTACAGATAAAGCAGTAAACATAAATAATAAAATCATTTCGTAGAAGGGCCCTCTTCGTCATCCCGCTTCCTTTTCATCCGAGCATACACTTCTTTAAGGGCCAGTTTATAAGCCCTCTTAGAAGCGATATGCCTATCTCTAGAGGCCTCAAGCTCTTTGATCCGAGCACGAGCACGTATATTGTCGAGCAAAGACCTCTGATGCTCCCTCTCCATGGCGTCTAACCGCTCATCCAGTTCGACGGCCAGACGAGCTCCCACCGACAGCCGGGCAACCCTCTTTTCGAGATAACGCACCCTCTTCACTTCCTCCTCAAGATGAGCGATGTATTCAGGAAGGTTGTCACCGTTCGTTTCATAAGGGGAGGCCATTTGTTCGTCAAGAAAGAATGAGTTGCACAAAGAATATAGAGACGGTCCCCTTTTATAGGAAGAAACAAGAGGTAGATAAAAGGTCATCTCGAAGAAAGACAACCTCTTGAACTTCCCAAGAGCATTCATGACTAACTACAGCAGTTCAAATCCAATTAAAGTCATCCAAAAAAGATATCAAGAAGATAAACAGACAAGAACAAGGATAGGGAAATATTTTATTAGTTTCAACAAACTTCGATTACAACTAAAGAGAGGACTCCCCATTCAAAAGAAATTACAACAAAAATCACAAAAAACTAATTATTTCGAGGAAGAGCCTTCTTCATCTTCATCCGAACTCGGTATAGACCGAGCATGCAACTCTTTGAAGGCAAGCTTATAGGCCCTTTTTGCTGCCTTCTGCTTAGCCAGACAAGCCTCGAGCCGCTTTATACGCTCGAAGGCCCAATCTCGATCGGCCATCGTCGCATGATGAGCGGAATCCATGTCAGACAACCTTTTCTTATAGTCTGAAACCTTGGCCACGAGTTTCTTATTCGCGGTGCGAGATTTCGTGACCTCAGTTTCTAAATAAGAAATATAGTTAAACGAGCTCTCACCAGTAGAATCAGAGGAAGCCATTATGTCACAAGCAAAGTAGTAGTAAAATGCATGATTATGAAGGGGGCACACCCCTTTATAGGAGTTTCCCAAAAAAAAAAAGATATTAGGATGAGTAACTACAAATGGGACCCCCCCCCTCCCTTGGGAACCGTCATGAGTCTATTGCACTTCTCGATGAAGCATTGGGAACGACAAGACCGAAGTAATATCCTCGACAGACCGAGCATGACTCCATCGACATGGAAAACCATGCCGATGAAGTCAGGGAGCACTTGATAGAACATGAAAATTGGACCCGAATATTCTATTCGGGTAATAATCAATCCACTTTATAAATGGGTACCCAACGCTTAAATGGGTCATCCCATGCCCTTTTCATCATGAAATAAGGCTGTTATTATTAAAAGCCCAAGCCCACTTAACTAGGGACCCATATCTGAAAAACCCACTGAGATGAAGACATTTGTCAACATCCTAGAAGGCATAGTTGCTTATAAATAGTCAACTACCCCTCCCAGAAACACACACAAGGAGACGCACAGATCGAAAAATCTATCCAAAAATTATAGTGAGAAGTTGAGAAAAGAGAAAAATTAATCAAAGCTTATCCAGTGAGGAAACAAACCGAACAGAGAAAGAACCGAACATCGAAGAAGAAAGAGAACGATCAAGATAAGAGCTTAAATATTTAAATCAAGCGCAATTGTAGCAAGTTGATAATAATCCGAACAAATGTAATGACCCGATCAATAATAAAGACCACGAGGTGTTCATTACTTGCAGTTAATTTATCATTATTCTATTGTTGAAAAGTCTAACGCGACCGACCAAAGTTATAGCTTTATCACTTTGTTTGCCCATCTAAAAGAAAATTTCCTCCGACCAGTGTACATGTGAAAGATTATAAGACGGGGCCACTAAACTCATTTCACATGTGACAAGGTCGTACCTCGGCAGGACCACAAAAGAGACAAATAGAGTATATGATCTTTAATGTATGGCATAGGAAAATCCCAAAATAAGTTCTTTTTATATCATTCTATTATAATAAGTCAATTTTAGAGAAATGATCAATCTGTCCAATTTTATCCAATTGTTTCAAAAATACCCTAATTATGTTTTAATAATTATCAATATAGCTAATCTAATTAATTAAAAATTTATCCTTACTATATTTTCCTAATTACGGATGTAGTCTAAATTAATTAGCAATTCGTTTTAACCTGCATAACTATAATAAATGATAACAAATCTGAATATTATGTTCAAAATAAAATATATTACAATACTCTTATATATATATATATATATATATATATATATATATATATAAAATAAAATTAACCAAACCGAACCGAAAAACTAGTAATATTATAGTTTTGTGAATTGGTTATCTAAATTAATTTGCTACCTAAAATTAGTTTATACACTTATAGTACAAACTTAGTCAATAATTATACACATTTATTTATAACCAACAATCTAAATAACGAGTTTTCATTTGTATACTTTTATCAACATTTATATATAAATTATGATCTATGAATAGACTAATCTTTTAGTTTCTCTTAACAATTTGATCTTTTTGTTTATGTAATTTCAAACTTTTAGAGAATATTAACTAGTATTTTTTTAATGTAATGTTTCCAAAGAAAAAACATGTTTAATTAGATTCAGTGGCGAAGCCAGGACTTAGTGCTAGAGTGGTCGTAATTTCATTATAAAATCAATAGACTAAAAAGAAATATCACACATAATAAATATTGTTTTTCGATAAAATTTATAGAAACGATATACAAATCATTTAGTTTTTACTAATTTCATATGAAAACTACATATTTGAGAATCACCTACTTAGTTACAGTATAAATTGATTTACTTAAGTGATGAAATTACCGGACTAAACATATCAACACCATCATCGACATTGAATTTTCTCTTTTATAACCGTATCTTATCTCAAGTGTTTGAATATGCGAAATATTTGAGGCTCAAACCCATCTTTGATATGAGCTAAAAATTCTAAACTTATCAACTATAGATATATTTGGAAGCATAGCTACTTTTTCTATCATTTATTTTGATATCATATTTTACTTTAGTATAAGTGTGTGTAATATAAGAAGTTGCAATATTTTTAAATGTTGGGAACTTCATATGTAAAATCAAAACTAGAAAAGACTAATTAGAATGTGAATTGAAACTAGTGAAACCATTTTGTAGGTAATCCTACTAATATGACACTTGAACCCTTTTACCATGCAAATACAAAGAGTAAAAGTTAATTGTTGTTGTGTGTGTCTCTCTCCTATTTCTCTACAAGTGTCACAACAGAACCCAAAAACCTTCGAACTTCTAACGACATGGGTATTATACTAACTGGTCGCAGAATTTCAGGGGGTCATGTGAGCCCTCTGGACCCTATACAGCTCTGCCCCTATTTAGATTGGTTGAATGTGTTACAGACGGGAAGAAAAAACTAATTTGTAATTTTGTAAAAAAGATCGGGAAAATAAAAACCAAACAACGGACCGAAACCAAATTGTTTCAACTTTGGTTTCGGTTTAGCCAAAATCTAACAGGGCCGAACCGATTTCATCCCTATTTGACAGGGGTCACATCTTTCAAGTCTAACTTCCGTTTTTTTTCCTAAATAAGGGATTTAGCATATGAACACAATGACCATGAAAAATAAGTTTAATGAGCTTTAATGACAGGGACGAATTGAACATGCCAACAAAAACTAGCGTGTTCAGTTAAATTGAAGTGTTATTTTGAATGTCATTCCTTTCACTAAACCGTTTTGGTTTGCCGAACTGATCAATGATTTATATTTGAGTTGTGTTCATTTTCATAAACCAATTTAACTAACCGAATGATATGAGGCGTGACAAACTAAAAGACTACAAAAAATGGTTAACTACAACTGAATGTCGGCCCATATTATTTTAAACAGATAGTTTTTTTTAATGGCCTTTTATTAAAACATAAAAATATACAAAGTATTACGTTCGTGGGGCCAGACCCTCATGATGACCATTCCGTTTAAATGTTAACAAAATATATCAAGATACACACTAGACTCAAGTAACCGATAGACCTAAAAAGCATCAGAAAAAGCAAAAAAAAAACGCATTGCTAATAGTTCAAATTATTCGACCTCCTACGAATAAATTTTGCTACGATGACTTGTTATTTACTTCTTATACTCTTAAACAAATAGAATAACTACTAGCAATTAATGGTAATTATTTTCCCAGATAAATGTTAAATAATTTGTTTTTTAAAATTTTGATTTATAATGTACTTTTCCACTCTTCTAATATACTTGTTCAATATTTATAGGGCCGGCGAAAAATTCTTAAATCCCGACCGGACCCGAGTCCCGACCCGCACATGAAATTTTCCGACCCGAAAATGTCGGGTTTGTCCCGACCCGACAAAGTTCGGGATCAAGATCGGATGACAATTTTGATTTCGTCGGGTATCCCGACCCGACTCGACCCGAATTTATAATTAATTTCTATTTTATATTATATAACATGATTTTTTTTATTTCAACACTAAAATATAAGTTAATCTATATCAAATGGAAGTTCTGGGAATCGAATCTTGTACGTCTACCATGTAATGTAAGCACTCTATCATATGAAGTACAACCATTTTTGTTTTATATATTAGTTATAATTAGATAAGTATAATATAGACGTGTAGTTTTAAATATATGAAACTATTAAAAAAAAAATATACTTAAATTAAAAAAAAATTATTGTTACTTAAAAAAAATAAGTGATCATTATTTTCTGATTATAAAAATTATAATGATAATGTATCTCATTTAGTATGATAATTGTTACTTGTGTGAATAAAACTAAATACTAAAAGAATCTTGAAAAAAAACGTATCAATTTTTTTTATCTACTCCATTATTTGTACTTTCACACTATTTTTTCTACTACATGTTTATTTCTTTTTACATTTATTAGAAGTGTTATTTTTAAAATATGATTATTTTTCGTGTTAATAACATGTTTAAAATTCTCAAATGTAATAAAACATGAGTTTGTCGTAAAATAAAAAAGATATGTCGGGAGATTCGGGATAAATTTATTCAGATCCTACGGGATCCCGAAAATTTAGGTCCCGAAAAAGTCGGGTCCCAACTTTTATCGGGTCGGAGTCGAGATTTTTTTTTTCACTTTGAAAAGTAATCGGGTTGAGTTTTTACGGATCGAGTTTCAACCCTAAGACGCACTTACATATTTCATAGTTTAATAACGACATCTTTTGGATTTCCCGAGGGGGTTTGTTAATCATTAAGACTATACACTTACAGTGCATTTGAAAAACAATTAAACTAAATTATTGACCACCAAAATCAAGTTTTGTGTCCAATACACTTAATTTAGAAATATTAATCTTTTTGTTTGCAGTGAACAATGAATTGACATTAACGGACACACATATTCAACATTGCACATAGTTTATCCATTCTTAGAATTTGCCCAAACATCTACCCGCTAATTTGTCCATACATTAAATAAAGATTGATTTTCATAAACACAACAAATTTCTTCAACAATATTGTAAAACATATAATTAAACATAGTACTTAACCAATGATTAAATTAGGGCATTAGTTACCAATAACCATCTTCGGTTTGGTTAATTTTATTATATATATATAGTCTAAATTAATTAACATTTCGTTTTAACCTGCATAACTACAATTATAAATTATATCAAATCTGAATATTATGTTCAAAATAAAATATATTACGATATTTATGTCATTACGCGTATCACACGCAACGCGTTGATAACTTTTACTAGTATATATATATATATATATGCATATTTTTGTTGTGCGGAAATAACAAAACTAAGTGAAAAAAACAAAATATAACACAAAACAAAAACACCCAAAACGGAACTCACAACAACATTAAAGAAAAATATAACAAAAGTAACTTAGTTTTTTTTAGTATTATGATATGTATATGGCTATACGTACCCGTCAACGAAGGAAGAGAATATTATTAATACAATGTTATGCACGTTCACAAAATCACAATCACTCAGGGAATTGTAATGGATATTGCGGATATCCTTTTTTTTTTATACCACATGAACTTTTTTTTTAGTAAAATAAGGAGGTGTATGTATGTGTCATGTCTTCACTTACGTAAACCCTTCACTAGGGGTATGAGAATAATAACTTCTCTATCTTGCAAAAGTATTTAGTTCTCTCTCCTGACCGAACTTATTTAAAATCCTAAATACCTAATTAATTCACAAAAAACGATGCCAGTCGTTGAAACAAAAAAAAAAACTTATATAATCGCTTATGGCCCTGTCCAGAGCATGTATATAAGATGAGTTCGGGTCTTCTACCCGTGTTAAATTTGTGTAAATTGTAAATTAATTGTCATTAAATTCGTTTCCTCTTTTTGTAAAAAAAGGTGGCGGTGATGGAATTTAATTGATTCAATGTAGTGAGTGTTGCACAATGTGTTCTAATTGAAATCAAAAAAAAGTTAAGTTGTTTAATTAATGGAAAACAGGTTGTTTATGTTTTGCTGAGGTTGTAATTCAAATGAATCTAATAAAGTACATAAAGAATAACTCGTTTGGCTTCAAATATTGAGTCATGATAACTAAATGTCCCAATAAATTGGGAAAGGGTGGAGGACCACACATAATAAGACTATCATAACTACTTTTTTTTTTCCATCCTTAATTTAAAGTTGTAATATCAGTTGAATCAAATTTTAATATTTGGTCTAATTAAGTGAAGATATAACATTATTAATCCCCTTCCATTTTTGTTCCCATTTTTTTTAAGGAAAATTCTCATTATTATTGATAACAATATGCGATAGTAAAAGTTTCATTATCCTTGAAACATACTCCAAATGACTAAACATAACCGAAAATACATAACCACAAAAGGTCAACAACTATAAAGTTCACTTAAATCATCCCGTCCAAGAAATTAACCGAAATCAAGCCTAAAATGTAAGCAAAAATTTAACCCATCTCAATAATTTACATAGAATAGTGAAATATTGTCGAATGAGCCAGTCTGAATGAAAAGTCGAGAAATAGCAAAGATAACAAAGTATTAGGCTCGGTACAGACAAAATGAACTCAAGTAAGATCTAGTATTTTACTCGACACGCACTACAAAAAAATACTCAAATAGCGACGGGATTAGTGACGGTATTTTTTGTTACGAGCTTATTAACGACGGTTTTTGTGACGGCTTTGTGACAGTTTAGTCAATTTGTGACGGTTTTGTGACGGTTTAGTCAATTTGCGACAGCCTTGTGACAGCTTTTGACTCTCACTAAATCAAATATTATTTTGTAGTGACGGTTGAATGATCACCATCGGGGTGCCCTAATTAATGAAGATATATATAGCATTTAATCTCCTCCGATTTTTGTTTCCATTTTGATGTTTTTAATTACTAAACGATTAGCTTATAAACTTATAATGCTTTTTATCATTTGGATGAATAAGCAATGAGAAAAAATAAATGTCAACACGTCATATCTATTTATATATGTATTAGCCAATCAATAATTAATGATACATATTAAATATTTTATTTTATATATATGTTAAATATGCCTGGGTTTTTTAAATTGGAACTTTCACAAAATACATATACTTTATGTAAAATATTTGAAAAAAAAAATCTCATAAATTCTTCTTTTGTCGTGTCATTATGTTTTTTCTTTCTTCATCAAACTTATATATAGGTTTAATGCCTGGTATATATTAAAACATTATTTACGAAATTCAGTCTTGATATTTTGCGATACCATTTCTCTATAGGGTATATTATATATATAAATTCTAATGAAGGAATTCTTTCGATTTATTAAGTTGTGTAAGTTTCAAATTTCAATCCTACGGATTCTACAATTTTAAATCAATGATGGAAAAAGAGCAGTTATATGATAGTCTTACTAAATGGTAGAGATAGTGATACTTCAAATCCAATCCAGCACCGATTCATTATACTACATTATGAGTGACAAGTAAAATTGAGCAAAATGGATATGTTGGTAATACCAACGTGCAAGTAAAGTTGAAGATATTATAAAAACCCGGTAATAGCGTGGATGAAGATCTTCAATTCTTTGCAAAGATGATAGCGTGTGTGTATATATATATATATATACTAGTAAAAGTTATTCACGCGTTGTTGTGTGAGATGCGTAATGATATAAATCTTGTAATATATTTTATTTTGAACATAATATTCAGATTTTGTATCATTTATTATAATTATGCAGATTAAAACAAATTGTTAATTAATTTATGTTACATTCGTAATTATGAAAACATAGTGAGGGCAAATTGTTAATTAATTAGATTATGTATATTGGTAATTATTAAAACATGGTGATGGTTTTTTTGGATAAATTGGACAAAATTGGACAGTCTCATTTTTCTTAGATTGACTTATTATAATAAAATGATATAATCATCTTCCTTATAAATTATTACATAGTTCTGTTTTACTTGTCTTATATAATTTGGATTTTGGTGTTTAATGTTATAGAACACAATTTACAAAGGAAAAAATGAAACTGGCCTTATCATGTAAGTCACCAGAATCATCTTTTGCATGTCAAAAGTTTAGTAAAATTTCATCAAACGTCCCTTCCAGAAAAAATTCAAATCCAGAACTCAACAAATGTGAGGACACATATATAATTACGAATTTGAATCGTTTGGAAGGATCAAATCGTTTTACAGTAACCTCCACGACTGTGCTCTGGTGGATCACCAGAGATTTTAGGTACTCTGGTGACCGAATATGCTTCGTGAAAAAAGTTAAGTTGAGCTCGTGTTTTTTTTATTTTTATAATGTTTACTTGTTAGATTTTGCCTCTCCTTACCCACACGCACAAAATATGATAAAAACGTTGAAACTATTAAGTGGTAGAAAATTCAAAAGATACAATAAACCGGAAATACATAAAATCAAAAGTCTCCAAAAACCGAACGAATTAATAAAGGACAAACAAAATCTCATAATAACACAAATATAAAATAAAATAAAAATAAGAAGGGAGTCACGTGCACAATGCACCTGAATTTAAAAATCATATATATACATATACAACCTTGACTGGTCTCTTATTTACAAAAATGCCACAATGTATAAATAACCACTCCATTGTTGTTCATTTAACTTCAATATAATAAATTAAAGATTATTTTCACTTTCTCTCCCTACGAGCGGTGAAAATATCAACTCATTGAGCATGTAAATACTTTTTAACCTTTTATTAAATTTAAATTTGATCGATTAACCGTTAACCTTGACTAGTTAGTGTATGTTTCTAAGCAGCTCCATTAATTTAATAGTTTCCACTTTTTTTTTCGTATTCTTAATTGCTTAGTGAGGATTAAAATTTAATTTGACTGTACTTAGGGCTTTTGATGTGCTTTAGTTTAAACTCTTTTGTTGTTTTTTATTGACACATGCTTAATTGATAAGAAATTTATTGCTTTTAATAATTTCTTATATTTTCGCACGCCAACTGTTTGATCATTTTCCCGGAGAGAAATGGGCTACTTTGCGCTTTCTTTTTGTATCAAATGATAAATTTGACCTAGTGAGTTTACGTCGAATAATCAATTAAATCGTCGAAACTTATTACTTTGGCTTCTTTTTTTTTGTTTTATAGTCTTATTCGCCGATTATGTTGCTGTTTTAGAAGATTAAATGCATATAGAAACTTAAACCGTAAGACCAAAGTGCTTTTAGTGCTAATTTGTATCCATAAAAAAAAACACGAGTTCTGGTGCTTAATGTCTATACTTTTTCCGAGTTTTAAAAACAACACAGCAGCAATTTACATCTTATTGGACTATTTTTCCTGCCACTGTATATATATAATGTGCACAATTTATGTAAAGGTGAATCACTATGATACCATTTGTAACAAATCTTAGGAAAACTCATTTGAGGGAGCTAAGGAAAGATATATGAAGAACAAATTACTACGGTACACTATCGAGATGGGGTTGTTATAAAAGGCTGGATCACTTACACAACAAGAAAAAAAGTACTTTTGGCGCATAAAGTATATATGAAAACACAGCCAGTGATTAAATATAGGGTCCGCTCCTAGAGTTCACGTTTTTGTTTTTATTTTGAAAAGAAGTACTTTTAAGCACCCAAAGTACAAAGAGTAGCGAATGTTCTGTTCTTTAATCCGGCTCCTATTATGCGTGTATACATGTATGTATATGTGTGATCGTGTATTATATCTACTGAGATTTCAGAAGTTGTTATAACTTGAGGTTAAGGCCTTTGATGTAGTCAAGTTGTTATACATGCATTCATGATTCATAATGATTATAATCAAGTTTTGCGATAGAGGTTTGCCATTCCAGTGAAGGGAAATTGTCGGTGGTATTATTATTAGGAGAAAAAAACTTACTTGTAGCCTTTAAATAATTGGGGTATTGTTGAATATTCAGGTTAAATGTTTTCGTCACTCCTCAGTGCGAAAACTAGAAGTAGTTTTCATGTTTATGAACAATGATATATGTCTCGGTCTGCATCTAGCAATATTTGGATCCTATTTCCGTCAGTAGGTCATTGGTTCTGTTCTCCCTTTCTTATATGTCGTACTATTCCGATAATCCTAGCGGTACATATATGCTTTTTCTTTAACTTGCATGTTCTCATTATATTGGATAACACCTGTTAATGAGTTGCAAATGGTGCACTTATGTGAGATCAAGTGTGAAACTAGAAAGCTTTACTGTAACTTATTTCAAACGTAAGACTTACAACTCCTATAAGCTGAGGGCACATGCTCCACACGGTGTTATATTCCCCGTGTGGTGGATTTCAATTATTGTTAGAAAGGACTAGCACATGTTGTATGAAAATTCTATTTTTGTAAAATAAAATAAAATTGCTAAACTGAATCTTCAGGGAGGAGGTTAGCAACACTCTCCGTATACTTGTTGCTACAGACTGTCATCTGGGTTATATGGAAAAAGATGAAATACGTCGCCAGGATTCATTCGAGGCATTTGATGAGATTTGCTCAATAGCGGAGCAAAAGAAGGTGAATTGTTTTTATTTCTACTTTTTCCGGTGTTCTTTAGCATTTTACATTTGTTTTACGATATTATCTCAGTACGCATGTCCAAATGTATGTTGCATCTTTTTGGCCACTGGGAAAAATCTTGTGCACTAGTATTATTTCCTTCATGCAGCATGGCCCAAAGCTCCAAATCTAGTTGCATTTCATGAACATCGTGTCATTATTATTGTTCTGTTTTTTGGTCATCAATAGTGATTTATACCTGTTGCCAGGTCGATTTTGTGCTCCTTGGTGGTGATCTTTTCCATGAAAATAAACCTTCAAGGTCTACATTGGTAAAAGCCATTGAAATTCTCCGGCGACATTGTCTGGGCGATAGTCCAGTGCAGTTCCAAGTAGTTAGTGACCAAACCATAAACTTCGCAAACGCGTAATGATTTAATTTCTACCATATTATTCTCATATGAAACATCATGTGCTTCCGAATCCATCCTTTTAAGAAAGCAATCTTCAACTAAGTAACTTTCTGAACAGGTTTGGTCATGTGAACTATGAAGATCCACACTTCAATGTTGGTTTGCCAGTTTTTAGTATTCACGGGAATCATGACGATCCTGCTGGAGTGGTATAATCTTTTAACTCTTGCAGACTCCAAATTTTTGAGATTAAGGCTTAGTATGATAATAAATATTTGATAAATACGTTTTATGAGAATTTCCTTTTGCTTATAGTTATGAGATCATTCACTTCAAGCTGCAATGAATATAGTAAAGACAGTACATATGTATATTAATATACGAAGTTCTCATATTGCATTACAGGATAACCTTTCGGCTGTTGATATCCTTTCCGCGTGCAATCTCTTAAACTATTTTGGTAAAATGGATCTTGGGGGATCAGGTGTCGGGCAAATCACTGTCTGCCCAATTCTTATTAGGAAGGTCTGTTTAGCAATTTATCACCTAGAGCTTAGCAATTTCCCACCTAGATATTAAATAACAAAACTGGAAAATCATGTGTTGAATGAAATGTAATCGCAGGGTTCAACTTCTATCGCTCTGTATGGCCTTGGCAATATTAGAGATGAACGGCTTAATAGAATGTTTCAGGTATCCTCTCGGGTTTTTTTTTCCATCCTCAGATAATTTCATTTCATACGATCAAAACAAAATTAGATTTTTTGTAAAAAACTGTCAGACGCCACATGCCGTTCAGTGGATGCGACCTGAAGCTCAAGAAGGATGTCAAATTTCAGACTGGTTCAACATTTTAGTACTTCACCAGAACAGGTGCCACTTTTACACAAACTTCTAGATCTATAATTGCTGTCATACTTAACAAATTACTTGAGTTAAATGCTTCTGCCTACTGATTTGCTTACAACGTTATTATCAGAGTTAAAGCGAATCTGAAAAATGCAATAAATGAGCATTTCTTGCCGCGGTTTCTGGATTTTGTTGTTTGGGGTCATGAACATGAATGCCTTGTTGACCCGCAGGTGTGCATCTAATATATTGTTTTCCTTATCTTAACACATAAATAGCTTCTCGTGTAAGACGGGTTAAATTACCTATAACAGGAAGTTCCTGGAATGGGTTTCCATGTCACTCAGCCTGGTTCTTCTGTCGCAACATCACTAATTGAAGGAGAATCAAAACCAAAACACGTACTACTTCTTGAAATCAAGGTCGTCCCTTTGCAATGCTGGCATCAAACCAGCCTTGTTTTTTTGTATTTTGTTTTTTAATTCCCTTTCTTTAGCCAACTCAGTGTGAACCTATTGGCTATGTTTCCGCAGGGAAATCAATACCGCCCAACCAAGATACCTTTGACTTCCGTGAGGCCCTTTGAATATACTGAGGTGAGTATTGAGACGCTGGATTCGTGCTAATGTCATGCCCGATTTTATAAACTACCTATATTTTATATGCAGGTGTTTTTAAAGGATGAATCTGATATCAATGCTAATGATCAAAACTCAATTCTTGAGCACCTGGATAAAGTGGTAGACATTCCAACTGTATCTTCTCCTATTCTTGACGAAATGATATATTCTTCATGTTAATTGTCATTTATGTATTATCATGTTCAACGTTATATAGTACAATTAATTATCATCTACATGCTGCTGTAGGTTAGAAATCTGATAGAGAAATCTAACCAAAAGGCTACAGTCAAAACAGAGAACAAGCTTCCTTTAGTCCGTATTAAGGTGATTATGTCTTGTCTTTCCGTATGATGTAATGATTCCGCGTTTGTCCTGTTTCTAATCTACTGTCTTATTTGGTTTTTCTAATATCTTTTTTGTCCTATATGTTTAGGTTGATTACTCAGGATTTATGACCATAAATCCTCAAAGGTTTGGGCAGAAGTATGTAGGGAAGGTGGTCTAGTTTAACCATATTTTTACAAATGAGAGAATACCTTTTTTTCTCCCCTCCAATTTCCTTTTTTTCCTGGTTTGAAAAATAAATGACATTTTCTAATTTACAGGTTGCAAATCCACAGGATATCCTTATATTTTCTAAAGCATCAAGAAAAGCTCGTGGTGAAGGTATATTATCTCTCTGTTGATTCGATAGTGTTTATACCTTCTATTTAGTTCAGAACACCAAAAAAATGACATGTTCTCAGTTGTGCGTAATTACTTCTCTAACGTGAGAAAAAAGGAAAGACCAAAGTAGAAAATAAACAAATAAATGAGCTACTGCAAATCTTAGTCTCGCCTGTGTAAAGGTGGTCTGGAATTCAAATCTTTAAATTTTTGGTTTCTGTATTTATATATGCCACTTTAAAAAAATTCTGTGAAATGCTACAATGTAATTTGACTGGGTAAGTTAGTTAGTTTGTGTGCTTCTGTTAAGTTGAATCTGCATTTCTAAACCCTGCAGCAATGATCCTATTTTCAACTGATTCTCAAGGGTTTGGTTGAGTGATACGTAGGACTAATTATAGTCATTGATTTTTTGAAATATAGGGAAGATTGATGACTCTGAACGACTTCGACCAGAAGAATTAAATCAACAAAATATAGAGGCTTTGGTCGCCGAGAATAATCTGGTATTTACTTCAGCTCTTTTCTTTCGTCTTATGTCTTCGAACTATAATTATATTTAACCAAATTTAGAGCATTTGGTTGCTACAGAATTGTGTGTCCTTATAATAGGTGGACATTTGATGATTTCAGATTTTAAATGTCTTCTGGCAAGTTGCCGAACCAATCGTGTGATTTTTTTTGTTTATTAAATAATCAACCCATATTAATCACCCAATAATTTGTTACCTGGTCTGGTCAGCTGGTCCACAAAAAGTCTCTACTAAGATTTTGTCATGTGCCATCTATTTTATCTAATGAAAATGTAGAAACTTCATCTCTCTTTCATAAATCATTTCAATTTTGTGATCGATTCTTATAAAGTGTAAGTTAGATAGGGTGGAGGCAAATGGACAATAAAGTTGTTGTGTTGGAAAGGCCAATATAACATCATATTCTCGTTTCAAAAAGAATAAAAAAAATTATTTTCTATTAGTAATTAGCCTTCTGCTTGCTCTCTTTTCTGACAGAAAATGGAGATCCTTCCGGTTAATGACTTGGATGTTGCCTTACACAATTTTGTCAACAAAGATGACAAAATGGCCTTCCATTCATGTCTACAATACAACCTTCAAGAAACACGCGTAAGTATTTTATCTTCTGATTTTTTGCATTTTTACTTGTTTTTTCACCATAGCCAAATCATTGGCTTAGCTTTCAGGCTTGTTTTGATAAAATTAAATGTCTCTAGCTCGTTGCACTAAATCAGGATGAACTAGTTTTTTGTGTGTATATATTTCGTGTGTGCTAAATATTTATAAAATAATTCACCATCTATTTTGACAGAACAAAATAACCCGAGATGGCGATGGCGTTAAATATGAAGAAGAAGATCTGATTCTCAAAGTAGGAGAGAGCTTGGAGGTAAGAACCAAAGCATTCAGGTTACTACTGGGTTTGCCCTTTTTTTTTTATTGGAACAGTCTCTGCAATGTTCAAAGAGGTGTAGTTATGTTGATAGTTCGAGTAGCTGAGTACTTAATGAGACCCCCTCTCTCTCACACACACACACATACACACTGCTTCTCTTTCAACCACTGACTTCTCTTTATCTGCTCATACTTTAAAATGTGAACATGGGACCAAAAAATGACAAAAGAAAATTAAATTATTAATTTTTTCCAGTTGCAAGGATCTTTCTGTTTCATCTCCTGAGTAAAATTTCTCTCAACTATAAGCATTCTCCGGTCGATATCGATTTTAGTCCCTAGAAGTCCTGCTTTTCAATTCCCTTTTGCGTTTATACTATTATCGTATCTGTTTTCTAGCATTTATGACAGACTCATGAGCTCTACTGCACTGTTCATTTTAAAAATAATAAACGTTTGCAGGAACGTTTGAAGGAAAGGTCAACCCGTCCAAAAAATGATCCAAAATTCACATCTGCGTCTCAGTCCTCGGAGGTAAAGTTTCCCCCTTAAACATGGTACACCATGTAAAGTTAATCTATGAGCCCGCAAATTTAGTCTCTGAATCTGCTAGTAGCTATATATACAGTACATGTTTTCCAAAAAAAAAAACAGCGATACCAGGCAAACAAAGAAAGATGTTTTCCAGCATTTTTCTTAGTTCTCGTCCAGTCGTTTGGAAAAGCACACCAATAGAGATGTCTCGAATTTGCAAAACTGAAATTCAATTACGAAAGTGTCATTGCCTTCTTGTTATGTATATATTTTATACACAAGTATTTAAGACACACTCTCTCTCTATTGTTTTTGCCTTCTTCCACAGGCCCTCAAAAGTGCTGGAGGAGTTGGGAGTGCAGTCTCGTTCAGCGATGATGAAGATTCTAATCAATTATCAACTTCAAAAACTACCGGTAGAGGCAAAAAAGCATCATCTTCATCATCTTTCAGGTCTTCCCATGACGCATCAACTAAGCCTCCAAGAGGAAGAGGAAGAGGAATCAGGGGTAGAAGCTCTAACTTGAAGCAGACAACTCTTGATGCATCTGCCGGGTTCCGAGCTTCACAGAGGTTACCCCTTTTGTCTCTCTGTTTGTGTGCTTATTCGTGTACATATATTTATATTTTAACTGATAGAGATTCAATGGATATAGCCAGCTAAAAAAGCTAATTTGTTTGTAATTTACACAGCATGGCTACAAGTGATGCAAACAATTGGGAATAAACTACAGTTTTGTACACTTACGGTGTATATTAAATTATGAACCTACAAAAATTAGCAATTCCTATACGAACTTACATTTTCGAAAATTTAACCATACATGGCGTACCAAATAGAAGAAAAATTATAGGTCTGGGTACTACATGTTTACCCAAAAAAATAAACACAATTTCTATCATATTTTTTTTATATTTTGTGCAATATTCCATCATGCTTTTCTAATATGGTTCCTGAGCTATGATACAGTCTTTGCCTATTTTAGTCCCCAATTTATGGTTGTTTTCCTATGTGATGTACTAAAATTGTCGAGAAATGTAACGCTGATGCACTTGTTGCTAGTTTGTGTATGTCCGTGTACACAATCAAGACCTGGTGATTTGTTACTGAACAAAATATAAATTTCTGTCTGCTTCTACAGATCTGCATCAGTTGCCGCAAAAGCGACAGTTCAAAGTCTTGCTGCTGAGGAGGAGGATGTAGATTCTGCTTCCAGTGATGAAGCAGTTCAAATTTCATTAAATGACGTCGATGATAGTTCGGTATGAATAGTTTTTCGTTTTCTATGAAAATTGCTTATACGTGAAACACTGCATAGATTAAATTGAATTCCCAGAGAGCAATTAAATTAGTTTAAGTGTGATTTATTCTTTTTAGTGAAGTAGCAACTATTTTTTTCTATATATCATGTGTTTATAACAACAGAGCCGTCTCTTTTTATCCTTGGAAATGCAATATCTCGTCAAAGTGAAGCCTAACACCTTTAATTTTGAACAGATAATTTGCAACTTTTTTTTTTATATATCGTACTTGGTATAGCTGTTGGGTAAGTTTCTTTTACTTGCTAGGGAGAGGACACAGCTGTTCAAGGCAAAGGCCGCAAAAGAGCTGCCCCGAGAGGAAGGGGTAGAGGTTCTACATCTAAGCGTGGCAGAAATACAGATATCAGTACATCATCAATCCAAAAATTGCTCATGAGTAAAGATGATGATGATGACGATGATGATGACATGGGAAGGACAAAGAAGGTCCAACCAACTCAACAACGGGTGAGTTTTTTAAAACTATATTTTCCTCTTATTTATCGGTTGGATGGATTTTTGCTTCACCTTGAAATCCTAATCGTTGCCAAAAAAAAACATAATGATAGAACACAAAAATTAGACCCGAATGTCTATTCGGGTATGAATCGACCCACACATTGTTAATGGGTATTCAATGCTTAAATAATGGATCTTAGGTTATAACATGCCCTTCTTTGAGAATAAGGGTGGAAGTATTGTTAAAAGGTCAAGCCCACTTAACAGGGGTCCCATGTTGGAAAATCCCATGAGATGGAGACATTTGTCAACGTCCTATTAGGCATAAGAGAAACCTGTCAGAGCTTATCACCATAAAAAGCATACCGAGCAAGATTAAAAACCGAGTACCGAAGAGAAGAGAAAGATCAAGATCAAGATTAAATTACTAAGCCGAGCACAAGTGTAATAAGAAAATTGTAAACCGAGCAAGTACAATTGACGAGCAATAATAAAGATCAACGGACGTGTTCAATCATTGTCTTCTTTAATCTACTTAATATATCATCGTTGAAAAGCATAACACGACCCTCCAAAGTTAATGCTTTATCACAAAATTTCATTACCTCTCTTATTGCAGGGAACAAGGAGATATGGTGCTCTAAGAAAGTAACGATGAAGGGGTCGGTTTACACCAGCGTACTTGCTACTGGGTTTCTGGGGCACCCTGGATAACAATTTTGTAAAAACAAGGAAATGCTAAGGATTATACTGTAGCGGACCGGAATCTTAATTTTTCTGTACCTTGTACAAATTTTGTGATTTTTGTTTAAGAATTAATATAGATGTCAAAGCTTTCTTTGTAAAGTTTAGCATCTTGGTATGAGCTTATGCTGTGTTTAGGAACTAGAATCAGATGTTCATTTCAGAATCTAAACGTCTAATTTGCTCCTTAAGCTTAACATGTGCTTAGTGGCTAGACAGATTCATGGAGCCAATTCAAGCAATTTGTAAATAAGATATTATTTTATTTCTACTACCCTCATACCAGGCTACCAGCTTTTCACTTTTCTTTCATCCTCGGTCTCTTACTTTGTATATAATACTACATAAAATATTTAATATATTGTTTATTTTAAATAGGAACGATGATAAAGAAGCTTAAAGTATCTTCTATGCGAAAAGTTTGCTTGGAATGTCTCCTGCTCGGGGTTTGGTAAAATGTCAAGATTATTGTTCAGGTATAAAATATTTGAAACAATCAAGAGTCTAAAACACCTAATTTTTTTAATGAAAAAATTCAGTTTTTTTAATTGATGAGCATAACAGAAATTTATCTACCTGTTTTTATTGAAATTATCATCTAATAGTTGCTCAATAGTAGTATAATAATTGTCAATAATTTTTATTTAATCACAATATTTATCTAATTCTTATTTAATCACAATATTTATCTAATATTCCTCATTAAGTAAACTTGCAGTAACTGATGATGAGTTAAAGTACATATTTTTGACACTTCATTTAGTTTTTTTTAAAATAGAAGAGGAATATGTTCAGCAAAAGGGTACTGCTAGAAAATAGCTTTATGTCAAAATTGGGAGCGGAAAGTGATAAAATAGGGTAGGGTACTTCCGAATGGCAGTGGAAGGAAACTACCAAAAACTAGAACATCTGTAATATCTCTCTAACGTTTTCTCAAATTTAAGGTGATAAATACACTTTTACAGCTTATAATAAACTTATGTTTATATAAATTTCCGGCTTTCTTGTCAATTTCTTTGTTACAATTATACACTGCATTTTTTTGCTATTTTATTAACTTTTATGTGAGAATAACAAGAGAGAAGTGAGAATAAGTGAAAAGTAAGAGAGAAAATACTTTTTAAATTAAAACGCTTGATTCCTTGTATTTGAATTTAAATGAGATTTGAATTTAAATGAGATTTGAGTTTGTGTGTATTCAAGGCAAGGGGGTAAAGAAGGTGAATATATGAACAATTTTAGAGCAAACTATTTATGATTAAAGGTAGGTAGTAAACCCGAAGTATAGAGGAAGAAACGTGGTTGCTCTTCTAATTTTGAGGTCTCCTCGAGTAAAATCTCCTGAAGTATAATTTTAGAGCAAACACAAAAAAGGAACAATCTGACTATCCGAACATAAAATCTAAACCTGTCTTTTCCCATGTCATTCCATGATAAGAGAGATTCTTAACCAAAAATTAGATCTCAGCCTTTTACAATTGAGACTTCACTGCGGGGAAGTACATGAAACAGAAAAGCATCTTCTAAAACTGAAGGTTGTGAGAATCAAAATCATAGCTATTAGCAGGAAACGGTATACACTGTACACTAATTCATATGATTAGTCATCGAAAGTAAATGTTCTTGGTTACACGTGCCAAACTTTTCTTCTCGTCTCGGCTGCAGATCTTCACCTATAATCATAAGAACAAACTGAGTTCAACGTAGAAAATAACAAGGAACCTGGAATTAAAAGTCTATCCGAAGTAGAAAAAGAAATTCATCCAATATGCCAGCAAACACATTGTGCTCTCTAAGAATACTGCCACTAAGAGAACAAGGAAACGATACTTAAAAAAGAATTAGATAAAAATATTGGTGATAGCCAAATTACAGTTTCAAAATTACCACCAATTTGACAGTCATGGCCCGTTGCCACCTTTTCCATACAGTTAGAACATAGAATATCCAGAGAAATTATTATTATACTAGTTTTATCTTAAATTAAACAGAAAAAAAAAATATATCCAGACAAACTCTAAGTCAAATCTGAATTAACTCATCAGACGCAACAAGAATCCACAAGCTGTGCATTGCATTAAACATATGAAGTAGAAACAATTTCTCCTTTCCCTTCATTTCAAAATCACAGGTTCCAGTCAGAAACATATAATGATGCTATACAAATCACAAAAACAAGCCTGATTAATAGTTCCAAAGCATACCAGAGAACTACTAATATCAGTACTCAGAAGCAATATTCTATGCAAATTACTCAATTAGTGTTAATCTATGACTGTGCAACATATTATTCTCCCACTCCACACCCATATTTGATCAACAGAAACCACACAATTTTAGCTATTGTAGAAACATTCTAACATATAAAAGGCAACGTATGCAAAGTGAGAACTAAATACAGACATCATACTAACAATAACCACAAGAGCATAAAACACATGAAAATAATACCTTTGGACCAATTATTCCTCGGTTTTCTGTCTTTAGAGCAGCATTTGGCTTTTTGACTTTTTGAACCTGAATTATTTCTCCAGCTCCGATACGGGTCTTATTCTTTGCATTCTTTTTACCATTATCAACCCTTATATACCTTCTGGTTTCAGTTTTGTATTTCGTACTTGTAGCAGCTGCCAAGGATTCATTTCCTTTACAAACCGTCATAACTTTTGAATTAACAATCTGGAGAACCAAAACAAGTACACATTAGCCAATTGAACTAAACATCTATTGGTTCAGAATAAGTTACATACCAAGCAGAATATTTCGTAATCAAAGCAGGATCAAAAAAGTGCTGATTAGAAGGGGAAAAAAATGAAATAACTTGCACTCGTTTCAGCATGTGTCACTTTTTTATCTAAGAAAAGTAAGGGAAATTTACCAAAGTATCCTAAACAACTTAACCAAATCAGAGCAACTTCTCACCTTTGGTTTTGCAGCTTCCTGTGGGATAGACTTTGTAGCAACGGTCTTACTTCTGCATTTAGTGGCCAAACTCTCAGCATTAAGTTTCTTCGAAGTAGTTAACCCTACTACCTTATCCAAATTTGCAAAAACCATTCTGTTGACATTTCTACTATCAGGGGTTGCATCTTTGCTTTTCAATGTCGGACCACCAATACCATTGCCAGCATCATTACCAGGGTGGGAAGACGATCCAACACTGGACTTTCCCGAGGAGGAACTACGCCCTCTAGACTGCCTCCCCCCAACACTGTCTCTCTCTACCCTCAAAGCCTGTCTCTGAACACAACTTTTCCTAAGAGTTACTCTCAGTTCCGACAAAATCCCACTCGTCTCAGAAAACTTGAGTCCTTGATTCTCACTCTTCTCATATGTAATGGTACTTAAATTTGATGTTGTCTTCGATTCTCTAGTATTAGCTGTCCGGTTTGAACTGCTTTCGGTAAAACTGGATTCACAAACTGACGATGCTTTTAATCTGCCAGTTTTCTTTACATTGTTGTCGCTTGGTTTAGGATTTAAATTCTTACCTGATCCTGAATTAGTCCATGAAGATTTTTCTTTAAGGTTCTTAATAGGGTGTTCTTTACTTGTTGTAATTCCACTATTGCCATGAGGCCAATCTCTGCTTTTAAAGTCTTTGCCCCTTGATTTTGAAACTGAGGGAGGAAGCTGTGGAGATGATGACTCTATTAAGCCTGAGCCGATATTTGCTTTCACCTCACCAGCATGAGAAAGTGAAGATTTTAACTTCCGAGAAGAACACTGATGAACGCTGGAATTTCAAAGAATGGATCAAAATTAGTTGCATTTCTTAATTATTTAGATAGAACGAATAATCATAATATCTATGTACACTAAAGTAAAGAGGGAGAAACATACGGGTGGCTTATTTCAAACCAGCAACCATCGCTGCAATAAAGCAACGTTAAGTTAAGATTGGATTTGATTGTAGAGCAAGGCTATAGCACTAAATGGCATATAGAGATTAACAACTCAAAAACAGATGTGAAGTAACTCACTCATCTTTGTAACATGATGTAGCTTCCAGATTTAAATCAGCCCACATAGGAGCTTCAATCTCATCCTGTACATTTGAAGAAACCAGCTTATCAACAACAACCATGTTGCTAACAAGAAGTTTTGAAGAAAATGTGTCAAAGAAAAAAAAAATCATCCTTTCCACATTTACACAATTGTTATAAGGTCCTAAAAAGTTCTGAAAGACGTGTATAAACTAATACAACGACCCTCCACAAATTCCTAAACTACTTATCAAGAAAGAATCACATTTACACCATTTACACAATTGTTATAAGGTCCTAAAAAGTTCTGAAAGACGTGTATAAACTAATACAACGACCCTCCACAAATTCCTAAACTACTTATCAAGAAAGAAAAACAAGAGTTGTGAAATATATTTAGCATCAAACTATACTAGTTCCGTTAAACAACACAAGTTCCAGGACAATTTAGCATCAAATTATACTACTTCACACAACACAAGTTCTAGGACAATTTAGCATCAAATTATACTACTCCTGTTATGCAACACAAGTTCCAGGACAGATGCAAAAATAAAAAAACGAAAATCAAAATTAAAATTTCAAAAGCGTAATATCATTATTACACTCAATATTTCCCATTTTAACTAGCATAATATTCCTTACCATTGCTAGAAAGCTGACCTTAGATTATTACATGCGTGGTTTTATCAAGTAGGAGACCAAATAAGCCCCTTTTTTATTTAAGACTGGCGTCCTTCAACTGGAAATATGAGGGCAGAATTACATTCTGGTCCAGACTTTAGACACTTCAGTGTAATTCACCAAACAACATACACAAATAAATTGATCAAAATCCACAAACAATATCCCTTGACGGATTAGACAAGAACACTACTGTTCATAAATAAACAAATCAAGGGAAATAGTTGCCAAACGAACACCTAAAGCTAGTTATATCAATGTTCCCAATAGTTACAACAATGTCTACTTGCTCCTTAAGTTATCAACTGCAACCGTAACGGCCCTCAAGTTTTGACAGGGTGACAGATTTGGTCCCTTTTAAGGACTGGATCGTGAAAATCACTTCAGCTAATCAGTGTGTACAAGAATCTTAGCCTTTTTCATATGATATATAATTGTTATTGTCTCCTATTATGACCACTGTCACTATTTAAAAGCAAGAACACAATATGAAAATGAAAAGAGACCAAATCTAACTTTTATAAAACACAGGGCTCAAAAACTTCCCTTTTTCACCAAAACTGTCGTACTTCAACTGTAAAACGAGGAAAAAATAATACTCCCTCCGTCCCATAACAATAATCTAATTTGTTTTTTCACTCCTTCCAGAAATAATCCGTCCAATTTGCCTCTTACAAAAAATTTAGTTCTCATATACCCCAATTTAACGACTCTTGTTATTTGCTAATCATGAATATCATCAATATTTTAAGGGTATATTTAAAAATTACTCCGTAATACACGTATTTCTTACTCCAACTAATTATAAACAACATTTCTTGATATTTTTGAAAAAACTAATTGGACTACAATCATGGTATTCACCCAATAATACACTAAGAAAGCTCACCAAAGTTCACAATCATTATCAGATGATGAATAAGACAAGAAAATCTCACAAAATAAGAGCGAAACAAACACCTAGAAGAATCGATGGAATATCTGAACATTAAAAAAAAAACAATCAATTTGTTCTAATCTCAAACATGTAAATAAAATTAACAATCACATGAAGGTAACTAAACAACTAAAAACGACATTATAAAAGCCCTAGAAATATATAATATATAATATATAAGAAAATAACAATCACATCAATCGCAAACATAAAACTGCTATTCACTTACAGATAACTGAACTACTAACAACAACTACATATAATATACATACATATAATATATATATATATATGAATGAATGAATGTATATATATATATATATACCAGAAAGGCCCAGTGATCGAGCGATTGAACGATATTCTTGTGAGAGGGTTTAATAGACTTAGTAATTTGGGGATTATTTCTCCGATTGATCATCATTTGAGCCCTATTTCTATTAATTGCACTCCAAATTAGATTATGATGATATTTGGGGGGATTTATTATGTTTATATACTGATTAGTTTTTGTGAAACTCTAGTATTTTTTTTTATTTTTCAGTTCCTTGGTTGGCATTTACCAGGAATTAATATAAATTGCATTTTGTTTTCTATTTTGTTTTCTTTTTATTTCCTAAGTTGCTTCGAATATATTTAATTTGACCGTTGGATGAGTGTTTATTATTCTCAGCTTCCAACGAGGAGTAAACTTATTATTTGGAATAATTTCACTAGAAAATTATAAATTGGTGATTACAGTTTTAAGAAATGATTTAACGCCCCTAGTTTAACAAATTAGGTGTCCTTCGGGCCAATTAGTTGTCGGGATAGGTAATTTCCACCTAATTTGTAAGCTTACAAACTTGCACTAACATTCGGAGCGAAAATTGTATGGTTAGTTTTAGGCCTCATTTAGTTGCGGGATTAGTAGTTCTCAGATTAGCAATCAGGTCCGCATTATGAGCGAGATTTGAAATAAAAACTGAATTATGAACGGGATTTGAAATAGTAATGTTATATGTACAACTCACACGGACATTGTTTGTGGATTTTGATCAATTTATTTGTGTCCGGTTTTAATTGGTTTCAAATTACTTATGGGAGATTCTTTTTGGGTCAATTACCAAAACATACAATGTGTTATGAAATATTACCAAAACATACAAGTCAAACAAATTATTCCCAAAACATACAATTAATCCAAAATAGAAAAAAATATATATTTCTCCTCACCTATGAAAAAATTTCTCTTTCTCTCCTCTCTCCTCTCTCTCCCTAATTTTTTCCCACAAAATACTATCTTATTATTTAATGTTAAAATGACTTCTAAACCGAAAAAAATAAAATTACAACAAAAAATAAAAAAAATTCAAAAAAGTCGAGATGCCGAAAAAACCCAAAAAATGCTGAAAAAACCTTTAAAAAAGTCGGGAACCCGAAAAAATCCAAAAAAATATTAAAAAATAAAAAACCAATAAAAATCCAAATTCACAAAAAAATGAAAAAAGTTCAAAAAAGTTGAGAATCCGAAAAAACCCAAAAAAGGCTGGAAAAACCTTTTAAAAAGTCGGGAACCCGAAAAAGCCCAAAAAATGGTTAAAAAAAGTAAAAAAAAACAAAGAAAAATCCAAAATCACAAAAAGAATGAAAAAAGTTCACAAAAATCGAGAACCCGAAAAAACAAAAAAAGTGCTGAAAAAACCTTTAAAAAGTCGGGAACCCGAAAAAACTCCAAAAAAGTGGCAAAAAATATAAAAAAACCAAGAAAAATCCAAATTCACAAAAATAAATAAAAATAAAGTTCAGAAAAGTCGAGAACCCGAAAAAAGCCCAAAAATATGGTAAAAAACAAAAAAAAACAAGAAAATTACAAAATTACAAAAAAAATGAAAAAAATGAAAAAAGTTCAAAAAAGTCGAGAATTCAAAAGAAGCCAAAATATGCTGAAAAAACTTTTAAAAAAGTCGGTAACCGAAAACCCAAAAAATTGGTAAAAAAACCCAAAAAATATCCAAAATCACAAAAAGAATGAAAAAAGTTCACAAAAGTCGAGAAGCCGAAAAAACCAAAAAAGTGCTGAAAAAAACTTTAAAAAGTCGAAAACCCAAAAAATCTCCAAAAAAGTGGCAAAAAAAAACCAAGAAAAATCCAAAATCACAAAAATATATAAAAATTATGTATTGTTTATGCTCGTATTAAAAAACATGTATAAATTATGTATTGTGTATGTCTGTATTAAAGAGCATGTATAAAAATTGTATTGTGTATGAATAATAAGAAAAAAAACAAAAAAATGGACAGTGTCAATAGATACAGAATGTATTGTGTATGACTGTATTAAAGAGCGTGTATAAACAATGTATTGTGTATGCCTGTATTAAAAAGCATATATAAAATATGTATTGTGTATGTCTGTATTAAAAAGCATGTATAAATAGTGTATTGTGTATGCCCGTATTAAAAAAAACATGTATAAACTGTCAATGAATACAGAATGTATTGTGTATGACTGTATTAAAGAGCGTGTATAAACAATGTATTGTGTATGTATTTATTAAAAAGCATATATAAAATATGTATTGTGTATGCCTGTATTAAATAGCATGTATAAATAGTGTATTGTGTATACCCGTATTAAAAAAACATGTATAAACTGTGTATTGTGTATGTTTGTATTAAATAGCATGTATAAATAATGTTTTGTGCATGCATGTATTAAAAAATATGTATAAACTGTGTATTGTGTATGCATGTATTAAAGAGCATGTATAAAATATGTATTGTGTATGCATGTATTAAAGAGCATGTATAAATAGTGTATTGTGTATGCATGTATTAAATAGCATGTATAAAATATGTATTGTGTATGCATATATTAAAGAGCATGTATAAATAGTGTATTGTGTATGTCCGTATTAAAAAACATGTATAAACTGTGTATTGTGTATGTCTGTATTAAAGAGCATGCATAAATAATGTATTGTGTATGCCCGTATTAAAAAAACATGTATAAACTGTGTATTGTGTATGCCTGTATTAAAGAGCATGTATAAAATATGTATTGTGTATGCCTGTTTTAAAGAGCATGTATAAAATATGTATTGTGTATGCATGTATTAAAGAGCATGTATAAATAGTATATTGTGTATGCCCGTATTAAAAAAACATGTATAAACTGTGTATTGTGTATGACTGTATTAAAAAGTATGTATAAAAAGTTTATTGTGCATGCATGTATTAAAAAATATGTATAAACTGTGTATTGTGTATGCATGTATTAAAGAGCATGTATAAAATATGTATTGTGTATGCATGTATTAAAGAACATGTATAAATAGTGTATGTCCATATTAAAAAACATGTATAAACTGTGTATTGTGTATGTCTGTATTAAATAGCATGCATAAAAAATGTATTGTGTATGCCCGTATTAAAAAAACATGTATAAAACTGTGTATTGTGTATGCTTGTATTAAATATGATGTATAAAATATGTATTATGTATTACTGTATTAAAGAGCATCTATAAATAGTGTATTGTGTATGCTTGTATTAAAAAACATGTATAAAATATGTATTATGTATTACTGTATTAAAGAACATGTATAAAAAGGGTATTGTGTATGCATGTATTAAAGAGCATATAAAGTGTATTGTGTATGCCTGTATTTAATAACATGTACAAAAAATGTATTGTGTATGCCTGTATTAAAAAGCATGTATAAAAAGTGTATTGTGTATGCCTGTATTTAATAGCATGTATAATTGTGTATTGTGTATGTCTGTATTAAAGAGCGTGTATAAACGATATACTGTGTATGAATAACAAAAACACAAATAAGGGGAAGTGTTAATGAATACAAAATATATTGTGTATGGCTAGTATGAAAAATGAAAGCGATAAATTCACAATTATTTAATTAATTACCAATTATGCCCCAAAAATGAGCATCGTTCCGATCGAAGAAAAACAAAATCCTAATTTATATAAAAAAAATAAAAATCAATTTCTTGGTGGAATGAGTTTTGATCGGACGGTGAAGATTGGGATTAAAGTAGGAGTGTGGGGAAGATGGAGGGTTGGGATTTGAGGAGGTGGTGACGGGATCGGAGATGGAGGGAGGTGCGGCGGAAGGTGGTGAAGATAGGTGGGGGAGAGAGGAGGGTGAATATTGTAGTTGACATTTTTGTATATATATATATATATATATATATATATATATATATATATATATATAGGAGAGAGACGGGTTAAAAAAATATAAATTATTTAGTATTTATAATTTTAATTAGTTGTATGTTTTGGGAATAAAGTGTTGGAGTGAATTTTTTGGTAATTAGTTTAAAATAGTTGCATGTTTTGGTAATTTTCCTATTCTTTTTTCATTACTGGGATTACTCATTTGTATAACGGACGTGGGATTGGCAATCTCACGTCTACGTGGCAGCCATTAATATAATTTTTTTTTTTTACCCAAAAAACTTTTCCAATTTTATTCAAAAAAAAACACTAACCATCAAACTCATTCATATATAAAATTAATATATTTTTTTCTCAAATCAACGTCACTCTATCACTACATTTATCCTCAATTTTACCAAAAAAAAAACTTCTCCCAATTTTACCAAAAATAAACTGTAACCATCAACCACCAAACTAATTCATATATCAAATTAATATCATTTTTTTTATCAAATCAACATCACTCTACCACTACAATTATCAAGTAAATATTTCTTTTTATTATTGAGTTTAAATTTTATGCTCTAATAACATATAACATTCTATAATCATTACTCAAGTGTTATTAGAGCAACATATAACATTATATAATTAGAACTCAATATTAGTTGTTATTAAACAAATTTGAAGATAAATATTTAAAGGTAAATAAAAAATGTTAAAAACTTTTAATTAATAAATGTTATAACTTATTAATAATTATATCTATTTACATAAAATTTAAACTCAATAATAAAAAGAAATATTTACTTAATAATTGTAGTGGTAGAGTGACGTTGATTTGATAAAAAAAATGATATTAATTTGATATAATAAGTAGTTTGGTGGTTGATGGTTACAGTTTATTTTTGATAAAATTGGGGGAGGTTTTATTTTGGTAAATTAGGAGACGTTTTATTTTGGTAAATTAGGAGAGGTTTTTTTTTTGTGGTAAAATTGAGGATAAATGTAGTGGTAGAGTGATGTTGATTTGAGAAAAAAATATATTAATTTGATATATGAATGAGTTTGATGGTCGATAGTTAGTATTTTTTTTTGGTAAAATTGGAAGAAAAATTTGGGTAAAAAAATATATATATATTAATGGCTGCTACGTGCACGTGGAATTGCCAATATCATGTGTGTTATATAGATGAGTAATAAAAAGAATCTCCCTTCCTTATAAATCTTTCTTTCTCTCTCATCCTTCCACTTTCTCTCTCCGGCAACCGGGGGATTCTTTTTTCATTACTCTGATTACTCAGAGTTATAAGGGACGTGGGAGGAGAGATCCCACGTCTACGTGGCTGCAAAAAAAGTTTTTTTTTTTTTTCGTTTTTTCTTTTATTTATGTTTTTCTATGTAAAAACTTTCCAATTTTAACCAAAAACTTATCTAATTTTACCTGAAAAAAACTCTAATCATCAACCATAAAACTATTTATTATATCAAATTAATATATTTTTTTATCAAATCAACATCACTTACCATTACAATTATACCCAATTTTACTATAAAAAAAAAAAAACTATCCCAATTTACCAAAAAAAAAACTTGTCCAATTTTACCAAAAAAAAACTCTAACCATCAACCATCAAACTCCTTCATATATCAAATTAATATATTTTTTTATCAAATCAACATCACTCTACAATTACAATTATCCCCAATTTTACCAAAAAAAAAACCTCTCCCAATTTACCCAAAAAAAAACTTTCCAAATTTTACCAAAAAAAACCCTATAGGAAGTAGTTTGGTGGTTGATGGTTAGAGAAAAAAATTTATTAATTTGATAGGAGTTTGATGGTTGATGGTTAGGGTTTTTTTTGGTAAAATTGGAAAAGTTTTTTTTTTTTGTAAATTGGGATATGTTTTTTTTTTTGTAAAATTGAGGATAATTGTAGTGGTAGAGTGATGTTGATTTGATAAAAATATATATTAATTTGATATACGAAGGAGTTTGATGGTTATAGTTTTTTTTTGTAAAATTGGGGAAGTTTTTTTTTTTGGTAAATTGGGATATGTTTTTTTTTTTGGTAAATCGGGGATAATTGTAGTGGTAGAGTGATGTTGATTTGATAAAAAAAATATATTAATTTGATATACGAATGAGTTTGATGGTTTATGGTTAAAGTTTTTTTTTGTAAAATTGGAGAAGTTTTTTTTTTGGTAAATTGGGATATGTTTTTTTTTTTTAGTAAAATTGAGTATAATTGTAATGGTAAGTAATGTTGATTTGATAAAAAAATATATTAATTTGATATACGAAGGAGTTTGATGGTTGATTGTTAGAATTTTTTTTGGGTAAAATTGGGAAATCTTTTTTTTTTGGGTAAATTGGGATAGTTTTTTTTTTTTTAGTAAAATTGGGTATAATTGTAATGGTAAGTGATGTTGATTTGATAAAAAAATATATTAATTTGATATACGAAGGAGTTTGATGGTTGATGGTTGATGGTTAGGGTTTTTTTTAGATAAAATTGAAAATAATTGTTACGGTAGAGTGACTTTGATTTGATAAAAAAATATATTAATTTGATATAATAAATAGTTTTATGGTTGATGGTTAGGATTTTTTTCGGGTAAAATTAGATAAGTTTTTGGTTAAAATTGGAAAGTTTTTACATAGGAAAGCATAAATAAAAGAAAAAACGAAAAAACGAAAAAAAAAACTTTTTTGGCTGCCACGTAGACGTGGGATCTCTGATCCCCACGTCCCTTATAACTCTGAGTAATCAGAGTAATTAAAAAAAATCCCCCCGGCAACCACCCTTTTATGTGTGTGGGTATGTGTAGAGAGTTGTACACATAACATTATTGGGATTAGAAATGAATGCCGGATTAGCGATCCGGACGGGATTGGACTAATTTAATATCACACTCATATGATATTGCAAATTAGAAATGAAGTACATATTGTATAGACCGGTCCGTCCTAATAGTCCGGCTCCATTTTACGCAAGCAAACGCATCATTTATTGAGGGTATGCAAACAAGGTGTTGCAGGTTAATTGAAGGAAATAAAAGCATGCTAAAGTTCAATGACCAATATTCACATCCACCTTGATTGACCGGAAGGACACTCGTGGTCATGTGTATCCTTCAACTATTGGTTATTATTTTTTGCTCAAATGATTAAGCTATGAATTCATATCCGAAATTATCGTCATTAGTAGTAGCAGTCGTAGATGTATCATGTATAGCTTGTATTCAGTATTTATTCTCTCCTATCGAACTTTATTCGCTAAATGGCCTTCTCATTTTGTGAAAACGCAACATGTTTCTCTGGAACTTTGCCTTGTAGACAAAAATTTCATTCTACTACTTGTGTATGCAAATTTTTAGTCTTGCTAGCTACTATCAAATATTAACATGCAGCTAATAACTCTACGACTAACAAATTCCAGCATCAAAACAGAATTTTTATTTTATTTTCTAATAGGAGTACATATGGAATGAATATATGACACTAAAAAAAATAAAAACAGGCCTTTCTAAGCCATAAGATAATAGTAGCATATACCAGGGCCAGAAACCTTTTATTTCACAAATATATTGTGGATAAAAGGATGGCAAGGAGATAATTGTAATCTTTAGAAGCCTTCTCATTGGTCCAACAGAAAATGCAAATACAGAGAGTATGGTATCACCACCACAACTTCCACTCAAGAAATCTCAACCACCTATCTTAGTTTTTTGCATTTTTTCTTATGCATTCACCTTATATATCACCACTCATCTTGGTTTCAAAATATAATCTCAAATATTTTAAACACTCTAATATTCTCCAAGCTTGTATAAAATACAAAGGCAAGCTCCAATGGCCTCAATGAGCACTGTCCTTAGACCCACCCCTTTTTTGGGACAAACCAAGGGAGCAAATGCCAACTCTCTTAGGGATGTTGTTGCCATGGGTACAAGCAAATACACCATGGTAAGGTTTTTAAATTGAAATATTAGCACATCACTTAATACTTAGCATTGATATTAGAGTAGACATATATGTCATGGGTTCAAAGTCTAGTTTCTGTACATTGTAAAATTTGATTGATACTTGTTTGACCAAAAAATGTACACTAAACTGTGGTTGTGATTTGGAACAGAGAAATGACATGTGGTATGGACCCGACCGAGTGAAGTACTTGGGACCCTTCTCAGCCCAGACTCCATCGTACCTGAACGGAGAGTTTCCTGGTGATTATGGATGGGACACTGCTGGATTATCGGCTGATCCTGAGGCTTTTGCCAAGAACAGGGCTCTTGAGGTAAATTAGAATACCTCTCCATTTCACTAGCACTTTGTTTTGCCTATTTATCTAATTTGAGGATCCCATGTTGTATCCAGTGTAGTATAAAATCTAAAGTAAATATTTTTGTTCATAAATTTAATATGATAATTCTCAACCACTTGAGAACAATTCCAGAATCACAGATGCGCCACTTCTACAAAATTACGTATCTTAGAAAATCTGTATATATAGGCTTGGTTAGTGATGTTCATGCTCATCAAAATTCGCTTCTCGAATATACTTTTCGAAGTAAATTTTAACAGTGGGTTAATCACAGTGCCTGGCACTTAGTTAAAAGCTAAATGAAAATTAGCAGTTTGGTTTTGTTATAGATTGTAAGAAAGAGCTTACCTTAATCGGAAAAGACAGTAACTAAACCAGTATCGGTAATTTAGAAATTATGAAATAAAAATTGCCCTATAATAAATCTTCATTGTATTTCTAAAATAACCCTACGAAAAGAAAAGTAGAAGCAGCTCACAGAAGACATTACCACACTCAGCCAGTCAGCTTTAGCCTTTTTCCTTCACAATAACTCAATACCATATATTTTTAACTATATTCTATTCCAATTATTTCAGGTGATTCATGGAAGATGGGCGATGCTTGGTGCCCTAGGCTGCATCTTCCCCGAAGTCCTTGAGAAATGGGTGAAAGTAGACTTCAAGGAACCCGTCTGGTTCAAAGCTGGAGCCCAAATTTTCTCTGAAGGTGGGCTCGACTACTTGGGTAACCCAAACCTAGTCCATGCCCAAAGTATTTTAGCAGTTTTGGGCTCCCAAGTGATCTTAATGGGCCTTGTCGAGGGCTTTCGCATTAATGGACTGCCAGGTGTCGGCGACGGAAACAACTTATACCCAGGTGGACAATATTTTGACCCATTGGGCCTCGCTGATGACCCGGTTACTTTTGCTGAGCTTCAGGTGAAGGAGATCAAGAATGGAAGGCTGGCTATGTTTTCGATGTTCGGTTTCTTTGTTCAAGCTATTGTCACTGGTAAAGGACCACTTGAGAACCTCTTGGACCACCTTGATAGTCCTGTGGCTAACAATGCTTGGGTTTATGCCACCAAGTTTGTTCCTGGAGCCTAGATTTATGTTATTAATTTTAAATTTTTATTGTTGATGTAATGATTGATCTAAATTGGGGGTGTTTATGTACATTTTGAATTCTCCAGTTGCGTGTTTGAAGTCGATGTTGGGCTTAAAAGAGATTGTAATTGAAGACTGCCAACTTTACCAGAAACCTTGAAATTCTGCCTGAGTGCATATTTTGGTTTAAGTTTCTGAGTTGAGATTAAGAATAAAAGAACTGAATGTGATTTATGAAGTCTATAAAAAAAATAGAAACCATTTCTACACCAGTAGTTTAGGATACTATCTGGAATTAAAATATAAAAACACAACCCATTAAAAACTCAAATAAAAATATAGTAGAACCCTAGCTGAGCCAACCCTAAATTTAAATATTAATTAAAAATAAAAAAATTGTTAAATCTAAAACCCAACAGACTAAAAACCAAAATAAAAATATAGTATAACCCTAGTCGATCATACCCTAAAATTTAAATTCAAAGGGACAAAACAAACAGAATGTAGACCTTGCCATTTAAGTCTGTATGCAGCATATATAAGCCATTTCAAAATTTAGGTACTGCATGGATATATTAGCAAATGACTTTGTGGTCAAATTTTGGCTCCTTTTGGAATAACATTTTCTGGGCTGATTTTCAGATTCTTTATAGTTGGACAGTTGATTAATCCTATCAGAAATCATATACAAGGCATTTACCATGTAGGCTCTGTTTGTTTCGTAGTAAAATATTTACGGAAGGAAAATATTTTTCGGGTAAAGTTTTACGGTGCAAACTTTTGTTTGCATTTTATTTACGGGTGTTTGGTGCGCCAAAGGTTTCCTATGAGAATTCTATTGAAATTCAAAAATCTATTAGTTATTTAAATTAGACAAATTCGATGTATAAATAAATAAACATTGTTCATACTTTAAACAAAATATTTTAAGATGAAAAACATCAAAAATTAACTAAAAGTCACAAAAATTAACTAAAAGTCACAAAAATGAATAAGTTCGCGAAAGTTTAAAAACATTAGTGATTAAAATCACAATTATTTTGACGAAAAAAAAGCTAAAAGTTCGTCTACTTTTCTGAAAAGAACTTCGTCAACATGTATAGGAAACTTAATCTAAACACATATTTTATTTCATATACGTCACTTATAATAACTTATAATTTTTCAACATATAAACTCATAAAATTATAAGTATAGAAGATATTATTGACTTTTTTTAGCTTTTTCAAATTTTTCTTGGGTTTTTTAGATTTTTCGGAATTTTTTGTTTTATTTTTTCCATTTTTTTGTTATTTTTTAGATTTTTTCCTATTTATTTATATTTTTATTGGTTAATTAGATTTTATCTTTTTCAAATTTTCTTGGGTTTTTTAGATTTTTCGGAATTTTTTGTTTTATTTTTTCCATTTTTTTATTGTTTTTTTAGATTTTTTCCTATTTATTTATATTTTTATTGGTTAATTAGATTTTAGCTTTTTTAAATTTTCTTGGGTTTTTAAAATTTTTTGGATTTTTTTGTTTTATTTTTTCCATTTTTTTGTTATTTTTTAGATTTTTTCCTATTTATTTATATTTTTATTGGTTAATTATATTTTAGCTTTTTCAAATTTTCTTGGGTTTTTTAGATTTTTCGGATTTTTTATTTTTATTTTTATTTTTGTTATTTTTTAGAATTTTTCGTGTTTTTTCCTTTTTTTATTGGTTAGTAGATAAAATTGGACTAATTATTAAATAATTTTGAAAGAATAGACCTATAATTAATAATAGTTATAATACTAGTATTAGAAATAATATAGAGAGAGGCTCCGTAAACCGTTTACAACTTTATTTGCGAGGTAATCGTGTCCCCCAATTTGACTGGATATGTGAGAAAAGTTTTCCCAAAAAAAATGTTTTACATTAAACCAATCACCCAAAAAATCTATTTTACCCGTAAATGTTTGTTTACCCCAATTTTACAACAAAACAAACAGGGCCGTAGTTGCAATTTGGAAAGCAATTTGGAAAACGGGAGTGATTTTTTTTTATAGTAGATGATAGTGTAAAAGGTATATACCATGACTTAAAAAAAAAAAACTGATAAAAAGAACTCTTTAATAAGCTTAAATAGTACTCCTATGTAATTACAAATTTGACAATTCAATTCAAAATATAAGTGAGTTTAGAGCATTGACTTTTTGAAATTCCAAATTACGGAAAAGAAATAAGTTTCGGGGACTTGGTTTCCCATGTCCGATAAGAGTTTCTGGCAACTGTGGACTAATTACCTCACAAAAATGATGCATATCAGGAAAAAAAAAAACTATCATAGGAAGGTAATTTATATTGTACTACATAATATCAGATATTTATAATTCCTCTTCTTCAGCACAATCCGCAAAAGCTACAAATACAGGGAAACTTTGATTGGAAAAAAAAACTGATATATTCACATATTCTCTTTAAACTATCTGGAGGGCAGCTACAGCAGAAACTCGATCTACACTTTTCTATCTTTTATCTACACCATCCTTCGACACAGATGCAAAATCCATATTAAGATGTAAACACACTTTTCAATCTCCCGCAAGCTCTTGCTTGATCAGGCAACACTACCATCCACACAAAAAAGGATCTCTTGGTTAGTTTCTGATGCATTTTTTCTTTGATATGATATTCTTCTATTCTTATGGCTACGTCCTAATGTACCTAAGGATGAAATTAATAAAATCTATAACCCAGAAATTACTACATTGTTCTCTTAGTCTTCTTGCCCCACCATTTTCTACGATTCTTGTCCGGTTCTGAATGGGCTAGTTTTGTAATCTTCGCTTTTGTGTCTCTTAACCGCGACTTAAATTCCTTTTTCCACATCTGGAACCTGAGTTTCAGTTTCTGTAACTCTTCATCTGCACGACCAGATCTAGCCTCGGCAATGGCTTTCACCTCGTTATCAAAATGCTGCTTTTCTCGTTCAAATTCCCTCGCCAAAGTATTAACAAAGTTTTTACCCCCACCATTCATTTCTCTTCCATTGTTTGTGTTGGTGTTAGCAAAATAAAGAGGGGCATACCCACCAGAAGTTGGTGCCCCAGTTGACATGGTGACGTCTTCAGAGTCATAATAGTGAGATGGCGACGAACCGTCTAGCATCACAGGTGTAACTGCACCGTTTTCAGCAACGAGACTACTCTTAGCTGCGTCCAAACTCACCTGAAAGAAATACAACTATATTTATAGAAGGATTTTGGTACCAACTCCCCTAAATAAAAAAATGGTTTTGACAATAGGATACCAGCACACTATTAGATATCAACGTTGTATACTGGGTCCCTGGGATATCCTGGATCCTAAAACTGGGTTGGGGATTTTTACTATAGAGTTCGTTTCCTCAATAACAGAGTAGCAAATTATCAAAAATAAATATTATGACTAAAAAGTTTGCTACGGTTCTCAAGAAATAACAAAGTAACTAATCTCACAAGTTATAACCATGCACTTAGCAACTCAAATCCACATTTCTTTGGGATAATATAACGTGTAAACACCAAACTATTGTTTTTTCACAATTAGTACACCAAGCTATTAAGTTTCACAATTTAGACACAAAACTATACAGAATGGAATGAATGCATAGTACACCACACTAATTGTTCGATCACGATGGTATAGTAAGACCCAAATTGCATAAACCAGCCATAAGTAAACCACATTATAAATTAACTTTTAAGTTCTCGTGAATTGTGAAAGGTTGGAGTACTAATTGTTTTTTTTTGTACATTGATGACTAAATGGTTAGTTTTAAGGGGAAATGATCATTTAGTACATAATTTGAAACTTAATTATCAAAAACTCATGATTAAAATCTCTTTTTATCTATATACCAATGCTCACTGATGCTACTTCTTTTCACTCTTTGTTTTAACTTTGATGCCCACTAATGCTACGCCGATATGTACCAAGTCTTAAATAAAAATTGGAAATGTGGGTTTTTGGATATTAAGTGTGTGTTTATGTACTAATCAATGATTTTCCCTAGTTTTTAATAGGTTGGTGTGGTAATCGTTTGATATAATATAGATCAGTGACATTGTGTACTTTATTAGAATGGTGCAGTAATTGTTAAAAAGATGACAGGTTAGTTTCAAATAGAAAAGGAACCCATTTCTTCTAATACCCTTTTTTTCCTTTTTGCTCTTATTTCCCCCCACCAAATATAAGTATAGACAGTTCAATCTTCAATGTCAAGTAACTGTGAGCTTGAACACTTACTTGTAGAGATGCCACCTGCCTCTGCCACATCTGCTCCATGGACTTCATCTTTGCGTCATAATCTGACCATCTTGTCTCGAATTGCCGCAATTGCTCTCTCAATGCTGCATTCTCCCGCTCCTTCTCTCCTAGAGTAGCTTCCGATTTCACAACAAGCCGTTGTAACTCTTCTATAACAGAAGGAGGAACAGGCTCTTCAAATGCATCCTGCTCATCAAAATTCAAGTATAGGAAAACAAAAACATTACTTGATGTTGCTATCACAACAGTTGCTTATAACTAGAATGAATTAACATCAGTATGTAATACCTGCGGGCAAGGGAAGTACATATCCAATATTTAGATTGTTGTTTCACTGTTGTTTCTAACTTTAAACTTGGATGCAGTACAATATCATGTATAACATAAACAACCGAGCTTTGAAGCAGTTGATAATTTGTTCATATAGAATTATAGGAAGCTAAAAAAGGACATTGATTGGCGCAGTCTAAACAAAGATTTTTACTGTAAAAAGTATTTTAATTTTCTTCTTGAAATCCTTATTAGAATTTAGTTAAGATTTAAAGAACTTGACATTCTGAAAACCCAAAGTGCCAAAAAGCTAATTTGGAGGGTATAAGATATGCTAGCACGACGTGCATACAGCTCTCTTTGCACCCAAACCACAACAACAATCTACATTAAAACCCAGTACCTTAATGCCCGAAAGTCTCCTCCTTGCCTTTTGTTTTTCACTATCAGGACTTGCCTTTTTCAATCTTCGCAGGTTGCTAAGACGCCTTCGAGCCAACCAACCACGAATTACTACAAGGAAGAACCAAAGGAAGTCAGAAAATAAACCATTAATTTGACACATCCAAAGACTTGTTCTAATATAAATTGTTACCGGATTGCAAATGAATGATTGCACACAGCTGTTCTTCAATTGTCTTGCGAACAGCCTGCTCTCTCAACCTGACCAACAAATCATACTCCCTTCTACTGTTTTCACCACGAATAACTGCAATCAAAAGTTATTTTCTTTTACATATTGAAGTTCACGAGTTATAAACTACTGAACAAAAAAAAATTGGATTGCAAGACAAGCAAATAGGAGCAACTGACTTACATGATTGTAGTGTTACAACTCCTTTCTTGAGTTCATCAAAATGACGACGGACCCTACGACCACGAAACCGCTTCTGCATTTCAAGCGTTCCTTGTAGAACTTGCTTCCTCGTATCCTCTAATGCAGCAACCTAAGAAGCATACAATGTGTTAAAATGTTAAATTTGAGTTTCAAGTTTATGGAGCTGATTGTCTATGTTAAACAGAGCTGCTGGCATTTAGTTCCAATTGTAACATATCTATTTTATAGGTTGTGCAAACTTGAAAGCCTCAATTCCTTCATTTCCTAATTACTGTACTAGCTTCTTTGCTAAATTCAAGAAAAAATAAAATTGATAGGCGGCGTTACAAATATAGAGAATAACTTCTCCTTGTAAAAGATGAACTCACCTGGCCTGTCCTAAAATACAACTTCGTATAGCCAACTTGATACATATCGGGAAGCACATCGAATTGCTGCAGGACAGCAACGGATATGCTTAGTGGATCCTCAGATGGATTGTCCTCTGCGAGTAGAAAACCATACCTAAAATCCACACATAAATAAGTAGGTTAGTTATAGTCTAATTTACTGAGTTAAATAAATAGAAATATAGTAACATTTTCTACCTTTTCGCAAATTCTTGGTGTGTCAATCTCGTAGGATAACCTGATCTTGCAATTCGAACAACCTCAAGAACTCCACAACATCTAAGCTGTTCTAAGACAAGATCCTTCTCGAACAAACCAGGAAGTTTTTTATCGTTTGGCTTAATGCATCGAATAAAGTGCGGTGTCGAGGTCTCCAATTGCTGCATTAACTTGAATAATTGTCCCTGAAAGCAATATAAATTATAAAGTGAAAATTCATCAATTTCACTGCAAGAAGAGCATAATGATTCAGGAAAGCCATTATGCACAAGCCTAGGTGGTTGTACTTGTATTTTCTCTCTATCTAGCGGCTTAAGCTTTTAGATAAGATGGTGGCCAATAGGCAATAACTAAAAAGAAATCCAAATTCAAATTTCTATTAAAAAAATCCCCACGAGAATCTATCTCAATTCTGTATATCTAAACATATCATATCTCATTATATTCAATTCTAGAGTTTTGATTTATTGCAAAACTAATATCTTAAAGACTTCTAGAAAGAAGCTGTCAAACAATGAAATGAAGTGCTCAACATGAACTCTTAGTGTAAAGTATTGAGCAAGTAATCAACTATTGCCTGACTAAACTAACTTAATTCTAATACGAATATCATGCCATTACCTTAAACTTTGTGCCCACGCTGCGCTTCTGTCTATCAAGCATACCTTTCTGGTGTAAATGATTAGTAGGTTTTGGAAACTGGTTATGCACATTGGTGGCAAACATCTGAGAAAGACGGCACTTGCTTGACGAAAGGAGTTGGATAATATCAGAGTGCAGTGGATCTCTGTTCTTTTCCAGGAAGCCGGTAGTGTCATACAAAACCTAAATAAAAATTGGAAAAAGGAAACATATATAAGTATATAAAAAACTTTTATGGCATAAATCACATCACGAGACATCCTTAGAATAAAGAACCTACTAAGGTATTATAAAGACAAGGAAGTCGGAAATCTACATGAATGCTAGATTCAATTTTTCACAAAAATCTTTAAAAGGATTACAATGTTCCTCTCAAAGCAGGAAAGACATAAACTAAGTTGCAGAAAAGGCATTGAAAGCACACTTTTAGGACCAAACATCTGAATCCTAAATTGAAAAATAACCCTTGTGAATGCTTTTTCTGCAACTTAGTTTATGTCTTTACCTGCTTTGAGAGGAACATTGTAATCCTTTTAAAGATTTTTGTGAAAAACTGAATCAAATGAATGGCAAACTGAATCAAATTCTGTTCCACTTTTAGAGGAAACAGTAGACATGGTATTAATGAAGAGTAGCTTGTAACTATATAGACATCAAATTCTTTGGTAGTTCTTCCAGTACTTTTTAACTTCTTGTGCTTCTGGTAATTGTAGTAGAGCCAAAAGAATTTTTAGTTTGCACGTACCTCCCCAGCATAGTGGCGAATACTAAAAGCTCCACCTCTTTCTCCCTTAAAGCAAGGATTTAAGTTCAGATACTGCTTAAGCTTATTGGCAAAAGTAAAATCAGTGGCCTTCGGAAAATTTGATTCCTCGTCCAACAAAGATATCAGACCAAGAGGTTTCTGTAAAACAAAAGGAAAGAAACACCATGTGACATTCAATGACAAGCTGATTAGTGGCAAACGTTAAGACCATTACAAGATTCCAGAAATAACAAAAACCAACTAGCAGATAGAAAGTCGAATATTGGTGAATTTTCGTGAAGTTAAAGTTCCTCAATAAAAATGTGCAACCAATTTTCCTTTCTCCTTTAATTTCCTTTTAAAAAATTGATTCTTGGTAAGCATCAACCTTTACTCAGCTCTTTAACATGTTTTGAAAAGCTCTACATGTCTATGTTTGGGTGACTTAAAGCGTCACTAAACAAAACTACCTACCTTCTCAAAGAGATCCAAACAGTCTTGATTATCTTCAAAATCTACTTTCGTCCAATCAACTCCATCCAGCTCATACTCCTAAACACGAGATGAAACAACTCGGGATAAATAACTAAAAAGGAATGTACAAAAAAAGCAACCCACTTATATTGTCAGCATAAACGAGAAATTTCCAGAAAACGTAACAGATGAGTGTTTACAACTTTAACCCTCTCTAACTACTATCCAATTTATGACTAAGTAACCTTACCCTTTTTAAAGGAAATGTAGATTAGAATAGGACATGATGTCTACTCATTTTTACTCGAATGAGGAAAAATAAAGAACCACAAAGGAATCCAGAAAGCTAACCTCTTGTTCAAGTTTAAGCAAGTGTCGGTTGAAGTGTTGCTGCAATCTTTCATTGGCGTAGTTTATACAGAACTGTTCAAAGCTGTTTTTCTGATGGATAAAAGATTAAATCATCCAAAATTAAAACAGCTTTCAATCACGACTAATAGATAATAGAAGAAAAATAACGGTTGCAAACCTTAAATGACTCAAAACCATAAATATCTAGGATACTAATGGATCTTGCACTATGTTGCTTTCCCATCGCAAGCAGCTTATTAATGTCTTCAACTATGCAGTCAAACAAGCTGGCATAAATGAATTTTGCCAAAGCATCTCTTGTATCAATAGCCTGAAAAGAGGAAATTATAAACTCCATGCTTAAACATGTGATTGAACACAAAAAAACAGTATAATCCATATATCTATTGACACCTTGCATAAAAGGTTGAGTTTAAGAAAGAGAGAAAGATGATTATTAGAAGCAGACCTGCTGTAAAGTTAACTTTTTGGAAACTGTATCTCTTCCAGCCTGAATTTTGCGAGAAGACAGCGCCAACATAAGGTCCGGAGTACTGCAACCTATCAATCTGGCAGCAATTGTGACAGCTGCCAGAAGTAAACAAGATTAAAATACAATTTTTTCTTTTTAATATATTTTTAGCTTGATTAGTAATAATTCAACTACTCAATCAAGTTTTTGCATACTACGAACTACTTGTGAGGTATCAAATGACAACAGAAGCAGGGATGAGTTACAAATATAGTTCCATTCATCGGATCAATTTTTTATTTGATCGCAACAGTTACAATTGTAACACTAATGGTACCCAAACTTTTCCAGTGTTTCCATCAAAATCATTATTGGTCTCCAAAATTTGAGTAAAATACAATTACAGTCGCAACATTTTGATTTAGCTACACGAGTGGTCCCATGACTTTAAATAGATTACTATTTGGTCCCATTGTTTCCATTAAAAAAACTATTGGTCTCCAAAATTTGAGTAAAATTCAATTACAGTTGCAACATCTCGATTAAGCTACACAAGTGGTCCCATGAATACCACCATTGTTCCCCACAATAAGCCAACAATGGGATGGCATACTGAAACTACTGAGACCAATATTGTTATACTAAAAACTTTGGGAACCGCAGCTGTAACTTGTTCAAACGAAGAGGACTAATAGTGTTGCAACTGAACCTGTAAGGAACAAATCAAAATTTTCTTTCTACATATGAGGACCCATTGCTATAAATCACCCTAAAAATAGGATCATCATCACCGCATAAGTTTATAGAGGAAATATGCAAATTGAAAATAAAAAAAATTCCTTATTGACTAAAAACAGATGACAAGATGATATATCCATTTGTAAGCCTAAATAGCGGACATATGTAGTACAAGATTTAGATATTACCTTCGTCGCTGACCACCTCTGCATGATTGTCATTGTCCACAACTTGAAATGATATGTTTCCCAGCCATAAAACTGCAGCAAGCATTTGAAAGATCTGATCTTGGTCTTCTTTGGAAATCCCAACAGTATCCAGTGCTTCCTTTTAAAAAGAAGGGGAAATACATTAAAAATCTATGAAGGGTACACTCTAGAAAGAAAAAAGGTGCTATTAAGCAGTTTTGTTACCTTAAGCTTCTCAAATCTTTGTGCTTCATCAATATCTTGAATTGTCAAGCAATCACTCTGACTTAGGTAGTTAAACTCACTAGCCATCTTTAGATTCAGTTTACCTGAAGAAAGAATACAGAAGGTAACAAAACGTAACAAGAAGTTACTTGTAAATATACCCAGAGCTTCACATAAATATGCTTAAAAGTGGATTAATTTAAGCTCTAAGTTGGTTGTAATACATACTAAGCCATTCAACTTGTAGTCCCTTGCTAAAGTAAATAACATAATTAATGGTCTCATTGTGAACTCTGATGAAGTGTTGAACTAATAACTAGTATATTATAACTAATAAGAGTTGAACAAATAATTAATGGTAGAAAGCAATAAACCTTTAAGATCTGATGAAGCACCAGAACAAAGTTGGTAAAATATATGGTAAGACCTTTCACCACGGGTGAGCTGCACCACTCTTGACTGCAAAAAGCGTCATATTCTGATAAATTGCCATGAGAGTGATCCAAATAAACGTAAAAAATTAAACAGAAGAGGAAACAGATATAAGATACCTTTTCAAGCAGAACTGCAAATGTATTTTGAGCAAAAGCAGAACGTAAGCAACCAAAAAAATACAAGTTAGTAAGCACATAAGAAATTTCAATTTGCTGAATGTTCAGAAAATGATATAGAACAGAATTTCGAAAAGTTAATCATATCAAAGAGACATACACGTCTGAATTTGAGCACCACATATTTTTCCTGATGCACTGAACTGAATCTCAATCAGCTTCCCCTGTACCACACAATAAAATAATTAAAACAAGGAATATAGTGATCCAAACAGTTTGTTGATTGCAAATTGGGGGGAAAGGGGGATGGATCACTCACAAATCTACTGGAGTTGTCATTCCTGGATGTTTTTGCATTTCCAAATGCTTCCAGAATAAGATTGGTCTGAAGAATTTCACTTTCTACCCCAGTAATACCACCACCAAGTGCAGCGAGATATTGCATGGAAATCTTTGCTGTTTCTGTTTTACCAGCTCCACTTTCCCCACTATGAGATAGACACAGAAAAATACTAATTACTAGAGGCATTACCTAAATTGATATATATGAAAAGAAAGGCAATAAAGTTCCATAAAAACAATAAGGAAACACAAATGTGCAGGATATTTCCTTCAGAAGCATGTCCACGACTGAAAATATAACATACAGAGTAAACTAACCTTATAATGATGGATTGATTTACTTCATCTGCAAGGTGCATAATAAGAACAGAGTTAACAATCTATCTTTTTCTGGTAAAAAAAAAAAGGATCATTTGCTTTCTGAACCCTTCCTAGAAAAGGTAAACTTACCTTTCATCATCCCATTATAGGCAGTATCCGCTATGGCATAAACATGTGGGTTATCAAAAAGCTTCTCCTTATAAGCAGTTACAAAATCATTTCCATAACATTGAACATCCTTGAAAGGATTGATTGCTATCAGAACAGGTCCTGCCTTACTCTGCATAAAAACAAGGAAAAACAAACAAGCATATTTGAAAATTTGCATCAGATAAAGTAAACTGAGAGGGTAAACTCATGGTCATGCACATACATAAATAATATCATGACGATATCTGTAATGCAAGTTGTGAAGAACAGATGGTTCGTTCAAATAACTGAGCTGAATGAGATCATCAACACCCTCAAGAATATCAGGATTTGCTGGTAAAAGCTCTCTTCTTGCCACTTTCACGACCTGCATAGATAACATACTATTCGTAACTAGCAATGTTTGAGCAGTTAAGAAACTCGATAATAAAACCAGAAGTTGTAAACTCACAGTTCCACCATATATTATGACAGTCGCTGTCTCCCCTGAAGTTGAATGTATCTGTCCTAGTTCCCATTGCCCGCTTAATAGCCGACACCATACACGAAGTTTCTGTACAAAAAATATATGTAACTTACCCTGTTAGCAATTGTAAAAAAATAGTCATGCAAAGTAAAGAATACTAATACAAGACAAATCTGCCACAAAAACAGATGGACAATATACAAAGAAAGCAACAAACTTAGAATGAGCAACAAAATCTAGCCTATTAATCTATATGCCGAAAAGCCATGACAGAACACTTAAGGAAATGTATTTTGACCATGAAAAGGAAACACCAACTAACTAGTCATATAACTTAATATTCACTTTTCCTGAATTTTTAACTACACTTTCATGATAAGAAAACGAACTTAACAAAAAAGGTATATACCTTCTTAATAAAATACCCAATATTGTCACCCCACTCGGATTCCTTAAACCTCGACACAGAAGGAGACAGCACCGGCGAACGTTCACCACTCTCTATCCTCTCAATCGTCATCAAATCACTTTCTCTCTCTTCAACTATGATTACATACGGCGAATCCCCGGGCATCTCCTTATCTTTCTTCCCCCCAAAGCTCCCGGGCCTCTTCCTCTCACCTTTTCTTCCAGAAACCTTTGTTGAACCAGCTATGGCGGCATCCGCCTCAAAACCTTAGTCCATTAAACCGAAGAAGCTGAGTTAAAAGCTGTAAACAAACAAGGCCTATGTCGGCCTACTAGAGTAACTGGGTTTATCAGCTTAAAGCTTCTAGCTTTTCAGCCAAATAAACTAAAAACTGCAGCTCTTAAGAATTTAAACCTAATGCACTGCGATCTATAAAGAAAAAAAAACAACAACCAAACAATCGCAATGTATGACAAACAAGCGCAATATATGACTATTAGAAAACTAACTTTATCCAGCTTAGAGCTTCTAGCTTTTCAGACAAAGAAGCTAGAAAATGCAGTTCTTAAGCTATTAAACCAAATTCACTGCGATGTATTAAAGAAAAAGAAAAACTGCAACCACACTAGGTCTATGTATGCCTATCCGAAAACTGGGTTTATCCAGCTTAAAGATTTTCGCTCTTTAGCCAGAGAAACTAGAAAAAGTGCAGCTTTTAAGCTATCAAATTAAACAAACACAGCGATCTGTTAAGAAAAGATAAAATGCAACCAGACAAAGCATATGTATGCCTATTAGAAAACTGGGTTCATCCACCTTAAAGCTTCTAGCTTTTTAGCGAAATAAACTAGAAAAATGTAGCTTTAAAACTATTAAACCAAAGGCACTCCGATCTATAAAGAAAAAAGTCTGCAACCAAACAAAGCATATGCATGGCTATTAGAAAACTAGATTTATTCAGCTTAAATTTTCTAGCTTTTTCAGCCAACTAAACTAGAAAAGTGCAGCTTTTAAACTATTAAACCAAATGGACTACGATCTATTAAGAAAAATAAACTGCAACCAAACAAGGCCTATGTATGCCAATTAGCAATCTAGGTTTGTCCTGCTTAAAGCTTCTAACTTTTTAGCCAAAAAAAGTTTAAGCTATTAAACCAAACACACTGCGGTCTACTAAGGATAAAAACAATTGCAACCAAAGAAAGGCTATTTATACCAGTGTTTCAAAAAACAAAAACTTAACTAAAGCGCTTTTGCAAGAGCTACGCTTAGCAGCTTAAAATGTGGAAAAGCGGGCTTTTTAAGCTTTTTGTAAGCTTGGAATCGAGCTTTTTTACTATGAAGCACGCTTATTGAACAGAAATTAATACCCATCATTTTCCTAACTTGACACAATATATTTATGTATAAATATACCTTCAGGAAGCATTCGCTTGGCGGCAGGACGTCGTGCTCGGGAGGTGGGACGCGAAGGCAGTGCTGGCGGCATGTCTTTTGGCGTGTCCTCTTCATCCTTTTGGCGCAGAGAATCGAGCATTTCCTCTAGGGAGCTTCGGTACATCGAAGATTGCGGAGAAATCGACATCATTTTTATTCCCCGAATTTAGGGGCGACTTTTTTTTTTACCTAATCTCACTTTGCTACCGTTAATCATCCATCGATTTTGCGGTTTTTCTTAAATCGTAAAAACCCTAGGTTGCATCGGAATTGGCCAAATGAACGCATGATTTCGTTGCTTTACTACAGTTCAATACAACAAAATCACAAATTTCCTCTCTGGTTCAATAATCTCTCGATTCAGCAGTGAAATAAACCCTAATCCGCTTGAATTGGCCAAAATGGCAGCTAATTTAATTGCTTCGATACAATTTTTTTCTACAACAAAACCACAACTTTCCACCTAATTTGACAACCCCTTGAATCGGCGAAAAAACCAAAAAAAACTGTTTCTCGACGGAATTGGCCAAACACGTCTTAATTTTGTTGCTTTCAACTCAAAATCTTTACAAAAAATCACAAATTCTCAACCTAATAATATAATCCTTCCAAATCCGCGACAACACCAAAACTAAACCCCTATTCGGGAACAGAATTAGCCAAACAAGCCCTAATTTCGTTACTTCCAACACAAGTTCTTAACAAAAAAATAAAACCATAAATTTTCGTCAAAAGTTTACCACCCCTTAATCCAACAGCATTGGCCAAAGAAAACCCAGTTTAGAAACCCTAATTAGTCTATTTAGCAAAACCCACCTAATACGCACCTAGCTTTATTTTCTGATAAGAAATTCACGTAGCATGAGCTGTAAAATACTCTAGGCAATGAGATTTTGTCTATTTAGCAAACGAGATATATATAAATTTTAAATAGGTAGATAGATATATGTATTATTTTGTAGTATATATGCTTGTTACCTGAAAATAGTATAATTTTGTGACGAAATAAATGTTGGTTTTGTTCACTGGAGATGAAAGGATATATAGTGCAAGCCAGCAAGAGATAAATGATAAATGGCAGAAAACAGATATATTATCCTTTTTTTGGAAGGTTTGGGATGGATATTTGAAATATAATTTAAATAAGTTATGTTTTCAGGAGAGGACTAAGGTGTGTTATTGCATTAATTAGTCCCCCTATTTTTAATAAAAGATTCACCATCTAATATATGATTGGCCAGTATTTTCAAAACTTGTCTCCAAATCTAAATCAACGACATTTCACATTCCGGCCGTGGTGATAGTTTAGAATACCGTCGGCTTCACATAAACGATATCTCTTTTACTAACAAAGGAAAAAAAAAACTAAAATGTTACTATCAGGGATTAAACCCACATCTTATAAGAATTATAGCAAAATACAAAAATTATTTCATGAAACTGCCATCTTGGACAAACAGTTACGTTTGTCAAAACAATGCTTCTACATTTAGTTAAACATATTTTTTTCCCAAAGCGGATGCCTCTAAATTTTGAGACCATTCGGAGGCCTCGGCATGGCCCTTCTTGTATATGCCTAAAACCAACCCTGCTCATTGCAGTTAATATAATTCGTATTTATTTAATATTGTATGATAAAAATATTATACTCATGGTCAAATTTTTATTGCACTTCCTAATGTTTAAGGACCAAATTTATAAGTACTAGAAGTTAGCTTAGTGTGAAACTGTAAGCATTGTGTTTGCTGTAACATTGATACATGTCAAAGTCGAGAAAGACAATGGTTTTGACTATCAGCAACTCTCCTAAAAAATAAAAATACGAGATCGTGTTGCATTGACATGATGGGAGGTTGTTAACATTTTAGCTAAATAATAATAAGTTCAATAATTTATTTATTTTATATTTTCATTTGTTTAATGGGATAAACCAAAATATATTTATTAAATAATTTTCCATATCGATTCGTTCTGATTTTGGTGTCCATCCATCAATCACTAATTTCTCTTTAGTGACAGTTAATAAGAATATATATTGGCTGACTTGTGAACATAATTAAGATGCACGAAAGGACGAACCAAGGCAAAGGCGGGTGGAGATCCGACAAATTCGAAAATTTAAAAACATTTTTTCCCTTAAGAATTTTTAAAATAGTTATTTGTTTTAAAATAGTCTCCTAATCTCATATTTGAGAGTCCGTCACTAGATGATGTACTGTAACCCTGGTTCCAAGAGCACAATTCTCGAAAACAAGGGACCAAATCTGCGATGTTCTAAATTTTATGTCTAGAAGTATTTCAAATCAAACAGTAAGAAACATTTAAGACTTTGTCAAAATATATGAGGATCGGAGGTGTAATTGATCATCCATAACAATTGGAAGAAAATTGAAACTATAGATGCCGTGTATATTGTATTGTATATAAGTGAAATTAATTTCTGATTACAAAAAAAAAATGAAATTAATTTCTCCTATACCTTCCAAATAAAGTATATAAGTGAAAGTAGGTGGAGGTACATTGTTCAAATGATAAATAATCCATCTTCATCTGACAATCTGTTTAGGGGACGAAATAAATAATAACGAACCATTAATAATATATAAATAAAAACTCGGATCCCAGTTTTCCAATACAGATCGAAAGGAATAAAGAAAATCAAAAGTACACTTTCCATTTGAATATTGAGGTGGTCACTTGTCAGTTGTCACTGTCTACTGGATGATTAGGTCCGGTTATACTCTAATTGGAGTTTTTTTCTTTCTTCAAAATGTGTCATTGCTACTAATAAATACCATAATGGGCTAGCTCTTTTTAAAATTTTCAATATGGTGTACCTCTTTTATGTTCGTTAATTAAATTGACGAAATTCATAAAAACTAAATAGGACTTCGTTAATTGAATTGACAAAGTTCATAAAAATTAAATAGCATTTCGTTAATTGAATTGACGAATTTCATAAAAATTAAATAGTAATTCGTTAATTGAATTGACGAAGTTTATAAAAAAATTAAACAGTGCTTCGTTAATTGAATTGACGAAGTGCATAAAAAATTAAATAGTGCTTCGTTAATTGAATTGACGAAATTCAATAAAAAATTTAGATCTTCGTCAATACAATTGACGAAATAGTATAAAAATTAAATTCCTTCTTTCGTAATGGATTTTACATAACTCCGTCAATTATATTAACGAACAGTAATTTAATTTTTACTACTCCGTCAATTTATTGACGAAAATCTAAATTTTCATTTTATATAACTTCATCAATTCAATTAACGAAATACTATTTAATTTTTATAAACTTCTTCGATTCAATTAACGAACATAAGAGATAGATCATATTGAGAATTTTAAAGAGATGTATCTCATTCTATTATTTGTCAGTACCAATCAGACCATTTTGAAAGAAAAAACTCCTCTAATTGATTTTCATATTACTCCAAAGTACTCTATTTAATTACTATTTATTTCCTCACTAAGTAAAATTAATACTCTAAAAAGTGACGATAAAATCTTTCTGTTTAATTGTATGACCAAACAATAATAGTGTCCAACACGTCATTGTTCAGGCACGACGATAAACTCCCATGACGTGTATATATATAGTGTGTGCACGGTTTAATGTTAAAAATACATATAGCACATTTGGCAAACTTTGCCAAATACTTATAGTCAACAACAAATAAATACCGGTAATTTCAATGGAAAATAGTATACTAATGCATATTGATTTTACAAATAAAGAAAGAGAAAGAACACGGCCGACTTTGTTCGGTTACATAATTGAACCACTTGTTAGATAATTGGAAATAATTAATATGTGGAGTAGTTGTGATTAAACGATGTCTTTGATCTCCTATATGCTAGGTGGCTGCAAATTTACTAAAGTTACATTCATCGTTTCTTTCTGGTAGTTTATCAGGTTTTTCAAGTGTATTTGTAATTATTTTTTGATTATATTTTTTAAATCAACGTTCTATATTATTTTTAAAGTGTTTGTTCAAAAAAATATGTAAAATTTTACATTTTTAATTATTTTTTTTATATTTAATAGTTTGTTTGGCAATTTAAAAGATAGTAATATTAATAAATATCAGAAAAATATATAAAAAAATATCAAATTTTACAGTTTTTTTTGGACAAACACTTTCGAAATAATATAGAACATTTGATTTAAAAAATATAATTGAAAAATAATTATAAATACACTTAAAAACCTCGATAACGGGATGGAAACTTATGAATGTAACTTCTAAAATTTACACCCTATGCTAACTAGAGGTTGATTGAATAAGACAGTGGTAATGTATCCCCAGTCCCCACCATTGCCAAACAAAATAAGACGATTATCAATGGAAGCTTATAATAATATCAAATGCATGTCTCAATTCAAGGAGGCAAAACCCAACTAACCTTATTTCTGTTTATTAACTTATGCTTTTGGCTTTACGCAAATGGAGTAGAGTACTTATAACTTTCTCATTTATAGACTTGAATAATTGTGCTATCTTTATGCAGGACAATTCTAGATTGTTTCTCCATGTGGTCTGGTCTATGAGCTCTCATTTGGTTTTTATCTTTCGAAAAGATAACAAATATATGGTGATGGTGACTAACTCATACTATAAACATGAGTATCCCCGCCACATTGATTAACTTGCACTTTAAGTTGCAACTGTATTTTGTTTATATATAAATAAAAACCGTATCTATTAATATTTGCTGAAAGTTTTGTTATCCACAACACTCACATTCATCTGTGTCCACGAGAGTTTTTAATTGTTTTTTTTGATGAAAATGTAAATTTTTCTGTCTTTTAATTAAAATATACAAAAACTAGCGTTTCAGCCCTCATTTACCAAATGTACCGTTTCAACCTATGCTCTCTAAAGTTTCTGGTTCCGCCATACCCTACATATGTTCCAGAATTAAAGTTACTGTCAACTTCTTAGCTATAATTTTCGACCATGAAATTGTTTGTAAATTTTAAATATGCTTTTAAGAATACATAGAAAGAGGTTGCTAGGTTTTAAGTTTACAAAATGAAACTGCAGTACATGGTGCAAAGTATTTTTATAAAAGTAAATACTACAAATATTGATTCAAATTTAAGTATTGCATCACAACATCAAGTCATGATACATGATCCAGGGTTCATGTGATACCAACTGAATGCGACAGCACTCATTGAAATCTCACTGAAACTCGTGAGAATGTTCCCCAATGCATAAATGCGTGCTACTTTAAATTTTGTGAATTTAAGGTTTTTGGTGCTAATTTTTTAAATCTAAATGATCAGTACGTAGTTTATAAAGATTTATCGATCCTTACAATTAAAAATCCTTCTAATGTTAAGGATGAATTACTATTTATAAACCACATGATCGATCATTATCTAGTCGATATGAGATAATATAATATTTAGAATTAAGTTAATTACATTTGTTAATTCATACGTTTTTCTTAGGAAACATGTCTTATGCTACCCATAAATACACCAAAACGCTTATTCTAATACTAATATAATTTCTAAATTTTGTTGGTTTTAGTACTATTTCGAATACGATAAAAGAAAAGACAATAAAAATAAAGAAGACAAGAACGCAATGGAAATAACAATTTATTTCTCACAATTGGAATATGAATTACAATTCCTGACTCGTACAGAATTAAATTAAACTGCTGGACTGGTTTCGCAAATAACCAAACTGCCGGACTGTTTTGGAAATAAACCAAACTGCCGGACTGTTTTCAACAAATAAAAATCTGCCGGACTGTTTTGTAAATAAAACAAACTGCCGGACTGTTTTAACAAATAAGAAACTGCCGGACTGTTTTAAATAAACTGCCGGACTGTTTTAACAAATAAAAAACTGCCGGACTGGTTTTAAACAAACTGCCGGACTGGTTTTAACAAATAAAAAACAGCCGGACTGTTTTGTAAATAAAACAAACTGCCGGACTGTTTTTAACAAATAAAAAACTGCCGGACTGGTTTTTAACAAATAAAAAACTGCCGGACTGTTTTTTGTAAATGCTGGAAATTACAGAACTGAAAAGTAAATTACAGAATTGAAAGACTGAAAGTAAACAGTACTGAAAAGTAAATTACAGAAAAGAAATGGTACTGAAATGAAATGTACAGAATGTAAAGGACTGAAAAATAAATAACAGAAATAAAAATAAGAGGCAACTGCTGAGCAGTTTCCCTTAAACAATATTTCCCGAACCACCTTTAAAGGTTTCTAGTTTCGGGACTTTGTTCCCAAGTTATAACTTATATCTCAGAGTGGCTCGTATGGAAACCGGCACCGAACCACAGGTCGAGCTGTTGGTGGTGCGGTTCTCTCTCACTAAGTGTATGCTTATGCTGTGAGGTTGTGTGTATTCTGGTGTGTTGAAATGAGAGGGGGAGGGCTGCCTTTTATAGGCTCTATAGAAACCGCAGCCATAATTGTGGTCATTAATTCCGGGAGTTACACCCACAGAATCCGCTCAATTTAATTCTGAAACCGCAGCATTTCATCTCATTCATTGCTGACGTTTCTCTTGCTGGAAACTCTAGGGACGGACTCCTTTTGTATTTTATACAAAACTCCCTATTCGGGTTTGGACCCGAGACCCGCGCCCGCGCCCGCGCCCGGACACGAGACACGAGACACGAGACACGAGACACGAGACACGAGCGAGCGTGCGTGCGTGTGTGGTACACACTAATACTCTTAGGTGTATGTGGACATGTTAGTTTAATAACTACATGAGTTGGTATGGTATATATATTGTAAAATTAACTCTTAATCTTCCAATATGGGATTATACTAAATGGTTTTCCATTATCATTTCGGTTTTCCAGATTTTTCCAGATTTGAGCTCCCGAGGTACCAACTTTGAAGCCAATTTGTATTCACACTCATTCTCCGAATAGGTCATGTGATATACCGTTACGAAGCTCGTCACACGGGCTACTCAACCACGTTGAGTACGGTATAAACAACTCAGCGCTGTTACACGAAATAATGACTCGAAGTTGGTCCAGTGACTATTCGGAAACACCCATGTTTTCACATGTTTTTCCAACAAATTTTAGGTTGGTCTTTCCAGTTGAGATCGATGTGATGTAATCAATAGATTAACATAAACGGAAAGGAAAATAAATAAAAAAATATAAGAAGGCAAACAATTTAATTATTTTGTATTTCAGTATATATTTATCTTGTGTTTCGATCTTTATTTATATTGAAGGTAAAAAAGAGCGATAAAATGAACAGAATTGTTACAAAGTGAGATACTTGTAGTCAATAACTTCACCGTTGGTATAAATTAGCCTTTAGTTTAGATACATGTATATGAGAACTAAAAATGTCACCTCAGCTAGTTATTGGACTTGTTAATTGTATTTTTATTTATTTTTATGAATTGAGACTATTGGGTGAGAATATATAGCAACTTAACACCTCCGATGTGCTATGGTAGGGTTGTTTAAATCGGGTTATTTGTGTGCTGGCATTCTGACGGTGATTATGGAACCGTGTTGAGTTAAATACAAGAGTTTTTTCTAACTCCTATTTATCTGCGCTTTTCGCTTTGCTACCTCTGCTTATTGCTCGTTGTCTCGCCCGTTCAAATAGCTTTCACGACAATTTTTCACTACTTATTTATAGATTGTTAAGATAGGTTTTGTTTTACTTACGATTTATTTGGTTTTGTTTTAATTTTTCATGGATGGGATGATTTAGGTGGATTTTGTAGAGTTGCGGTCTATTGTGCCTATGTATTTTCCGTTCTTCATAGTCTTTTGGAGCTTGTTCCGATAGACAGTGAAACTTGTACTAGCATGCATTATTATTAATAATAATAAACATATTTCTAAAAAAAAAAAATTATAATGGGAGCCGATTAATTTCGGTAAGACAAATAATGAGTTTTTTTTTTAAATTTAGGAAGCATCAAATTAAAGAGATGTTCCAAACGTCCATATCAAATCATTCAAACATTTTGTTACCTCAAAATTTGACGCTATTTGCTTTTAAACAATTTTGTATGTAAACAGTAAACACTCTTCCCTAATTATACATCACGTTAAACTATTTTCTTCTTTTATTAAAACCATGGTCGACTTGCTTAAGCTCCCTCTTCTCTCATTTATTATTTTATCGTGGACATGCCGAATATGGCACTTCCGATCCGTCTCATTAGATCGGGAAAGTATTGAAAATTCTTAGAACCTATAAACAGTAATATCGAACAATAATTTTCCAGAATACAAATTTATGGCGGATGCCCCCGATATTTTATGTTTCTATACATATTTATTTGGTTAGTCACACACTTGATATAGTGCTTTTATTTTCACTTAAAAGAAATGGACGAATTCTAGATTTCCTATGCACCCATTAATTATAACATTGATGCCAAGTCCATAATTATTAACTTTGATTTTTAATGGTATATTAGGATAATCACAATCACATTTATTACTCTAACTAATTTTGTTAATATAAAGTCACATATATTTTGAGACATTGTACTGATATAAACTTCTTAATAACTAAAACTGAAATATTATGTTGGTACACTATATAACCTCTATAAATTAATACTCGCTAAATTAATAAACTGTCTAAAATAATATTTTTTTTCGGTCCCGACTTGTACCAATATAAAAAATCACCAATTTCGATAAATTAATAAGATAATAATTTTTTTAAAATTTCTTATATAAATATTGTTTCCGACAAAATTATAAATTAATAATTCTTTAAAATGATAAACATTACTTAGACGACTTAGTGAAACATAACTCTACATTTGTTTGCTTCTTTTTTAAAAAAAAAATTAAATCTATTAGAATATCATCCTAATTTTTCTAATGACATCCAAAAGTTTTGGTGTACTCTTTTAGAACTGCACAAAAAAAAAAATGAAGAGTTCTAGATGCGATAAATGCTTTGTTTTGTGTGACTAGTTCCAAATGTGTTGTATCATCTTCAAGTTCATCATCTTTATTGTTTCCAAAAACGTTCCACAATTTGTTCTGAAGTGTAACGGAATGAATTTTGTATTGTTGAAAACAATTTGTATTGTCTATTATTAAATATTAATCGTCCAATACTCCTATAAATTAAAAGCTCTTTAAAATAATAATTAATAATTTATCAATTAATTAATATTTGTCTAAATTAATAAATTTATACGGTTCCAACATTATTAATTTATAGAGGTTTTGCTGTATTAACCTCCCAATTATATTTTCAATCAAGGCAAGGCATGGTTAAAATCGGTTACGATATGGATCTCTAGAAGACAGTCACCCAACATATAATAAAATAAATGAATTTGTGTTGAAAAAACAATGTCATTTGTAAATAAACCCATGTTCTGATAACAACATAGTAATATATTATCAGTTTTCAAGTTTCCGTTTCTCAAATTGATTCCGACTTATGTTTGTTACGCTTTTTAACTGTGCTTAAAAGTGACCAAGAATTTGAGGTAGCTGTCTACTAATATGATTTGAAATGACTTTATTTTGGTGCAGAAAGAATATAATATGATATAGTATTAGATTATTTTCCAAATAAAAAACTAACTTTTATCTGAATACTCAGACTCTATAATGAAAAACCCGTATTCGTATAATTTGTTCAATATATTAAGTTCGAACCATTTGACCATCGTTGAACATTAAATGATAGTAAAATCAAAATGAGTGAGCATCACCCAGAATTGATCATACATTGGGTCATTCGGTATCAGTTTTTTTGACAAAAAATCTGATTTTTAAAATCCAAAAATCGAAAGATCAAAAAATCCAGCAAAAATATGGATTCTATATTTTTGAATTTTTTGGATTATTTTGACTAAAAATCTGGATTTTAAGAATCAAAAAATGCTAGTAACCAAACACTATTAAAAAATCTGAATTTTCTAAATCCAAAAATATAAAAATCACGCTAAAAAATCTGATACCAAAAACACTCATAATCTTCATACTAAATGCAATTTAACCTTTTCCAAATACTGTTTTTGTAAAAAAATAAATTAAAGTTAAAAAATATTGAAAAAAAGAACTAAAATTTTTTAAAAAAAAATTGGAAGTTTAATTACCGCAATTGAAATCACAGCACAGGAACTAAATAGAATCTGTATAAAAATTAGAAAATCTGTATATACTCTATTTATGTATAAAAGTATAAAACCACATTAATTAAAAAGATATCAAAGATATCGAGATAGCTTCTATTGCAATCCGGGCTTTTGTATCAAACTCTCATTTCTTTCCTTTTCACCATATCCATCTCCCCAGAAAGATTCTCTCTCTCTCTCTCTCTCTCTCTCTAGGGTTAGTATTATTGCTATAATATATGGCTTCTTCGTCAACTAATAAAGTGAGCTGTTTTCAGTGCCAGGATTCAAATTCTCCTAGCTTTCGCAATGGTTGGCGCCTCCGTAGCGGCCACTTTTCTCAACTTTGCAATCGTTGCGCGTATGAAATCTCTCTTTCTCTCTCTCTCTCTCTCTATATATATATATATATGTATTTATGCATATACATGTATTTATATATGTGTGTGTGTGTGTATATGTATGACTCTTGTTTCTATATATCTATATTTCACGTGACTTACTTGGGTGTTTTATGAATGTTGGCTTGTAGTTTGTTGAATTACTTGTGTGGTGTTTTTACTTTTTAGGAGGTTTAAGGTTACTGTAAAGAAAGCTTGGTGGTTTCTTTGTTATGAATACGATTTGTTTGATTTGCCTTCTGAGTTCTCCATGTAAGGTTTTTATGCTTTCTTGCATGTGAAGCAATCTTGTGCTTATATTTACCTTTCGTTTGAATGCGGTTTGAATTTTTCTAAAGCGATAATGATCTAGTTACTGCAAAAGGTGGATTTTTTTTTTTGTGAATTGCGTGATCAAGGATTTGTTGGGTGGTTCATTTTGATAGGTGGTACAAGTAAGGAAACACTGTATTATATTTCTGTAGGTTACTAGGTATGTGGATTTCTAGCTTAGTCGGAATCGTATTGTAGGTTGCTTGTGAGTGATAGAAAGTATGCTGAAGTGGCGCTGAATTTGTTTGGTTTTGTAAATAAGTACCGGTGAAATTTATGAAGGTCTTCCGTTTATTTAAGTTTAACAAGATTATCTTTGTTCCTTTTTTATTCTTTGTTACTGGAAACCTAGGGAAAGATTGGGTCTTTTGGCTTACCAAAAGCAGTGTTCTTGAATGCAGGAGTGATATTTTTTGGTACGCGAAAAGTCGAAAACTGTAACTGTGATGTGTAGGTAAAGGGTAGAGGGGATAATGTAACAGTGGTTTGGATTATCTTTGTTCCTTTTTTATTCTTTGTCACTGGAAACCTAGGGAAAGATTGGGTCTTTTGGCTTACCAAAAGCAGTGTTCTTGAATGCAGAAGTAATATTTTTTGGTACGCGAAAAGTCGAAAACTGTAACTGTGATGTGTAGGTAAAGGGTAGAAGGGATAATGTAACAGTGGTTTGGCTGCAACTTTTAAGAAGTTAACCTGGTTTATTAGAGGCTGAAAAATGAGTTGGGTTCATTTATCTTTCTTAATCTGCTGGTTTTGCCAGAACGAATTACAAAAGATTTAGCTTTTAATTTGCAAAGCAATGCAGTACGAAAATATAGGCAAACAGCAAAAAAATTATGCTCAAAGCGGCAACCAAAAAACCATGTACAAATATTGGACCAATAGCTTGTTAGGTTATAAAGTTGAGACCCCAATGCTTGCATTGTGGAAATATATGAAATGGATTTTCTTTTGCAAGAATATGTCGCAGTGGTTTCCACATTGACACATTCTTTCGCCAAGTTATGGCGATTCCCCTAATATAATCTTATTACGAGGAAATGTTAATGACTTTTGTGATCAAGCAATCAGAAAATGGAAAGGTGTGTCTATCTTATTAGGATTCACTTGCTTCAATTTCCATGGTAAAGATTAAAGATATATATTCTCCAACTTGTTTAAACTTGGAATTGTAATTTTTAGTGGATGGCTTATTGGTCTTCTCTGGGAAAAGGACTGATTCCTTCAATTTTACATATCCCGTGTAAGACTTTTCTGCAAAACTTTGTTTAAAAGGCAGAACTTTGACATCTTGTTCGTTTGGTCTTCCTTCGAAAAAAAACTTGCTTATTTACTTGGAATTGGCTAATCCATGTGCGTTTTAAAATTTAAGAGTGTAGATGTATAGGGGTCAGTCACTTAATTTAAAGTGGCTAGATTATCACCATATGACTTTATAATTTGCTGTTTCTTGTTTGACCTAAATACAAAAAATTACGTGTAAGAGGGAGGAGATATGCTATTCCTAACTCATAAAATGAACTGTTTAAATTATAACTTTGTTCTATTGTTGGTTTAGCTCTTTATACGAGGAAGGAAAATTTTGTGAAGCTTTTCATTCAAAGGATGAAGGTTGGAGGGATTGCGAGTCCTGTGGTAAAGTAAGTTGAAAAGCTGTCATCTGATGCTTATAAGTATGAGATTATTCAATTTATCATCATCGTTTCTACCTAATGACTTTTAACGGAGTTCGTGGTTAATGTAATAATCTTGCAGTTGGTCCATTGTGGCTGTATTGCATCATTCAATGTGTTTATGCTTTTGGACTTTGGAGGAGTGATTTGTATGGAGTGCTCGCAAGCAAATTTCATGATGGTAAAATGAGGCAACATATGCAACTGCAAATACTTTCATAATTCATACTACTTATAATGTCCCAGATAGAAATGTTTGGGTAACACTCTATTTATTTGAACATTTTATTTTAGGCACGGAAGCGATGCCTGCTTGCTGAGACAATAAGGGAAGAGTCTTTAGGGGATCTGGTCACTAGAATCCATAGGGAGCCTCAATATTTGCCGCAGGGAACTTCTTCAGAGTTAGAGCACGTTGTCGAAAAGTATCCTTTAAGTGTTTATTTCTAAATTCCACTTTTTATATGGTATGTGTGTATCATGTATAAATATAGATATGATATTATTACTTGACCGATTCGTGAAGTCCTTGACTGTAGTTTAGAAGAAATTCCTCAATCTTGCCGCTGTTCGAGAAGCTATTATCTGTCAGTGATGCTGACCATGAACGGGGACACCTCATCTTACCCAAACATGGTGTTGAGGTAAATCTTTCACATTCTATTGCATTCTTACTTTTACAGCTTATTTGACCCAGCTAATTTCAGATTTGCGAAAAAAATATGCAGGCCTATTTCCCCAAAATTAGCAACAAAAATGGACGTTCCATCGTAATTCAGGATACAGAGGGCAGAGAATGGAAGTTTCAGTTCCGTTATTGGATTAGTGGTGGCTACAGGACTTATATTTTGGAAGGTCTAAAGGAGTTTATGGTTTCAAAGAAATGGCAGCCTGGTGATGTTGGTTAGTTCTATTTCTTCGTTCTAAAATATGTTTTTAGATTTGTCTTCTGCTTTCCACATGCTTGTTGCTTTGGTTTAAGGTGTCTGAAGAAGTTCATTTTATCATTATTAAGACTTTGTGCTTCAGTTTTTCTCTCTTTTTGCAACTTTATGTTGATAGTTAGTTCCTCGTCTATTGCTGTAAATACGTAATACTACGTAATAGTGAGTTACTAATAAAATTCCCTTCCCTTTGGGACAAATTAACATGGGGCAAAAATTATGCATAACGAGGACAGCTAGTGTACAGTCCAGTCCCAAGAGTAAAACTGAACGAATTAACTCGGGGGTATCTGTTTCATTATCGTGCGAAAGCGAATCAACTTCCCCTAGATCCTTGTTAGATGATTTAGTTACTGAAACCGAGTAGTATTCATTTGCACATTTGAATTTTTCCTTCTCTGAAACTAATATATCGATGCTACTCTCCAGTGACATTTGGCAGGACTGAACCAGGAAAAAAGTTGGTGATGGGATTAAGAAAGGCTCGTCCTTGTTAATATCTTCAGGGGTGTCACATATTGTTTATTTTCCTTGGCCCTTAGAATTTTGTAAATTATGTGTAGGTTGAGAACTCTTTTAGTCTCAACTTGTTGTCTTTAAAACTGTATTTTGTTGTTTATGGGAACCGATTTTGTTGAGGATGTAATCTGTTGTAGTTTTGCTGAAGTGAGTTCGTTAGCTCTCATTTCCGTAAGATTTTGGTAAATTTCCCAAAATTTCTTAGATTGTTGATTTGTTTCTTATGCATTGTAATCAGTAATCGCATCATTCGCTGCAATCATGCAACTATTATTCGACTTCTAACTATAAAGAGCCCACAAATCACATCTCGCATAACACATGTTTTAGCTTCTTGAGTTAAGTGGGCATACTACCATTATATACGTCTATTAAGTCATTACAAGACAGATGGTTATTCTGATATGCATCGTTTTTACAGTAAAAAGTGATCCAATTCTACCAATACAAGCAAAAAACATAATATGACGAAGTAATCTTATATTTTTTTTTATAATTTCCATTTCGTGTAAGTTAGCTGAGACATCAAAATAAACAAATATAATAAGAAGATGTATAATTTTCTTCCCTTACATGAATCTGAACCCATGGAAACGATCACGTTTCTCGTACATTATTATTTCTTCTTCTACACGAATTTGATCTCCGAATATAAACGAAGTAATGTCTACAATCTGCTTTTACAGCTTTCAATCTTTGTTTAACTAAATTTGTCAGTCCATAAACATAAATAATTATATTAATAATTTAACATCCGTTTAAAAAAAAACATATTATCACGCGATTTTCCATCCTTCAAAAGGATCAACGTTGATGTGTTATTATAGTTCTCAGTATGGGAAACAATAGCGGGAAACGAAATGAGAAACAGAAACATGAAATGTGAAAAATATTAAAAAAGTTTAAATTTTACAATAATAGTAGAAAGCAGGAAACGAGAAGGGGAAGTGGGAAACGATATTTTTTAATGGGGAAATAAGTCGGACATCGTTTGTTTTAATTTGAAAGTACATGGATGAAATAGTATTTTAGTTGAAACTAACTAAGTGGTGGTGTTTTTTTATCCACTAATACAAGTAGCTCGTTCTAACAGAAAGTCATAAATATATAAAACAATAATTCATTTCTCCCTCGTTCTGTAACTCAATAAATCGGATTTATTTAAATATTCAGAGAAAGATGATTTCTGTAACTAATAGTTGCACAACTCACTATTTAAACTCCCACGGTGAGTAAACCAAGTTTCTACTCTTTTAAATCATATTTATATACATACATACACATATATAGTTTACTAATATACAGCTATACATGTGTCTTGATGTATTATTTATGAAATTTTAAAAAGGTGTGCATAAAATGTTACCTGGAAAGCTGAAGAAACTATCCGGTGTCGGAGCGAAGAGTCGAAGGAGCCCTAGTTTGGAAGTTGCCACTACAGTTGTTGCTGTTACTGGTATTTAACTATTCTATTCTATTATTGTTACTATATATTAAGTGCTTGTTTGGTTGTGTTACTATTAGTCCTGTGATTAACAATCTGGTAGATGATAATTGTTTGCATTAAACGGAATGAATTAGTTGGAGAGAGTCGGGGCTGGCGTGCAGCCTAATTTTGGTGAAAAAATGCCGTCAATAATTATTTTTACTATATGTTTTGATTAAAAAAAAATAGAATTTAGCGTTTTAGTAGAAATTAGCAGGGGCGAAGACAGGAATGGTTCATCGGGGGATGGATTTACATAAGCAGTTACTATATTAAGTAAAACAAAAAGAATGATGGGTGCCAAATTATCCTGTTTAACACATTCTGGTGAAAATATAGGGTCAATTTTTTTTTAAAAACACAATTATTAGAATTATGGGAATTCCCCTATGGCCTGTACCTAGCTTCCCCTTGAATATCAGCACAATCGTGTTAGTACAATCTCAATCTTTCTATAATGCAAAGTTGCAAACTAAACAAGGGATTCACTGTTTAATATAATTTGTGTTCGATATGCGTTATGCAATCGGTTGGGGTGAATTACACTTAAGATCACCATAGGTTAGAAAAAATTTCATTTTGGTCATCATGTCCTAATTGTAACATCAATAGTATCTAAGTTTTGAAAAGGTGACTGATCGGTCATTAAATGTTAAAAAGCTGATGCATTTCACCCATTTTGATTGGGTTTTCTAATATTGAGTTGGCTATCTTGGTGCCTTTTTATCATAAGGAACTACTGTTTTGTTATATGAACACTTGGGGGCGTTGTTGTTGCAATTGAAAGTATAGGGACAAAATACAAAGTTTATTGTCATTGCGGAGACTGATCTGTTACTCATCCTATTTGCTTCAATATAGAATGCAGAAGAGCAAAGAGAAATAATGCTTTTGTTGTTCTTGATTACCTTAAATTAGAAACAGCAATAAATTGGGGTTTAAAAATGAATTTTGCAGCAGTGAATTTGGCCATGTCTCATTCAGCTATGGCCACAAGCATGGATAATATTGTGGTGAGCACTGTTCTGTACTTGATTAATTAATTGTAGTTTTAGATCACTTCTTAATTGCTTGGTTAAGTGAATATATTTATTCTGGGAGGTTGGTACTTAATTACTTATCCTTAATTTTGCGTTTTACTCATTATAAAATCTCCAATAGACTAATTGAGCAAAATAGTATAGCAGTGACTTATTGGATATTAGTAGTTGTGAACAAAGGGGTTCTTGCGTTTTAACCACAAAGAGACCATGCCACATTATTATGCACGGAATTTTGTAACTTGTAGTTCTGTTTTCGGATTGTATAGCAACACAGGTTTGGTGGCATTGTGAGAAGGTGAAGTTTTTACCAGTTTATTTATTTCAGGAAGGAGCTGCTAGTGTATATACATTGGCAGATGGGAACTTTGGAGATTTGTTCGGAAATTTCCTATTTTCATCTGGACAACAAGCTAATGAAGCTGTTCAAGGCCAACTGTCAGCTCTCAGTTTTTCAAGGTCCCTTGTCCATTTGATGCTTTTGATTTCAATATTAATAATTAGGGATCTTTTATCGATATTCTATTCATTTCTCAATGCTTATCTCTGCAGCTTGGCAGTCATATTTGGTGCGGGGCTGGTAACCAGTCTTTCCCCTTGTACATTGAGTGTCTTGCCACTGACCCTGGGCTATATTGGTAAGAAATTGGTATAAATATGTGTGCGAGTAAATTTGACACCTCATTTTACCGGTTTCACTTTTCATTTTTCAAAATTGACTCTTTTCCGTGTTGAATTTTTCCAGGAGCTTTTGGCTCAGGAAAAAGCAGAGCCGAGGTAATACTTTGCTGAAAAGGTTATTGCCTTTTCTTTTCAGTCATATCAAATGTAGTTAGGAAGCTCTAGATTGTCTTAATAGATGAATTTTGGAACTCTTATTGTTAAAGTAAGAATAAGATCAGTTTTTTTGTGTGCTTAGATTATTGGAGATTCTGTTGCATTTGCATTGGGACTAGCAACTACTTTGGCATTACTTGGTGTAGCGGCTTCGTTTGCTGGGAAGGCTTATGGACAAATTGGACAAGGGTTACCAATAGCTGCTTCCGGATTGGCAGTTTTTATGGGTCTAAACCTCCTTGAAGTAATTTTGTATTCTTTGACAAATTACTTGTTAATCTTAACTTATATATTATATCCACTATATAAAATTCCCATCTATTTGAACGATATATCGTATAGCTTTTTCTTGAATAATTTTGTCTTTTAAAAACTGGTGCGAACAATGTTGCTGAGTTACTGAAAACAATTCTGGTATTAAATAGTGAGATTTATTGACATTTTTATGTAAAGTGTTACACTTACCTTTAAAGGAATGACAGCAGATTACATGGGATTTTGAACAGTTTTAGACCAAGATATTACAATTATCTTATTGTGTTCACGACCAATGCAGTGAAGCAAAGTAATGTTTCGATAACTCTGTGCTGGCGACTTTACAGATGGTCACAAAACCATTTGCATACTTTATAATTATGGAATTGTATTTCTTAGCTATCACTTTTATTCGAGTAGAGTAACCTCTCTTGCTACAACTGCATGGACACTGGATTACTCAAACTTAAGCTTTCCACCATTTTTTTCTGCAGATAATCGAGTTACAGCTTCCTTCATTTTTTGACAATTTTGATCCTCGGGCTGCTGCTGCTAATTTCCCTTCAAGTAATGAATTGGATTAATATATATATTGTTTTTCGATGTCAAGTATAACTGCAAGTGGAGTTAGCTGTTTATATGTGCTTTATTTGAAATAAAGTATATTCATTAATTGTAGAAATAATGGCTTGTCAGGTGTGCAAGCATACTTGGCTGGTCTTACATTTGCATTAGCCGCTTCACCTTGCAGTACACCAGTGCTGGCAACTCTGCTTGCATATGTAGCGACCTCAAAGGTCTCATAAAATTTAGATATCACAGTTATTTAAATTTTATGTTGATAAGTGCCTGTATCGGACTATTTTAAACTTAAGAATATAAATATAAGCTGATAGCTTATGCGTAAAACTCTTCAGGATCCTGTGGTGGGCGGTAGCTTGCTATTGACATATACAACTGGTTACGTTGCTCCTCTACTTCTTGCTGCTTCCTTTGCAGGAGCTTTACAGGTTTGCTTTTCCCCTTGCTATGCATGTTGATTGTAACTTTGATTTGCACAAATTTGCCTTACCTAATTTTTTAACATAAATTATATTTATACTTTCATTTGTTGCATCCAAAAGCTGCAGCTAGATTATGGTTGTTCGATTTGGTTATAGATTCAGTGCCAGCCACCTGCTAAGCGAGGACTGAACTATACTAAGATCTCCATACTATCTTTGGCATACGCAGTTATGCACTGACTTGTTTTGACTAATGTATTATTCATATCCCACTAATGTTATTTGGCATACTATGAAAATATCTAGTTATTTGGTATACCCTGAAAATGATGGTATAGTATCAAATTTTCATATCTTCCATATTAAAATCTTTATTCACCAACCGTGTAATGTATTCGTTTTCTGAATTAGAGATGGTTGAATATCAAGTATAGATGACTAGATGGGACATGTCATGTGTTTATGGAGAGAATAAGGGGGGTGTCATAAAAGTTGGCGAATAGAGAAAAGACTTTGATTTTGAAAGATAATTTGTTTGTAGGGCTATTTCTCTTTTGCACACTTGATAAAAAAAAACTGCTAAACAAATTAGACTGTATGTAGATCTCCATAACATATATATCCGACGCGTTCACGGACTTGTTCTAACTAATCTTTTACTCATAGCTGTTCGGTTTTAATTTTTAAATTAATACTCTACTTTTCTGTTTTCCTGTTTGTATTTACTTTGTACAATTTATAATTCAACTCACATCTACAGAGCCTGCTCTCATTTCGCAAATTCTCAGCATGGATCAACCCAATGAGGTATGCTGTTTTCTTCCCCAACTGCTATAGTTAATTGTCTGTATGCAATACATCCTTTTTTCCGTGGAAATATATTGATTAAGGATTAACTAACTGACAAAGAATACTAAAATAGTACTCGTGCACTCCTACAGTATGCGTCTCTCAAAATTGTTAGCATCTGAATTTGTGCAGTGGTGCTCTTCTATTGGGTGGTGGGATATATACTATGTTGGACCGACTCTTCCCTGTGTCGACAATGGTGATGTAGATATTCACATGGACGATGCGTTACCTTCTGGGGCACTTGATTTCTCAATGTCACACGCACGGGGCCTAAGAAAGCGACTGAACAAGCTACAATAATTAGTAGTTATTTATGGTGGTTTGATGGCAACGTAACCAATGTCATCCTGTTTGCATCTACAATGTTGTACAAATTTATGAACAAGCTCATATTAGCTAGAGCCTGCTTTTACATTATTGTTTGTCCTCAAAAGGGGATATACTACTTGTATAGCATATATAAATAGCATGTATTAACCGGATTTGGTTGGTTGACAACTCTGTTTTGTCGCATCAACACGAAGGAGTTTGCTAAATTTAACTCACGCAGTGTCTTCATTTCAAAGTGCATGCTGTAATGTTTAATTATGAAGTCTTAATAAATTTGGCAATTACAGGTCGGAGACCAGTTCACCGTGTTCAATTTCTTGTGATAAATGAGAATGGAGAGGTAACACATGTTGGATGGGCATTACTGTGAAACACTAAGCCATAATATCATTAAATGGTCCAAAGATAAGCATATCATTGCCCATCACAGTGTTTAATGTTTATGACTCGTGGAAACCGCTTTTGTGGACAGTATAGGTAGGTTATCAAAGCATCAGTATTTGATATCTCTAACAGATACGTTTTCTCTTAAAATTTGATGATTATGGTATAAAAATTGACATCCATGGTTCTATAAATTTCAGTGAACACAATTCACATTATATATGAGTAATATATATGATTCATCTGGTAAATATAATAATAATAATAAACTATCACGGGGTTTACATTTTTATGATTGAAATATTATTATGATTATTAAATGATAATAAATAAATCAAAAAAAATAATGCACGATTATTATAATAAAGTTAATAAAAAAAATTTGAAATTTTGTATAAATGTAAATTTTTTAAAATATATAAAATATGTTAGATTTAATAAAATTGTTAAGTTTGATGATACTGCCTCTCGGTTCATGAAATTTAATGTCAGGGATCTGAAATAGTGGATTTTAAAGCATAAATTCAACTTTTGTACCCACAACTTTATCAATCAGAAATATAAATGCTTAAAATTTTCTGCCAAAGTGTGTGCAAAACATGGTTAAACATTCAGTTCAGTACCATGAACTTAAGCTCTCAAATAAGCTCGAGTTAAAAGATGATGTGTAGCACAAATTAACCGTACAGTTCATCATGAAAATCACGAGGATTACAGAGAGAAAAAGATTATCAATGACAGTATTTCAGCATTACAAATTGAAGAATTTGGTTATTATTTGTATAAACTATCAAATCACCCTTTCTGCATCCGGGTTTAGTGATGTAACAATAACATAATATCTGAGTTCCAGATTACACTTTCTTACAGAAAAAATAAATAAACTGCAGAAATAACATCCTTCTATCATGAACTTTCTAGCAATCCAAATAGAGACTAAAACACTTCTTAATCCCCTACCAAATTGTTAAGATTCTATAACATCCGCTAATGAGCTGCTCCACGGTTAATCATCTGCATATATTGTTGAAGCGACTCTTGCCTCTGCAATCTCATGTCCTCATTAAACTTATTTATAAAAGCCTCGACTCGACGGTTCAGATCATCCTGACTCAGCGACGGGTCCTTTTTGAGCTTCCATGACCCTGAAGGCTCTTTTCTCAACCTCCCGAGCCCAGGACTAGAATTGTTGCTGACATGGTGAGTGTTTTGGACATGAACAGTGTCGGTTTTGGTCATTTTAGGGTCAGGGTCTTGTGGGAGTTGGTGATCATGAGACTTCAATGTATCGGATTTTCGGAGGTGTCTTGTTGGTGGATTTGAACGGCCTTCGGTTATTGTTTTCCAGGTGTTTTCTAGATTTTCTTGCCGCTTTTTTGATACTCTTAAAGCTCTTCCACCTGCCACCGGCACACAAAAAAATTAGTCCTCCATCCCATAATAATAGTTTAATTCGGTTTTTCACTCTGTTCCGAAATAATAGTCCAATTTGTTTTTTAAATAAAAAAAAATACTCGTATACCTGTAAGTAATGAATACTGTTCTTTGAAAACCATAAATATCATTGTTATTTTATTTTACGGGTATAATTAAATTGATATAGACATTTATTAGTTCAACAACATCTAACATTAAATACTCGTATACATGGTTGATGCAGATGGCGGGTGTATTAGTGGGGTGAGTTATAAGTCACGTAATAAAAACCTAATCTATAAAAAATAAAAATAAAAATAATTTTTTTTTAATTAATATTAATTAAATTTAGATTAGACTCAAACTAGAATTATAATATATTTATTTGAGTTTTTAGTAGATTGAGTTTTTATTATGTGATTTGTACCATTACCATCTGTAATAAACATAATAGTCTAGACAAATCTAAGTGGACTATCATTGCATTACACAGTCGGTAGTACTTTAGTCGGTTGCTTAAATTTGTGAAAAATCTATCACGAATTAACGGGGTAGAATAATGGACAGTTGTCTTATTTTTGGGGGTAAATGCCGATTTCCAAGGTTAACAAAAAGCTGGCGTTTGACTGTAGATAATGATGAAACGTAAGATGGTTGTCCTTTTCTATGCCGCTTACAACCGAAAAGTACTACTAGTATAAAATATATACTAAATTTTATTATTTGAAAATTTAAACTTCTGAAGGCACAAAATAACTACTTTCCTATTTTAGCCGGTTTTGCATTTTCTGACTATTCCCTCCCTCCGTCCCAGGTCATACATTTAATACGAAATTAGGTGAAAATTTAATCGGTAAATAACTTTTAAATTGTCAAATCTCATTACTCAGAGTTTATAAAAAGAGTTTACCATCACCAATGGATTTGGCCGATTTCTTGTGATTAGTCCTCACAGACACCGGTGGTCTTTCCGAACGAGAATCCGGAAACTCCCAAGATTTCCTTTCCATTCCTTTCGCAACCACAACCGCCACCTCATCCTCAAAAAACTCGGTAGGCTCCTTTTCCGTAGTCTTCATAACCGCCACATCATCAACACCGTTCACATCAAACGCCATGCCATAAACACCGTATACATCAAACTCCGTCATCAGATTATTACTATTCTCCACAAACTGCAATAAATAAATAAAATCAGACAAAAAAATTTAGATACAAAACCTAAATCACTCTCTGAAGAATAGAATTACGGACCAGAATATTATTTTTATTTAGAGACTAAAAAACAAAAAAGAATTAATGGTTGCTACTTGCTATGAAATATAGACTGATTTAGAAGTTGTATTTACCTTCTGGTCTCCAAAACTCTTGTTTATCGTAGCGACAGGATTATTAATATACGACGATGTCATCACCTTAGTCTCCTCCTCGGGCAAAGCATCGTAATAAACATCATGAACGACGTCATTATACGTCGTCGGAATAACCTTTGTTATATTCGCATCAAGAAAATACGCGGGGGGAGCCTCGACATGGTGTTTACGGTGATGAAGCTTAGAAGAAGCGAATATGGTTATAATGATTCCGTTTATAACTACGTATAGATACGGAGGCCTTAGCCAAGTCATGAGCACGGTAAAAACGGATGGTAAATCGGAGTTTGCGAACTCTGTGAGTGTTGGTATAGAGAGTTTTAGCAACATAGCTATACATATCACGGTTAGTGATAAGGCACATAGTTTGAGTGATAATAATAAACTCGCCATTTTAATTTCAGTGAGAGATAAAAATAGAAGAGAATATGTTTCTGTTATATAGACACTAGTGAGGGAGAAAAGTGAAACAAGTGTGGGTGAGATTTGATTTGAAAAAAGATAATGAAAAATGTAGGTGTATTTATAGGGTGAATTACACTGTTAGTCCCTCAACTTAAGGTTACTAAAATTCTTCCCATATTTGAAGAGACAAAGTAAATTAGATAAACTGAATATCAAATTATGTGGCAAATGTAATGATTTCAATTAGGGGTGGACTTTTTGTACCGATTTGTATCAACCGATCGATTCTCGAACCGAACCAAACAAGTTGGTACCGAAAGTTCGGTATACCGACGTTTCGGTACGGTACAACCGAACCAAACTTTACAAGTCGGTTCGGTTTCGGTATTCATTTCGTATGTTTGGTACAATACCGAACCGAACCAAACATTAAAATTATAAAATATATATAAATTTACGCATAGTTATAACTTACAAATAAATTGTATTATAGTTTATTTTAATTTTTCTCACGACTTACTTTTCTATTTACGAAGTCAAATACAATCGTTAAAGTAGCAAATATAAGAATAGTTGTACACATTTTAATTTTTACAAATTTTTTTGCTATTTTATTGTTATAAAGAATTATTTTTTAATAATAATAATGTTTCGGTATAAAACGGAAAACCGAACCGTACCGAACCGAAAAAGTCGGTTACCGAACTTTCGGTAACCGACTTTTTCGGTTCGGTTATGGTATAATTTTTTTCAAACCAAACAAGTTCGGTTCGGTATTGATATATGGTTAAAAAAGTCGGTACCGTACCGAAGTCACCCCTAATTTCAATAGTATGACAAGATTTAAACTTTACAGACCTTTTTTCTTAAATTTATTATTGAAACTGTTATACCCAAAATATTCATGCTTCGTATACAAGATATATGTATATATATTTTTATTATTTTTTTTTGGACAAGCTATATATATCTATTCATTAAGAAAATTGGATTTTTTGACAACATATTTTTTTGTCCAAAATCGGATTTAAAAAATCTGTTTTAAAAATTCATTTAAATCTCATATTGTAAAAATATGATTTTTTTAGTCTAAATAATCTCGCTGTCCAAATACGCCTAAATTTTTAAAATTCAAAATCCAAAAAATTCACTAGTTAAATCTATTGTCAAACGGACCGGATATTTAGCTATCTTTGTTTTAGGCGATAGTATGTTCTCCTTCATATATGTACCGAAGCTTCACGTCTTTGTTAAATATGAGAAGAAAAATAAAATAATTGTTCATATTTTTTCGAGATTAAGTCACTTTTTTATCCTGTGTTTGTAACAAAAATGCAATTACTATCCCATATTTTTAAAAACTTGATTTAGTACCCAACTTTGTAAAATTGACTTGATTTAGTGACCTGATCGTGAATTTTAACAAAAACACGCATAATTAGTCATTTAAATGGTAAAAGACATTTTTGTCCTTATTTTTTAAGGGAAATACTTTTAATGTAATAACACAAAACATAAACATTTTATTTATATGTATATGTATGCATATAATCTATATATGTATGTATCTATTAATCGTATTAGGGTTTGTAGTGGATGACGGCTGAGCGAGCAGTTGCGGCGACGGTGGGAATAGGCGGTGAGGGACATGCCAGATGTGTGAATGTATAGATATGTGTATGTATCTATATTTATGGTTGTATGTATGTATAAAATATGTGCATGTATGCATCTATATATATATATGGCAACGGGGCTGGATGAACGGACGGCGAACGTGGGTGGTTGAGGGGGCGGCATCGACGGAGGTGGTGGATGAGGAGATGTGGGTATATATATATATATATATGTATGTATGTATATGTATGTATGTATATCTATGTAAATAAATTGTTTTCTAAACAAAACAACTCTTCGTATGTATATCTATAGGAAGCGGGTTTGGTGGCGGCGACAGGTGGGTGGCGGCGGCAGTTGTGGTTGGTGGTATATTTTTCTTTTTCTAACACTATTTTCAATTGTGGAAAAATTATGTTGTTAATTGGTAGTTAATTGAGTAATAATTTTGTATCGTTTACGTTGAGTGACGTTAAAAGACAGCTTTACCCCTAAAATACAGTCACGTGATACAGCATGTGACTGTCTCCGACGTTTATTTTGATTTAAATCGCAAACAGATCACTAAATCAAGTCAACTATTCTAACTTAAGATACTAAATTAAGTTTTTAAAAATTTGGGATAGTAATTGTATTTTTGTAACAAACTCAGGGTATAAAAGTGATTTAATCTCTCCCTTTTCTACTAATACGATTTTAGATAAACTAATGATTTCCATTTTTTTTTCCGGTTTTTAACAAAAAATTCAGAACGGTACTGTTACAATTATGAAACAACCATGCAGGGTTCGATTCCGGCTCATTGGTGGCTGGTCACTTTTTAATAATATTTTTGTTCATATGTCACTACTCTCATAAGATTTTTAAGTGTATGTTACCTTAATAATTCAAAAAACAGCTTTTAAGCTGTTTGTTTGACAATTTAATATTTTTTTACTTAATAATTCAAAAAAACACTAAAAAAAACAAAAAAATCTAAAAAACAGCTTTTAAGTTGTTGTTTTTTACACATTAGTATCTTTCAAAAAGATATTATAATATATTTTTTAGCTTAAAAACAACTTTTAAGCTCTTTTTTACATATAATATATTTTAAAAATATATTATAATTTATTTTTTAAGCTTAAAAAGATATTAAAAACAAATTTTAAACTCTTTTCTATTAATCCGGGTAATTAGAACTTAAATTTTTTTGAACACATGACCTGCAATCAAAAAATCTTATGGAATATGAATTTAACATAATTATGTCGTTCATGTCAAAATAAAATAAAAATAAAAATGCAGGGGTTAAATAGTGTATCATTAGTGCTTATGGAATGGAATGGGCTAGAATGGTATGCCAGTCCATCTCAGTTTATCATAATACAGCCTAACTGATGGCCCATAACGGGCCCACATGTGATAATCTGGACCCACCTATACAGTGTACGGACATGTGTAACAAATTGACACGTGGAATAGTATTTTAAAAATTGACGTGATAGTTTACCGCTGTTCATATCATTGTCTCACTCACCCAATCCTCGTTTATCTATAATTAATTATCTATAATGGATGAATTTTATCTTAAAAAAATCTCATATATCAAACTTACAAACAACTGCTTATTCTTATACTCACTCCGTTTCCAAATAAATGTTCATTATGAAAATACGTGCAATTTTGACCGATAATTTTTTCATATCTAGATTACCGAAAAAAATTATTTCAAAAGTTAATCACGTAGTTCATGGTTAGAACTATATGATGGAATTTTCAATTTTTTTATTTCCGCAATTTTGATATGAAAATTTTAATGATCAAAGTTACACGTATTTTCGTAAATGATATTTATTTAAGTACGGATGAAGTTGCAACTATAACTCTTTATAAATAAAAAGTAAATAATTATCATCATCAATTAAAAATTAATAACTCATCAATTAAAAATTAATAAACCACGCTTTAAAATATGTATGTTACGTTATTCTCGCAAATATAAATTTTATATTAAAATATAATGTTAAACTAGTTAATTATTGATAGAGTGGATGGTTTGATCAGATTATAAAATAATCTCATTCCTTGTATATATCCAAAAATTGAATTTTCAATTTTTTTTTTATGGGACCGGTATGAATGATTTTATTTATGTCATGACGTGGGAATAAATACACGTAGCTTACATTTATGTCATTTAAAAGTTATCACAGGAAAGTTATCCTGTTTTATTAGAGGGCTAATTATCTTTATCTATATCAAAGTTTTGTCTACAAGTTAGAATGCGGAAACAGTAACGAATTTTTTTTTTCTTAAGCTCTATGCAAGGATGGAAATGTGACAGTATTTTAGTTTTACTCACGGACTTTGTCAGTTTGCGCAGCTTTACAATGAATCTGGACCGTCTCTGATGTCAAGTTTTAAATAAATCATGACATGATCAAGTTCATGTCTATGCTGGGACGAAAATGCATCGGTTTTTAGTTTTACTGTGAATTTTGGCAGTTTGCGTAGGTTTACAATTAATTTGGATTGTCACTCATGTCAAGTTTTAAGAAAAAAAGTAGGGCATGAAATTAATGGGTAACTTTTTTGTTCAGTTAGGAGCGGCCTGTAATTAAGTACAATCTTTCTCCTAAATACAAGGGGAAGAAACAAAATGACCCTTTTGTTCCACCGTTTACTTATTTCCATTCAAATTTTAAATTTTTATAATTTATATCGTAAATTTATAAACTTTTATACTATATTGTATTTAAAATTTAAAACATTTGAACATAATATTGTTTTAAACAATTTTTTTAATATTCAATGTTTAATTTACACTAATTTATACATTTATTTCAAAATAAATTTTGTGTGGATTTTTTAAAAAAAATAATTATTGGAATGTATTGATAAGTGTATTATAGTAATTGTACAATTTTTTTAAAATTTTTTAGAAAATATTTTTTGGATAAAATTAACAAGAGAGTATGAAAGAAGGTAGAGAAAATGGAGTAAAATATTTAAACTCACGGCTTAGAGATTTAAATGAATTGGCAGTAAATTTCATTTCAAATGACAAATACGCAATACAAAATGCAATGCAGGGTCTGCGACACGGCATGACACTAACACACCTATTCGTCATATTTTATAAATTAGGACAACAAATATTCGTAATTTATAATATTAATATTTATATTATATATTTGGTTTATCAAAACATGAAAAATTACATTGATATTGACAACTAACAAATTTTAGTATTAACTACATTTTTTCTCTTAATTAAACTTAAGTTGGTTTTTGAGATAAAGGTGTAAAGATTGAAATTGAACGATTTTTTTTGTAGTATATATATGTTTTGTATTTCTCGTATCACTAAAGTGTCCCCAAATAAAAGCAATTATTTTTTAACTATGATCAAGTACTGTCAAAGTTGGCAAGGAAGTTGCATGGATTTGCACAATTTGTTTGAGTAGGAGACTAACTTATAGTACTTATTAATAAACTTCACCAAAGAAGAGACTAACTCCTTAATTAATTGTTGCAAAATATGCTCAAAGTAATTAACAAGGCCATGTTACAGGGGAGTACGTATAATTATACATATATGCATGTGAAAAGTTTGTCCTTGAGGTTCTCAAATATTATTCTATTTAATTAGTGGCAAGTTTAGTGCCTATATATGTCGCGATAGTTGTTCCATTTCCTTCATTTTATCGTTTATTTATACGGTTATGCGGACTACGACTATTGTTACACGGAAACTGTCATCAATCCCTTGTTTGTGAGTAATGTTTTTCTCTTATCTTTTTTTCTAGGAGCATGCTACAAAAAAAATTACAATTCTTTTTGGCTTGATATAGATATTTGTTTTTGAATTGTGTTCCTAAATACTAGGATTCATTTTATAGTAGCATGTTTAATTTTAAGCTAATAATCGGAGATGTCGGAAAACTAGATATTAACATGTTCGTTTACCTAATTATGGTTTATAATGCCCAAAATTTCAGAAAACTCAATACTAAACTAGTCAACCGAATACAATTTATATAGTTGTCAATTAAAAAGCTGCAATCCATTAAACATTCACAAAGTTTTGCTATTTGGTGTAGTGAAATACTAAATGGAACTTATTGTTTAGACATGTACTAAATGAACATTTTCCCTACTTTTTAAAAGTGGTAACGGCCATCTAACTAAGTTGACTGTCCTCATATAGGCGAAGTTTAAGGATCTATATTGACATTAATTATTAACTACTATCCCATGCTCTTTGCACATGAAATACAGCTCTATGTACGTTTGTTTCCACCGACCATAATTTCAACTAATTATCGTTTCTACAATTAAATGTAACTTACAGTTATCCTATCCCCATATATATTCTGCTTTCTAACCTCCGTCCTATAATCGCATTACATCTACACTATTTTAATTTTTAACACCTTTATATATGGCTATATTTCAAGTTTGCCTTTATCTTTTTTATTAAAGTTCACTTGAGAATGACAAATATGTAAAGCTACTAAACAAATTGTTTCTAGTTATGAAAATAGGATTTATAAATTGGAAAAGTCAAAAAGAAATACGGATTTATAATTTGGAACTTTAACAATTTACCCCAATAACTGTATATATACATAGATTATAATACTACATGTTATTTTTTTATTGTACACGTTTCTCATTCACTATCTATTAATTGATTATAATTCAATAAAAACTTTTCTATCTTCTATATACGTACGAAGCTAAATATGAATTTCTACTGTAATAAGGTGGTTGCTACCCTTCACTATTTATAAAATAATGAGTTTATCCATCAATTTATATATATATATATATGAGAAATGTTATATCAACATTATGAAAAACACCCAAATGGACACTTTTTTTCAAAACCGTTCCAAATCAATATTTGACTAATGCAAATATCCACGGTTTCACGACGGGAACACAAATATGTGTTTTTTTTTCCGAGATGTATAATGACATGTTTTCGAAATTATGGTAACATTTAAAAATTCAAAACATGTTATTATACATCTCAGTAAAAAAAACAAGACACATATTTGTGTTCCCGTCGTGAAAACAACCATTATTTTAATATATATCATGCGTAATTAAATCAAATCGTACACTCTGCACAGTTCATTTTTTATGCACCTAAATTTATTAAAAATAATTGCAAGTCTGTGCAATATATCAACTCGAAGTTTCTATGTTCCTAAGACATCAACTCTTGATGCATTGTGAAATTCCTATCCGCTGTTCTAGATGCAGTTTTGCATTAAGGTTCCAAGTGAGGTTGGAACTGCAGTTAGAACCAAGTGTATAAGGTTCCAAGTGAGGTTGGAACTGCAGTTGGAACCAGGTGTATTAATGGACAGAACTGTTTTAAAATTAAATGTACATGAAAATAATTCACACGCACATTTAACAACGGAGTTCACCTAACTAGGCTACGTCTCCGGGGCACTTACCCAGATTATGATATTATAAAAAGCTTACAATATATGACTCAAGTCTTAATGAAAAACTTAGACTCCCTCTAGGTTTTTCTGCCTATCACTATATTGCTCCTACTCTATAACTATCAAATATAAATCAATGGCATCCCACCATTGTTTTCTTTTTGAAGCTCACGTGTATTCTCTCTAGAAAATAAGTTCTTTATAATTTAGAACACACACTTTTACAAGCTTAGTTATCAACTCTATATAAGCAAAAACAATCTTCTATCTTTGAAGGTCTTTTGTGATTGCTTTTGACTTTAATGATTGGCTTTAGTCTTTCCATGTAATACGTGATTCTTCAGCGTGAATAGACTTCAATCATGATTGGTTGATACCTGTTAAATAACAAGCTTGTTTGTAGGAGTTAGTATTTTCCTATAACAAGGAAACATATAAAAAGATCATATCTTGGCAAGATAATATCTTTTAGATATTCATGTAAGACATTAACTCCTAATTTTATTCAATCTTAAACATATCATACTGATTTGATAGGGAACAAAGATTGAAACAAGTGATAAGGATAATCATAAGAGAAGAGATCATATTCAAAAGGAAACAACCTTATAAACTAATCTCTTTATATCTTTAATAAGACATCTTTCCTTAACACTTTGATATTCTCAATAAACACATATAAAACGTTTAAGACCTTATGAGAATCTATCCTGCATACTTTAAAACAAGTAATTACATTAAAGAATGGTTATGCAGATAAATGGAACTAAACAGAATTCTGCTGAACAACAGGTTTGAACTGAGGTTGCAACTGGTACTTGAAACCTGTCAGCAGAGGTTGCAACTGAGGTTGCAACTGGTACTTGGAACCTGTCAATCCTGTCTTAGTTCTTAATAACAGTTAGGATTTATTTAGTAAAAACCAATAGACAATTAACAATATTTAGACTAGAAATCTGGTCCTAACAATCTCCCCCTTTGTCATTGGTTTTGACAAATCAATAAAGTTTATAAATTATCCCAACCACCTGCAAATTCAATATCAGTAAGCTCCCCCTGTATGTTAGAATTGCAGGCATATTATATAAGCACAATGTATGTGCACGCAGTAAGTTATCAGACCTGTTTCAAGTTTAAAGGCATTCATACTTCAACAAGATATCAAGATATTTTCAGAAGGAAACTGCAGAATTATTAAAGCCAAACAGATTAAGGCCAAACAGGCATAAAATTGTCTTAATACAGCATAATTGAAAAACAGAATAAAGTCTTGAAAACATCAGAATGAAACTAAACACCAAAACATAAACTTCACTCCCCCTATTTGTCAGCAACCATTGGAATTAGTCACGAGGAATATCACACTGTGGGGGTCTTTCTCTTAGAGGATTCTGCCTGACTACTTCTTCATCTTCTGCATTGTCATCCTCACTGCTGATTGAAAAACCATCATGACTTTGAGTGTCATTACTGTCATCATCCTCACTTTCTATGAGATTCACCAGCAGCTTATTTATCTGATAGTCATCAGCATCCAGTTCAGCTCTCCTTTCTTGATTGTAGGCCAACTTCTGTTGTAAGTACCACCTTACACCTTTCTTCTTTGCTGAGGGAGCCTTAGAGGTCTCTTCTTCCTTTTCTTTTCCCTTTTCCCCAGAAATATCATTTACATGCCCTTCTTTCAACAGTTTTGCAGAGATATATAGGGCAGAGGGACAATCAGTGGAAGGTTCATTAAGAGTACTTATTGGAGAATTTCTAGACATAGAAGAGACTTGGCCTAGAATAATACCAGTGATGAGACAGGGGAATGGCAACAGTATGGATGAAGAATTGGAATCACTGAACTCTCTTATAAGATTGAAGACATGATGGCCAAAGTTTATAGGTAGGGAAGACATGATTTTGTACATAAAGATGGCCATTTCTTTGTTAACTTTGGAAGGTTGTTTGGTAGGAGTCCAGTTGAACCTAGCAATTTTGTGCAATACAGCAGCACTTAAGGTGAGAGAGGATGTCTTGATGGAATTGCCATCAAATCTGGTGTTCTTTCCAGTTAGAACCAGACCAATGACTTCCATGTCATAATCAATATTTTCAACAGAAGGATTTGGGGATTGCATGTAGTCATTAATAAGCTTTGGGGTAAAATCTAAAGTAACACCCCTCAAAAATATTCTCCCATAAGCAGGGTTCTCTTCATCAAAGACAATGCTACTAAGATTAGCATAAAATTCTTTAACAACAGCAGGAAAATAAGAATCAGCATAGGTAATAGTTTTTCCTAAGCCAACAGCAGAAAGCAATTTTTCAACATACACCTGTATGTGAGGATAACTGACTAAATTAAGAGTTCTTTCACTGTGTATTTCCCTACCTGAAAAAGATCTAAACCTCCTATACATACTTCTTCTCCAGAATCTGGGATCAACTTCATTATACTTAGGAGTATAGTCAAACTTAGCAAGAATAGGATCAGTATCATAATCTCTCCTAGCACGTTTCTTAGACCTCTGTTTCTTAGAGGAGGACGGTTCACTTACCTTAGCTGTTGAGCCTGTCTTGGGTGGGGATTTAGACAAGAAATCCTTTAGAGTTATATCATCATCAGAATAGGGTTTTTTAGACATGGTTTCAACTGGGAGGTTTCAACCGTACTTAGAACCTGGCAGTGGGTTTTACTGAAAAACTAGGGTTTTACAGAGGACTTACGATTTTACTGAGATAGGGAGAGAGAGTAATTGAGATAATAGATTATTTTGGGATAGTAAAAAGAATATATATAAAAAAACAATAAAGTCCATATCTTTTTGTAATTGGAAAGAGATACATGCAAATCAATTATGAAACAATTTTAGCCAAAAAAATAGGAAGTGTCTTATCAACACAGTTTTTTTAAAAAAATAACCCTTAAAACACGAATAAAGCAGTTAACACAGATAAACATTCCTTTTTAAACAGATTTATCCAAATTTGAAAATACAAGAGTTGAAGCTTTTAAGGAAATTTGACTTGATTCAAGATAAAGAACACTTAAACAGATATCTAATTTTTAAGAGAACAAAAGAAACCTAGCAATTTACTCAAGAAAATATGTTTATCAAAGAATAACTCTAATAAAGATTAAATTTTAGGAGCTTAAATTGAGCAAATCCGTTTTTATTTCTACACAAAAACTAGTTTGATGACCTCAGCAAGGAAAGAGTATAAGTGATGTCAAAAATAACAAGACTTTGTCTTGGCAGTTATAGAATAGACTGAGGTTTCAACTGATGTTGCAACTGAGCTTGCAACCAGTATTTTTAACACGAGGTTTCAACTGGAGTTGTAACTGAACTTCTAACCAGTTGTTGAGAGGATGAGGTTTCAACTGAGGTTGCAACTGAACTTGCAACCAGCAAAAAAAATATTGCACTTTGTGCTTGCAACTCTATTACCAGAGAGGTTTTTTAAGGACAAGTTACCTCACATCTGTTTTTGAGACACCAAAAAGCGGCTTTTTCAAAACAAAAACATCATAGCTCAAAATAAGACTTTAACCTTAGAAATAAAAATTATTAAAGGTACTCAACACAGACATATTTAGCAAAAGTATTCAATTAGATTGATAATGACATACCCCTATGTCACTTCTTAATGATTCAAACTTGTTTGTATCAAGGGGCTTTGTGAAAATATCTGCTAATTGTCTCTCAGTTGAAACATGTTCTAAAATTAAGCTCTTTTCTTCAACTAGTTCTCTAATAAAATGATGCCTTAGATCAATGTGTTTGGTTCTGGAATGTTGAACTGGATTTTTAGCTAAATCTATAGCACTTTTGTTATCACAAAACAAAGTTAATATTTCTTGTTTGACATTATAACCAGTTAACATCTGTTTCATCCAAATAAGTTGAGTGCATCCACTTCCAGCTGCAACATATTCTGCCTCAGCAGTAGATAAAGATATGCAATTTTGCTTTTTACTAAACCAAGAAACAAGGTTGTTTCCAAAATAAAAACACCCACCAGAAGTACTCTTTCTATCATCTATGTTTCCTGCCCAATCTGCATCACAGTAGCCACTTAGAAAATGGTTTGTATCTTTAGAATACCATAGGCCTAGGTGAAGTGTTCCTTTTACATACCTTAGAATTCTTTTGACAGCTAGAAGATGAGGTTCTAAAGGATTTGCCTGATATCTGGCACATACTCCTACACTTAGGCACATGTCTGGTCTACTAGCAGTTAAATACAGCAAACTTCCAATCATGGATCTATAAAGACTTGGACAGACATTTTTACCTTTATCATTTTTGGACAGTTTAAGGGTAGTACTCATAGGGGTTCTCTTCTCTTTACTCTCACTCAGACCAAACTTTTTAACAAGATTGTCTGCATACTTACTTTGGCACAGAAAAATGCCTTTCTCATTCTGTTTAACTTGCAATCCTAGAAAGTAAGTTAGTTCACCTCCACCACTCATTTCAAATTCATTCTTCATATCAGAAATGAATTCTTCTATCCTTTTATTAGAAGTAGAGCCAAAGACAATGTCATCAACATAGATTTGAGCAATTATTATGTCCTTTGTGGTTTTCTTAGTAAACAAAGTTTTATCAACTCCTCCTCTGTTAAAGCCTTTTTCAATCAAGTACTTGGTTAATCTATCATACCAAGCTCTAGGAGCTTGTTTTAGGCCATACAATGCCTTTTTCAACAAATAGACATGTTTAGGAAAGTTAGGATCCTCAAATCCCTTAGGTTGACAGACATAAACTTCTTCATTAATCACACCATTTAGAAAAGCACTCTTTATGTCAAGTTGAAACAGTTTAAAATCATACAGACATGCAAGAGACAGTAGCATTCTAATGGATTCAATTCTAGCTACTGGAGCAAAGGTTTCATCAAAATCAATTCCCTCAATTTGTGTATAACCCTGAGCTACCAACCTAGCTTTATTTCTGATAATAACTCCATCCTCATCACTTTTATTTTTAAAAATCCATTTAGTCCCTATAACATTTTTATTAGAAGGTCTGGGTACTAAAGTCCATACATCATTTCTCTCAAATTGATGCAACTCATCTTGCATAGCTATAATCCATTCACTATCTTCTAAAGCTTCTTTTATATTCTTAGGTTCTAACTGAGAAATATAACAAGCAAAGTGAACAACATTATTTCTTTTACCTCTGGTTTTCATACCTGAAGCAACTTCTCCTATGACATTGTCAAGAGAGTGATTTTTCTGTGTCCTTACATAGCGTGGCTTGCTTGTTGTTGGCATAGCAGATCCATCTTCTTCTGATTCTGTTGAATTCTGAGTTTCAACTTCAGTTCCAACCTCAGTTCCAACCTCAGTTGTAACTTCAGTTGCAACTGGACTTCCAACCACTATGGGACTTCTAGTTTGTTGAGTTTCTTCTTTGTCTTTTTCTGCAGTCTCAGGCTGTTCATTATCATCTGTAATCTCATCAAATAACACATTATAGGATTCCATAACACAGTTGGTTCTTTGATTGAAGACTCTGAATGCTCTACTATTTTGAGCATAACCAAGAAAGATCCCTTTATCACTTTTAGAGTCAAATTTACCAAGATGCTCTCTATCTCTGAGAATGTAACAGACACACCCAAAGACTTGAAAATACTTAACATTGGGTTTTCTACCTTTCCATATTTCATAAGCTGTCATGGAAGTGCCTTTAGTAATATAAACTCTATTAACTATATGACAGGCAGTATTAACAGCTTCAGCCCAAAATCTGTTGGCAAGTTTCTTAGAGTTAAGCATGACTCTAGCCATTTCCTGAATGGTTCTATTTTTCCTTTCAACTATGCCATTTTGCTGTGGAGTCTTAGGAGCAGAGAACTCATGACTAATACCTAAGGAGTTGCAGAATTCTTTAAACTTACTGTTCTCAAATTCTGTTCCATGATCACTTCTAACCCTAACAATATTACCACTGGTTGAACCTTTTTCAAGTTGAAGTTTTAAGCACAAAGTTTTGAACAGTTCAAAAGTTTCAGTCTTATCTTTTAAGAACACTACCCAAGAGTATCTAGAGAAGTCATCAACAACTACCAGAATGTACTTCTTACCACCTATACTAGCAGTTTGCATAGGCCCCATCAAGTCAATATGAAGAAGTTCTAGGACTCTCTTAGTGTAGATTTGACTTATACTTTTGTGAACACTTTTGGTTTGTTTACCTATAGCACAGTCACCACAGACACTTTGAGTTTTAGCACTAAGTTTAGGAATTCCTCTTATCAATTCATTTTTAACAAGCTTATCAAGAGTTTTGTAATTCACATGCCCAAGCCTTTTATGCCAAATATCCACATTATTAGTAATGGCTTGATTACACCTACTTTGAGGCAATTCTTTTTCAGCTTTTTCAAACACATAGCAGCTGTTGGTTGATCTAACTCCAGTCATGATTAAATCATTGTTAAGATTAGTAATAAGACACCTTTCTTTGTCAAATTTAACAATCATTTTATTATCACAAAGTTGACTGATACTTATAAGGTTAGCTTTTAGACCATCTACAAGAAAAACATCCTCAATAACAGGCATTCCAGGTTTGTTTAAGGTACCTTTACCAACAATTTTACCTGTATCTCCACCTCCAAACACAACAGTGTTTCCAGTGAGAATGGTGACATTTTTTAAGAGACTTGCAGTACCTGTCATGTGCTTAGAGCAACCACTATCAAAATACCAATCATTAGAGGTAACAGCATTCAAGGAGTTAATGACAGCTTTGTTGTTAGCAATTAAGGTAGCTTTTTCTTTAACTTTCCAGACCCAGTTCAGATTTTTATTGACAGAAGCCAACCAAGTTTTCTGAGAAATATACTTCCTATTTCTTTTTAAATAACACTGGATTTCAGAATGACCAGGTTTCTTACAGAAATTACACATCTTCATTCTGAAGTTATTTTTATACCTAAAGCTATTCAGTTTATTCATGGTTGCAACTTTGGTTATAACTGAGCTTCTAACCTTCTCTACAAAAACTTGAGTTTTGTTCCTGGTTGCAAATCTGGTTGCAACTGAACTTCTAACCTTATTGTCAAAATTATGAGTTTTAGCTCTAGCAACAGCTTCAATAAAGGTAGTTTTTCCTGTACCTTTACCACCATAGTAACCTAGACCACTGATATCTTTAGAACCTCTAGAATATGACAGCATGTCATCTAATTTTTCTGAAGCAGAAACATTCATCAGTTTTATTTTCTTTTTAGTTTCAGTAAGTTCAGCCAGTTGTAAGTTCATCTTCTCAGTAAGACTTTTAACCTCATCTTTTAGATTAACATTAAGTTTGCTTATGATCAAGATTTGTTTACTCAGACATTTATACTTTTCATAAAGAACAAGATATTGCTGGGAAATGTCTTCATCAGAAGGTTCTTCCTCATCACTGCTGTAGGTTTTAAGAGTGGTTGTAACTTCAGTTGAAACATGTTCACAGTCACTTTCATAAGTAGGTTCTTTTTCAGTGATTATTCCCATAAAGTTAACAAAATTAGACTCATTCTCTTCATCACTGTTGCTCTCAGAATCACTATCACTATGAGTGGATATATAGGCATTTTTGTTCCTTTTTAAAGTATTAGCACACTCAGCCTGAATATGACCAAAGCCTCTACATTCTCTACACTGAATCTCTTTAGGCTTATAATCTTTGTTATCCTTCTCTTTAGAATTCCACTTACCAGTAGAGTTATTATTGAACCTGGATTCTGTCTTAAATTGGTTATCCCTTTTCTGAAAGTTTTTAGAAGAACCAGTATCATCCTCTTTTTTCTTGTAAAATTTTTTGAAAACCTTTTTAGCAAAGAAAGCTAGCTGTTCTTCATCACTTATTTTATCACAGACATTAGGTTCAGATTTCTTAGCCTGAAATGCTATTCCCTTTTCTGGTCTTTTTGGTTTAAAAAATTTCAGCTCATGAGTGCTTAGATTTCTTATAAGTTCTTCAAGTTTAAGATTATCTAAGTCTGTTGATTCTTCAATAGCAGTAACTTTTATTTCAAACCTTTCTGGAAGTGATCTAAGAGTTTTCTTAACAAGTTTAGCATCACTGTATTTTTCACCTAAGGTTCCAGCTTGATGAGCAATGTGGCAGATTCTACCATTAAATTGTTCAATGTTTTCATCTTCCTCCATTCTAAGGTTTTCAAATTGAGTAGTTAACTGCTGAAGTTTAAAAGCTTTTACTTTGGTAGTTCCTTCAAAAGTAACTTGCAAAATATCCCATGCCTCTTTGGCAGTTTCACAGTGAGAGATATACCTGAATACACTGAGAGTTACACCAGCAAAAATCAAGTTTATGGCTGTTGAGTTGGCACTTGATTTTCTGTCTTCATCAGCAGACCATCTGTCTTCAGGTATAAAAACCAGTTCTCCTTCACTATCAATGCTAGTTGGAGCCTCCCATCCATACATCACAGTTTTCCATGCATGTTCATTCTGCTGTTTGATGAAAGACCTCATTCTGATCTTCCATACTCCATAGTTTACTCCTCCTTCAAGCAATGGAGGTTTGTTGAAAGCGTTTCCTTCCCTCATTAAGTCCATTTATTCTAGAACACAGGATCCACACTAAGTAAGGTCTAGTGTAAAGCTCTGATACCAATTGAAATTCCTATCCGCTGTTCTAGATGCAGTTTTGCATTAAGGTTCCAAGTGAGGTTGGAACTGCAGTTAGAACCAAGTGTATAAGGTTCCAAGTGAGGTTGGAACTGCAGTTGGAACCAGGTGTATTAATGGACAGAACTGTTTTAAAATTAAATGTACATGAAAATAATTCACACGCACATTTAACAACGGAGTTCACCTAACTAGGCTATGTCTCCGGGGCACTTATCCAGATTATGATATTATAAAAAGCTTACAATATATGACTCAAGTCTTAATGAAAAACTTAGACTCCCTCTAGGTTTTTCTGCCTATCACTATATTGCTCCTACTCTATAACTATCAAATATAAATCAATGGCATCCCACCATTGTTTTCTTTTTGAAGCTCACGTGTATTCTCTCTAGAAAATAAGTTCTTTATAATTTAGAACACACACTTTTACAAGCTTAGTTATCAACTCTATATAAGCAAAAACAATCTTCTATCTTTGAAGGTCTTTTGTGATTGCTTTTGACTTTAATGATTGGCTTTAGTCTTTCCATGTAATACGTGATTCTTCAGCGTGAATAGACTTCAATCATGATTGGTTGATACCTGTTAAATAACAAGCTTGTTTGTAGGAGTTAGTATTTTCCTATAACAAGGAAACATATAAAAAGATCATATCTTGGCAAGATAATATCTTTTAGATATTCATGTAAGACATTAACTCCTAATTTTATTCAATCTTAAACATATCATACTGATTTGATAGGGAACAAAGATTGAAACAAGTGATAAGGATAATCATAAGAGAAGAGATCATATTCAAAAGGAAACAACCTTATAAACTAATCTCTTTATATCTTTAATAAGACATCTTTCCTTAACACTTTGATATTCTCAATAAACACATATAAAACGTTTAAGACCTTATGAGAATCTATCCTGCATACTTTAAAACAAGTAATTACATTAAAGAATGGTTATGCAGATAAATGGAACTAAACAGAATTCTGCTGAACAACAGGTTTGAACTGAGGTTGCAACTGAGGTTGCAACTGGTACTTGAAACCTGTCAGCAGAGGTTGCAACTGGTACTTGGAACCTGTCAATCCTGTCTTAGTTCTTAATAACAGTTAGGATTTATTTAGTAAAAACCAATAGACAATTAACAATATTTAGACTAGAAATCTGGTCCTAACACATTGTTTAATTATTCGTTTGTCCAATTCTAAGAGAGTAATTAAATTCAAGCAACTTAACATTTTCATAGATCTCTCCCATTTAAATTCGAGTGACTCCTTGAAACAATCGTTTTATTTAACCGTTTATGATATAGACACATTAACCACCGTTAGATTAGAAAATGGATATTTAGATAATATGTTTCAATAACTAATTTTTTTTCTTTCTATTTTTAACAAATTAGAATTTGATAAATTAAAAATAATATGTACAACACACTAAAAATCCAAATAAAAATATATAACCCTAGTGAGGCCTAGTATAAACTTAAATATTAATCAATTTTCTTTATTTGATATTTTTTTATCCAAACGGGTCGTAAAACAGTCGTTTTCACAGTCATATAAATTGATTGTTCCGGGGTAAATCCATTAGATTCCATATCATCGTACATTCACGTATTTATATCATCACATGCAACCATGTAAACAGTTCAGTGAATATGTTTCTAAAATTCATTATCATAAAAATATAAGGACTGCGAAGCGCCAAATGGTATATTTAATGTAAAAGTGATTGACATATATATATATATATATACTGTTAAGACAGCATCAATTGTATTATAATTTAAATAGCTTATATATATATATATATATATATAAGCTATTTAAATTATAATACAATTGATGCTGTCTTAACAGTTCAAATGTACAACAAATAACAATGCCTGTCTTTTCTCTGTACAAGAAGTTGTAAATTACTTGCATTAGAATTTTTGTGGTTGTGTCTGCGTAGATTTTCACGAAGCAAATAAGTTTCTCGCCATAAGTAATTAAGCATAACACGTATAGTGTTCAAATTTCAACCATTAATAAAACAAAAGGTTGTTTAGCCACCAAAATCTCTAGGCGATTTTGTGAAATGTTTATAGTCAAACTTATGAATCATACCTTGCGATGACCAATTTAATTATACGAATTCGTGGCCCAATTGACTTCATCTTACGTGACCATTAAGTGTGTGAATCAGATTAATCTAATAAAAACATCCCACGAGTACCTAGCTATTTGTTACTGTTCCTTTCAGTGACTAATATCGTATGGTCAATGCTAACATTCTAATGGTTTAATAATTAAGGCAAGATATTTTGCTAAAAATAAGCGTGCTTATTAATAGCATCTCATATGAAGATAAATGATATATGTCGACGGTCGACCTTCTTTGATTTCTCATCACCAGAGACCAATGACGTAACCAGTAAGTGAAAGTGGGAGGGGTTATATTCTATATAGTTTTTTTTTCATATCCTATATGAATGTATTTTTGTCCTAGAATGGAGTGTCCGAAATAAGATTTTGATCTAATTACATAAAAATAATTTACCTTTTTAATAATTTTTTTCGAAATGAAGGGTCCCGTGATACCTGATTGTCTCCACCTAATTTGTTTCCTGTCAGAGACTTGCATCCAAAATTTTAACACTGTGAGCCAAATTGACTATAAATTTGCATGTAACGAAATTGACCCCGCTCATTGCTTCTACTGTTCTACATCAATAACGCGGTGTTTGATAAATTGTTTTTATCGATGATAAACATTTCGGAAATAGTAGTGTAGATCTTTCTTAATTACGTTCAGAAAATTGAAAATTGATCTCCATACAAAAAGAAATTAACTGAAGAATTTGGGTGATAAGTATAGCTCTTAAAAGTAGTCACGAGGATGAAAATGTTAAAAGGCTTAAAAAGGTTTTTCTTGGTAAGGTCTAGTGGTCTACCATCCAAAGTAGTCTTTTACGTAGACTTGGAGGTTGAAAATTTGAAGATCTATGGATGCAAGATATGCTAAACAAGGTAACTTAGTGTGATATCTATCTAACAAGTTGAACAAAATAAGTATAAGACGGTAAATTAACATACATTGCTTGTTATGAGGGAATACTATCCAACGTTTCATACAAAATCTAAGATTTTGGAAGAACTTTCTTTCTTGTTTTTTTAAGTATAAAACTTTCCATTCACAGTGTATCTTAATTTATCCCCTCAAATATCTCGACTTGAAGTCGGGACCACTAGTATAGAGCCTTATCCCTTCCTAGTGGTTTACAAATTGTTTTTTTTAATCAGACAATGAGCTACTAATATTGACTGATACAATGTTTGTTTTCTTCTTAATTTTCCTTTGCAACAAACGAAATTTACTCAAGTCCTTTTCATTTACTTGCACGTCAAAAATTAGCAACCGACCTTTCTAATGACACCAATCAAATTTACCCCATCCACTTCAGTTGTTCATTTGCATTATATTTATGGAATATTTTCCTCCTGGTGGGTAACAATACTAAAAAGTTGGCACTATTGCACCAAATAACAAGATGTGAAACCTTTTATTAGGTGGAGAATTTTCTATTGAAAGACTTTAGTACCAGAATAGTACTATTTTGAGAGGAAACTGCTACATAAGTCGAGCTTGACGAGCAAGGATGTATTAGCAGTTCATATAATACTTATACACTGTTATTTTTAACAGTACTGCTTATGCTTTAAAAATACCAAAAACCCATGCTAGTATCAAGCACTCCGTAGTTATTGTGAGGGTTATCTAGTAGGTACTCCTTTCAGCATATTATTACATCTCCTATGCTGAATGCATTTGATGATCCCATCTAGAGACTTCGTGTCTAAGATTGTAAATGAAACCAAACGAGCCAAGGAGCCGAACATTGTTTTGTTTATATTCATTAACTAAAACACTTGTTCACGTTCAGTTCATATTCATTTAAATACGAACGAACATTTGATGAACATGAGCCGAACGTCTGACGAGCCGAACACGAGATTGTTCGTGAACGTATCTTTTCATTAATTCAAAACATTTAATAATTAAAAAAAGTATTTTTTTTTCTTTTAAGAATATATTATAAATTTATCATTTATTATTATATTGTTTACTATGATAAATTTGTCTACAAATAAATAAAGTGTTAGTTATTTAATTTATTTGACATTATAACATAAATTTTTCTTACTTTTAAGTTTATATATTCTATTAATGTATAAATTATTTTTTTACATATGTATAATTAATTACTTTAATGAGCCGAGCACTTAAAAATAAAATCGATGACTGTATTATATAGTATGATGATATAAATTACTTTAATAAGTTTGAAACAATACAAACATATAATTAATATTATTGTAGTATAAATAAGTTATTAATTTGTAGTGATACTAGCTAGTTTTTGTTACATCATTAATAGATTTAGTTTGTTTTATTTTATCAAACTTTATATATATTTAGACGAACACGAGTTTAGACGAAACGAACAGAGTCTTGTTCATGTTCAGTTCAATTAATAGACGAACGCTATATTCTTGTTTATTTATAAATGAACGAACATGAACCGAAATTTAGCCGAGCCGAATACGAGCGATTACACGAACAGTTCATCTCATTTACAACCCTATTCGTGTCATATTTTTTGGTCATATTATCGTTTGTTTATATGTATTTTTATATCGTTTTTTAATGAAATTTATTTACTTGCTTAAAAAAAATGAAAAATAAAATAAATAACCCAATGCCCCATCCTCCGCGCTCTTGATTTACTTTTTATTATTTCCAAATTTGTCCATTCGTATTAGTCTAGACTCTAGAGTTAAGATTTATTCTTCTTCTTTTTTATCATAGTTAAGATTTATTCATAATATACTCTTTTTTTACTGCAAAATAAAACTTTTTTCCATCGTTCAAATTTTACGTCCTCTATTTTTTTAGCGTCCTCTGTCTATACGTCATTTGTTTTATTTCATTTAAGATGATAATTTATTGATACAGTAGAACCTCTTTACATGAATAATCTCAGAACCGGGAGACAATATTCTTATAAAAAGGTTATTCCTAAATAAATGTTGATATATAAAATAAATAAAAATGCTTAAATAAATATTCCGCATAATAAAAGGTATATGTGTAACTAATTTAACTAATTAGTACAAATATTCAAGAGACAAATAAATGTATCTATGTAACAAGTCAAACACATAAATCCAAAAGAGTTGAAAAATAACGAAACTAGCATATTCATGAATTTAAGAAAATTTAACTAAGTATATATGTATTTGGAAAATTAAGTACATGTATTTAGAAATATGAAAAGTCATCTAAAAATTTATCTAAAACTTTTTTTTACATGTATAAATAATAGGTGTAATTTTACATGTATTTTAAATCGTCTTAAATTTAATATAACGACATATATATAATTTTACAACTTTATATAATTTATTCTTATATGGAGGCAAATTTGTTAATGCTGATCATAAAAAATCATCAAATATTAGAATATGCATGTTATTATTATTTTGAACTGTTCCGAGTTGGGACCGACCATTTTTATTCCTGTAGAAAGTTTATTCATATATAGAGTATTAATATAGAGAAGTTCTACTGTCTATGTTATAGTAGTTTTATGTATATTCTTTCCTTTTAGAACCTATCAAAGTGTCTTATAAAAAAATGATTTTTCAAATTATAAAATTTAGCTTTAAAAATTGTATGGGAATAGAGAAATTCATTTTAGAAATTATGTACGTTAGATAATCGGTTTGAGGTAAAATTTTATAAACTGTATTTTAAAAAATCCGATATAGGGAGATTGAGCTATAGAAAATCTGTAAATATACAAAATTTGTCAAAATTTGTAAAATAGATGACCATTTTAGCAATAAAATTATTTGTTCTCATTCTTATTCTAATTCTTCAGTTTATATTAAAAAATTTAAAGAGACAAGGCTTAAATTTGTTATTTTAACATTTTTTGCTCTCGAACTTTTCTATCTAATTTCCCGTCAAGGTTATAATATGGTTTAATATAACTTGAATTTAAAAAGATAAATCTGGTGTAAATTAATGAGTTTTATGTTTATAATTTCTGATAAAATTTAAAATTAAGGAGTTCGATGCATTATTGGATTGGGGGTAGGTTGATGATGAATGTATGATGAATATGCTTGGACTCTATAAATTAACGTCTTAGACACATAGAAAACAAAAGACAGGAAAGGAAAATGTACAGTAACCCAAGAATAATTAACAAGAATGAGAATAGTTGAAAATTTTCTTTTAGTTAATTTATACTGTATAAGGCGGGTGATGTACTGTTGCACAACAGTGCATGTCACTTATATATAATAGACGGTTGAGAATCCATTCCCAAGCTTGACACAGATTACACCAACCCTATCAGTTTTCTTATACAATTCATTTATATTAACTATAAAGATATTGTTTTAAAATTATATACATATCAGTTTAATTATCAATTATCTTAAATTTACATGCATGCACTCAAATATCACTCAAGTATGAGATCAACATGTTCCATTATAATTAAAATAATAATTTGTTTCTCTTACTTTTATTTTATTCTCTCTCATTTATTTGTACTTTTCACATATAAATTAATAAAATAACAAAAAAGATGAGTTGTATAGTTTTGATAGAGAAATTGATAAAAAAGCTGATAATTTGTATAAATCAAAATGTTTACTTATACGTTGTAAAAGTGTGTTTTTTACTTTAAATACGAGAAAAATTATAAGTTATTTAATGTGGTTGCTCTATTAAATTAATTTGGGTTGAAAAAAATTGATAGAAATATATTAAAATATATTAATATTTAGTTATGATAATAAATTTGATAAAGAAGCTGAAAAATGTATAAAATTAAACTTTTACCCTAAAAATATAAAAATGATAATAATTAATCCTTTCTCATACCAAATAATGCCGAGTCATTGATAATTGAGATCCAAATTTAATACTAATAAATAAACGATTGCAGACAGTAAAATTTGCCTTGCAAAAAGCATGTAATATCATATGTAATTCGTAGATTCATTGTCATTCATAGAGATAAAAAGGAGATAAAAAAATTTAACAATAAAACTAGATCTGATTTATTACTCCAGATACAACTAATTGATACAAATGAAGTCGCCACCCAGATAATTAACGAATGAAACTAGTCGGGAAAATGATGAAAAATTACATATTATCGATACTTAATTATGAAAAAGATACATATTATAAATCTATTTTAAATTTTACTACATATGCTACATGATCAGGAGCGGAACCAACACCAAATGTGTGGGGTTGCAAAAATTAATAAAATCGCATAGTATTTTTCAAAATACAAATATGGAAAAGCCGGTTTTTTTTTTCACCATATTTTCTTCATTTTTTTACCTTGGTTTCTTGATTAAATAATATTTGATTTCTATTTTTTTCCTTTTCGCGCAATTTCGAATTTCTTTTCAAACTCCCAAAAAAACCCACAATAGTAATGTCATGTGCAGTCATGTGTCGAAAGTTTCAGCGTTTCAAAATTGACTAAAAAATAAATAAAATAGAAAACAAAAAAATATAAAAGTTAAATTTAAGAAATCAAGATACAAGTAAAAAGATTAATACACGAATGTAAAAAATTTGAATTTTTTTTTTGAAAAATGCAAACGTATATTAAATAATAGATATATACAAACAATTAAATATCTATTACACAATTTTAATATACTCATTTCAATTAAAATACAAACCATCAATTTTTTTTTTATAAATTTTGTTTGCACTCAGCACTACTCTAATTATTATTTCTGTTTAAATTTTTTTAAGATGTGTGTTATGTGTCAGTATGATAAATTGGAGTAAAATATATTTTATAATCACTTGCCTATGTTATTTTTTTAAGTATTACTTATATATTATCAGCACATACAAAATCATGGTATATTATTGCACTAACAATATATAATTTTGGAAGGGGTTGCAAAAAAATATATTTAAGTGGTTGTCAGAATACTGTATATATAAATTATCATGAAAAATATTAATAAAAAATATTACTTTTTTAAATTATGGGGTTGCCGTGACAACTCCTGTTCACATGGGTGTGTTGATGTTAGTTATTTTCACTCTTAGTTTTTAAGTTTGATTTTATGTGATTTTTATGTGATGACTAATACATTATATGTAATAAATGGCTTAATCATTAATAAACTTTAATGAAGAGTTTAACAGTCTTAAATGCTAACATAAACTCTAATTCTTGACCTAAACATGCCGTGACAACTAACAGGATCCTAAGCCCATAATTAAATAATCACAAAATAATAACCAAGTCCAATAATAACAAATAAAGAAATAAATATAAAGTCGGTCTTCATCACTACTCAGCCCGGTATACGAGTATAGTTTACACGGGAAATCTCGCGTCATCCTAAAGGATCTCAATTCTTAATGAAAAGAGTTTCTCGTGCTGTATGTTTGTATCTGTTGAGTTGTGGAGCCAAATGAGATTTGGCCATGTTTTTTCTATTATCACACATCGCTTGAAATTGTAATATGACCCACTAAGGGTTCAATTTATATGCCCCAATATATTTTATTTTAATTACACCTATACAAACACCTCTATATTATAAAGAGAGAGTTCTATTTGCGAGAGAACCATATCTTTGTGTTTAGATAGATTACGTTTCTAATCCTCTTAATAATATTAAGTGTCACATGTAGCGGCCCGGAGACGTAGCCAATTTGGGTGAACTCCGTGATCAAAGTGTGTGCTCAAAGAGGATTCGAATGGAGAAGACCATCCGAAGAACGCCACAGCAGAATGGCGTGCCGAGCGAATGAACCGAACAATCAATGAGCGTGCTAGGAGTATGAGACTGCAAAGTGGGTTGCCCAAAGCCTTGTGGGGACATGCAGTAAGCACGGCGGTTTACCTCATTAACCGCGGACCCTCAGTGCCAATAGAGAGGAGAATTCCCGAAGAAGAGTGGATAGGAAAGTCTATCTCTAATGAACACTTGCGAGTATTCAGTTGTCTGTCATATATCCATGTCGACATAAACGAGCGTACCAAGCTTGACTCGAAGTCCAAAGTTTGTTAATTTGTGGGGTACAGTGGAGCTGAGTTCGGATATCGCTTCTGGGATGGTCAAAAGAAGATCATTCGCAGTAAGGATGCCATCTTCAACGAAGACATTTTGTACAAAGATAGACAAAATGCAGTGGTGGAAGAAGATGCGCTCCCGTCCGAGGAAAGTGGTATGGTCGACATTAATGTGCTTCCAAGAGAGTTGAAAAATGACACTGAAGATGAGCCAGTGGTGCTCGACAACCCTCCAGCAGATGTTGTAGAGGACGATGAGCTACCCCAAACTCCCTGACCTGAATTAGGCCGAGGTCATCGCGAGAGGAGACCTCCTACCCGATACTCACCTTCCTTGCATTACATATTGCTCAGTGATGCAGGCGAGCCCGAAAGTAGAGAAGAAGCTCTGGAGCTGAGAGACTCGAGCAAGTGGGAGCTTGCGATGAATGATGAGATGAAGTCACTTGAGAAAAGTGTGACTTGGCAGTTAGCCGAGCTGCCCAAGGGAAAAAGGGCACTGAGCAATAAATGGGTGTTCCGACTGAAGGAGGAACAAGATGGCTCAAAACGGTATAAGGCACGATTAGTAGTCAAAGGGTTCCAGCAAAAGGCAGGAATTGACTACACCGAGATCTTTTCACAAGTCGTAAAGATGACGACTATTCGGCTATTGTTGAGTATTGTTGTAAATGCGAATCTTCATCTTGAGCAGTTAGATGTGAAAACTGCATTTCTCCATGGAGATCTAGGACAAGAAATTTACATGCTCCAACCTGAAGGGTTTGCCGAAAAGGGAAAAGAGAAACTGGCCTGCAAACTGAAGAAGATCTTGTACGGGCTAAAACAAGCACCACGGCAGTGGTATAAGAAGTTTGACAGTTTCATGGTGGATACCGGGTTCGAAAGAAGTGATAGCGATCACTGCTGTTTCATGAAGAGATTTGCAAACTCTTCATATGTCATACTACTCTTTTATGTAGATGACATGTTGCTTGCCGGGACAAGCCTTGTGGAGATTAACAAGGTCAAGCAACAGTTGGCGAAACAGTTCGAGATGAAAGATTTGGGTGCCGCAAATCAGATCCTCGGTATGAGGATTTCTCGAGAAAGGGATGAGTCCCTGTTTCTGTCGCAAGCCGAGTATGTGAAGAAAGTGTTGGCACGGTTTAGCATGAGTGATGCCAAGGCTGTAGGCTTACCGCTAGCCGCACACTTTAGCTTGTCAAAAAAACAATCACCCTCAGACGAGGAAGGAAAGGATCGTATGTCGAACATACCCTACGCTTCAGCAATTGGTAGCTTGATGTACGCTATGGTGTGTACAAGACCGGATATTGCCCATGCAGTGGGAGTTGTCAGTCATTACATGAGTAACCCGGGCAAGCAGCATTGGGAAGCAGTGAAGTGGATATTGAGATATCTCTTGGGTACTGTGAGTTCGGCATTATGTTTTCGAAAGACCTCGGAAGGCCTCCACGGCTATGTGGATGCTGACATGGCCGGTGATCTGGACAGCCGAAAGAGCACAACGGGATGTGTTTGTACCTACGGTGGTACTGCTGTAAGTTGGACATCTAAGTTGCAAAAGATTGTTGCACTGTCGACCACAGAGGCTGAGTATGTCGCGATGACGGAAGCAAGCAAAGAGATGATTTGGTTGCAAGGTTTCTTAGAGGAGCTCGGTCAGAAAACCGACAAGGGAGTTCTGCACTGTGATAGTCAAAGTGCAGTTCAGCTAGCTAAGAACTCTGTATTCCATTCACGCACAAAGCACATACAGATTCGTTACCATTTTATCCGGGCTGTTCTAGAAGATGGAATCTTCATGCTAGAAAAGATTGAGGGCGCTAAGAACCCCGCCGATATGCTAACGAAGGCTGTTACAATCGACAAACTGAGGCTGTGTGCAACCTCAGTAGGACTCCGAGCTTGAGACTCAAGGTCGCCGCTACATGAAGAATTGTGCAACTCTGAAGAGTAACAATTACTATACAAGGATACCGATGGGAGCATTCTGCTCGGTGGAGCACAGTGAGTTCGGTGGTCGGGGATAATCAGAATTCTTTTAAAGCACTCGACATGTGACTCCAAGTGGGAGATTGTTGAGTTGTGGAGCCAAATGAGATTTGGCCATGTTTTTTTTCTATTATCCCATATCGCTTGGAATTGTAATATGACCCACTAAGGGTTCTATTTATATGCCCCAATATCTTGTATTTTAATTATACTTACACAAACACCTCTATATTATAAAGAGAGAGTTCTATTTGCGAGAGAACCATATCTTTGTGTTTAGATAGATTACGTTTGTAATCCTCTTAATAATATTAAGTGCCACGTATAGCGGCCCGGAGACGTAGCCAATTTGGGTGAACTCCGTTATCAAAGTGTGTGTGCTCGGTTTGAGTTTCTTGTCTTTACTTTTAGTTCGACTTGATCAGTCCTAACAATATCTTATGTTTGGTTAAATCTCGCGTCCTAAACGATATCAGTATCTTAATGATAAGAGTTTCTCGTGTTGTATGCTTGTATCTTATGTTTGGTTAGTCGTGTACTGTTATATGTTATTCGTTATGTCGGTTTTGTAAAATAGTTGTTGTGCTAGAATGTTTTAATTATCTTGTAATTTGTTTCAATTTGTTGATGTAAAAGTGAGTTCGGTCTCATTTTATATAAATAAAGTTTGTTTTAATTAAAAAAAATAAAGCATAGTTTACACAGATGTATATCCTCCTATTCCAATGTGGTAGAGAAATACCAAGATAAGATCTCCTAGACGAATGCCTCACGATTTCTTTAGAATGCCTTGAGTTAATGATGAGAAATCATAGCTAGCCTTTTCCTATTTGTGTGAGAGAAGGTGATGGTCATCGAGTCTGACTTGATCGAGTGGGCGTCACACCGTTGGGAGAAGCATTCTGCCTCATAGTATACATGCTGTAGAGGGGGAAAAAAGGTTGAAATGTTTGGAAATAAAAAGACTGCATTTTACTGAGATAGTAATTCAACTAAATCCTAGGTAAATAAAGTTCAAGTCATTTGGTGTCAAATAATGAGTGGTGGTCTCATAAACAAGCTCTCATCACGAAATCCGTGAAAAAATCGTCACAAAGTAGCCATGAGTCCAAAAGATATTAAAAATGACAGCAATATGAGAGCGTCCTGGCAAAGATTGGAGGAGGGTTGCAAAAGAAGAAAACATTTTCGAAAGGGTGAAACTGTAACTGGAAACGCACAAGAATGCCTAGATGAAATTTAGAATTGAATTTCAGAAGTGCCGAATTATGGTAATTGGTCAGAGCCAAAGAAGCTTACATGAATAGCTCCAAATGGGTTAGAAGAAGGCTGTTTAAAAATGCTCGCTTCAAATCGTAAAAGTTCGATTCAAAGCTTAAAAAAGCAGAAAAAGCTCATTTTCCCCTCTAATTATACTATTAAAAGCATAAACTTTTTATGCTTTTAGTGTGGCTGTTGCAAAAGACGTTTTATTTAAGTTTTCGCTTTTTTAAACACAGAAAAACACAATATCTGCATGCATAACGTATCTGCTGTACAGTATTAACCAGAGTTTCAGCAATGTACAAGCGGAACTATATAGTTTATACTAACACATTTAGTAAGAGAGGCTATCCCAATTATTTCAAGGCCCGGTAACATAACTGATGATATAGAGTGCAAAATAAATTTGGAAGAAAAATTAAGGAAGCCAACAGTGCAATGATTTTATTTCCAGTATCAAGAAACCTTGTGATGTGAATCAAGAAAGTGAGCAATTTGATTTCATTCTAAAAAAAGACAGCATCAAATTAAATGAACATCATAATCATATACAATAATGATTACACCTGAACAAAACTTCGATTAAAAATTCAACTAAACCTTTATGTAACGAGACCATTAACTATGGCATTAAAAGTTAAAAACGTATGCTAATTAAGTACCTTGATGCTGCAAACGGAACAGAACTCCCGGCATGTGCATGTCCCATGGTTGCAATCTGGCAAAGCATAAAAATAGAAAAAGAGATATGAACAACATCACAATGTACTCTAAAGTCTGAACTACAGGGCACATGCACTGCCATGTAAGATCCTTAAACCGGTTCTTCAAAAATCACATTTTGTAGGTTTTTAATTTTGTAGCAATTTCTGACCATGTATTATCATCTTATGTAAAGATCACTATACAACATAAAAACGGTAGAAAATTTAGTTTTATTGATCACTAGCACATATGATAAATTTGCCTAAATGTGGCAATTTAGATTTCCGGAGTAAAACACAAAATGACCATCTTTGCAGCCGGTTTTGCAATTTCTGAATGTGAAATCAATAGTTCTAAAAAGTTTTCCTATACATAAGTAATAATTTTTGGGCTATTAATAACATAGCTCATAAATAATCTTTAATGCAACTATCACTTAAGCAGCTTAAGCTTGGCTTATATGAGTTCTTACAATTTAACTCAGCTAACACTTATAACAAGTTTACCAAATCTCATTACTCGGATTTATAAAGGAAAAGTTATTGTTTTGTGCATACCTTCACCAATGGATTTAGCCGATTTCTTGTGATTAGTCCTCACAGACACCGGTGGTTTCCCCAAACGAGAATCCGAAAACTCCCAAGATTTCCTCTCCATACTCTTTGTAACCGCCACCTCGTTCACAAAAAACTCGGTACAGTCCTTTTCCGGAGTCTCAAAAACCGCCAAGTCATCAACACTGTTCATATCAAACTCCGTCATCACTTTACTACTATTCTCCACCCACTGAAATAAGTAAAATCAGATACCAAAATTTAGATACAAAACCTAAAGCAGTATCACTAAATAATAAAAGCAAGGACCAAAATATTTTTCTTATCTCTTAACGTATATATTTAGAGATCACTAAAATATTTGTATTCTTACAGGAACAAAAAAGAACGGTTGCTAAAGAAATACACCTAGAGACCGATTTAGAAGTTGTCTGTACCTTTTGGTCTTCAAAACTCTTGTTTATCGTAGTGACAGGATTATTCATATACGACGATGTCATCTCTTTAGTCTCCTCTTCAGGCAAAGTAACATAATAAACATTATTCATATTAAACGTGGAAGGAACCTTGACTATACTCGCATCACAAAAATACTCTGAGGGAGCCTCGACAGGTTGTTTACGGTGATGGAGCTTAGAAGAAGCGAATATGGTTATAATGATTCCGTTTATAACGAGGTACAGATACGGAGGCCTTAGCCAAGTCATGAGCACGCTGAAAACGGATGGTAACTCGAAGTTTGCAAACTCAGTGAGAGTTTGAGTAGAGAGCTTTAGCAACATAGCTGTACATATTACCGTTAGTGATAAGGCACATAGTTTGAGTGATAATAATAAACTCGCCATTTTTTAGTGAGAGAAATGTTTCTGTTATATATAAACACTAGTGAGGGAGAAAGAGGAACAAGTGTGGTGATATTTGATTAGAAAAAAGAAAAGAAAAATGTCGAGTGTATTTATTCGGTGACCTAAACTAATTTTTAAGGTAATATTTTTTAAATATTTTACTAAAGGAAATAAATACATGTATATATTTTTTCCTTTATTTTCATTAGTTTATCATATCTAAATCTAGATTTTAGGAATATTTCTTTGCAGTTTAATGAACAAATGTTACACAATTGTCATTTAATTTGCAATCGATCTAAATAATTAATTTTCAATCTAATTAGAATATTTAACTAAGGAAATTACTACGTGGATGTCTTTTTTCCTTTTTTAAGTGTTTAGGTTCAGTGGGGGATCGAACTAAAAAAATTTAATATATAAATGAGTGTGTTAAAAGGATAAAATGAACCGTCCAACTTTTAATGAAATTAAATGATAAAAGGTCGTTTTTAGGCTACTATTAATAACTTAAGGTAATATTATTTAAATATTTTTCTAAGGAAATAAGTACATGTATATGAGTATATCGTTTTTTCTCGATTTTCATAAGTATATCATATCTAAATCTACCTTTTAGGAATCTTTCTTTGCAATTTAATGACAAAAGGTTACACAATTAATTGTCATTAGATTTGCAATCTAATTTGAATATTTTAATAAGGAAATATGTACATGGATGCCATTTTTTCCTTTATTTTTTAAATTTCATATCTAAATCTACCTTTTAGGAAAATCTTTGAATTGACAAAATGGTAAACCTTTGTTATTTACAAATCTATTATTAGTGGTATGTGAGTACGTAGTAATAGGTTAACTGAATACAATTTGTTTTATATGCGTTTAAGGTCTTTTTTTTTTGTCATCGATCGTTTATGGTCTTGTTTAGTTATTTAAATGTTTAGGTTCAATGGGGGGAACCTTTTTTTTTATGTATAGTTATGAGTATGCTTAAAGGCTAAAATGAATAACTTTTAATAAAATAAATGATAAAAGATCGTTTATAGACTACTATTAAATATTAATATACTTCCTATTTCCTATTCCTATTAGTTTCATTACGGGGACAAAACCTTTTTTTTTGTTCCATCTGTTTGACATTATTGCTTCCTTCTCATTTCTAAATCCTTGATACCATTGCTTGATGTTCTCATTTTTTATTTATTAATTCGAGTATTATTTTTGGCCAAGCCATTCTTTAATTATTTCATATTACTATAGGTCATGACTTACTACTTCCTGTTTAGAAACATTAACATACTTTAAAAAAATGCATATATGGTTTAGTTAATATGTTTTAAATTCCATCATTTTCTCATTAGTATAAATTATAATGAATGCCCGCCAACTTTCTTACAAAAATTAGAAGGGTACTGTTACGATTAAATCAAAGTTTCGTTTAAGAGACCATTATTATCTCTACCACCCAAAAATGAGTTAGAATATGCGAAAACGGTCACGGAGTTTTTCCCAATCCCCTATGCAAGGACCGAAATGTGACGCTTTGAGTTTTTATTGACGTATTTTGTTAGTTTGCACATATTTATAATGATTAAACAAAGCAAGTATGGCATGAAGTTCATATCTATGCAGGGACGGAAATGTTCTAGTTTTTAGTTTTACCGGCGGATTTTGTTAGTTTGCCTCGCTTCACATTGAGTTTGGATTGTCCCTGATGTCAAGTTTTAAAGAAATCAAGTAAGACATGAAGTTCATCTGTAACTTTTTTGTTACATCACATTATCATCCCCGCATAAACTTCATCCCCGCCTTGATTTGTTCAAAAGTTGGCATCAGGGACGGTCCAAATTCATCGCGGCATTAAAGATTGGACCAAAAGATTATTCATCGACATTAAAGATTTGACACAATGTGATCTTTTTACACAATAGAAGGCGAAGAAACTAAATGACCCTTGTGTGTCACCACTTATATTTTCAATTACATTGGCAATAAATTTCATTTTAAATGACGGATACGTAATAAAATTATGCATGCGGGTATCCAACACGATACGACAGTGACACTGATGCGTCAAAATGTATAAACCACGACACGACAATTGATAATTTATTATTATAATTTATATACATTTAGTTTATTATTACATGAAAATTACATTTATATTAATTGCAATCATCGATAAATTTTAGTAATAATTACAATTTTGCTCTCATTCTTTTTGTTCATTCTCAGATAAAAAGAAGTATATAGGTTGAAATTAATTAAGAGTGTCTACGAAATGTCACAAAAAGTCAAAGTGTGTCTAGGAAAGTCTCGTCACGGTCAACTGGTCAATAAATCGAAGACACGAGAATTGAATAGTCCAACATGTAAAACAGAGTTTGTAACACACAATGACAGTAATAAAGTAATTGATATCAGTGTTTTAAATAACGTTATCGTTATCGTAGCGTTTTTTCGAGAGAAACGCTAAAAGCGCTAATAGCGTTGCATTTTTTTTTGCCTAAATATGCACTAAACTTTACAATATATAACAAAAAAAAAAGATATAGTTATATTAGATAGTAATCAAAAAAAATCAAAAAAAAAATTGTTGTTGGTGAGTTTCGAACCCAGGTCTGCTGAAAATAACAGTACAGTCTTAACCATTTGGACTGCAGACACTTTTATAAAAATTGCACAATATATATTTATTATTTAAATCCGTTGTTTTTTTTTAACTCGCTATTTACGCTTTTGGTCCAGAATTTCGCGCTTTTTGCGCTTTTGGTCCCCTATAGCGCGATTTTAGCGCAATTCCACCCAAAATCGTGATTTTTCGTTGCGTTTTTTATCAAAAAAGCGCTATTTCGCGCTACGTAGCACGAATTTTAAAACAGAGATTGATATGTGATTTATCACTGTTCATTGTGAAATACTTTATATGTGAACTTTCATGCATGTAGCTGGCATAACCCCGCTCCAAGTTATTACTTACAAACTTACAAGTTGCCCCAAATAAAAGTAAATATTTCTAGCCTTTTTTTGTTATTCTTTACTTTTTCACTAAAGTTTTGTGAGAATAACAAATATGTAAAATTAACTAACAAATTGTTTTTACTTATAGAAATTGAACTTATAAAATGTAACAAGACAAAATGAAAACACGGAATTATAATTTGGAATGAAGCAAAATCTATATATATACTTAACAAGTCAAAATGAAAAATATAGACTTATACGTACGTACTACATCTATTCTGTTATTGTAGAAGTTTCTCATTTATTAATAATAACAACTTTCCTATCTTCTACATGTAGTTGAATACAGTTAATTAACACCAATTTAGTTTCTAAGAAAAATGAACTTTGTTAATCAAATATGAATTGGAAGGAGCATATCTTCAGAGTTTAAATCTTAAGAAAGCTCACAGGTGAAACAATGCAAATTTTCAAATATTTCAGGCGTACTTGTAATTGGGGACACTGCACAATTCATTTTTTATGCACCTAAATTTATTTAAAACAGTTGCAAGTCTGTGCAATATATATATATATATCAACTCGAAGTTTCTATATTCCTAAGATATCAACTCTTGATGAGTTGTTTAATTATTCGTCTGTCCAATTCTAAGAGAGTAATTAATTAATTCAAGCAACTTAATTAACATTTTCATAGATCTCTCCCATTTAAATTCACATGCAAATTGTTCAGTGAATATTTTTCTAAAATTCATTATCATAAAAATATGTATAAGAGCAACCGTATCATCATCATTAACCATTTACTCAAATTTAACAAATTTTATATATTTTAAGAAACCGTTTATATATATTTACACAAAATTTTAGCTTTTCTATTAATTTTCTTATAATAACCCTATATTATTTCTTTATATTTGTTTATTATCCTTTAATAATCATAACAATATTACAAGCACAAAAATGTGGAATTCGTGATATTTTATTAATATTATATTAATCTAAGGAATCATATACATTTATCATATATAAGGTGAATTTTGTGTTTTCTTAAATTTAAGCAATTTATAGGGTTCCTGATTCATACCACTTTTTATACTATAATTCCTGAATTTAAAATATATGTTAATGGTTAAAGGATGGTGTTGATATATAATGTGAAAAATAAGTTCTGAACAAATAGTATATAATTAAGCTATATTTAAATTATACTACAGTTGTTGTACTGTCAAACAGCCAAGTATCAATAAATAAATAATAATGCCCGTCTTTTCTCTATACAATAAGTTGTTTATTACGATTACTTGCATTATAAAATTTTTGGTTGTCTTCGTGGATTTCTAAGGACCAAATAGTTTCTCGCCGTAAGCATAATACGTATAGTGTTCAAATTTCAACCATTAATAAAATAAAAAGTTGTTTAGCCACCAAAATCTCGAGGCGATTTTGTGAAACGTTTATAGTCAAACTTATGAATCATATACCATGAGATGACCAATTTATACGAATTCGTGGCCCAATTGACTTCATCTTACGTGACCATTAAGTGTATGAATCAGTTTAATCTAATAAAAAACATCTCACGGCTACCTATTTCTTACGGGTCAAAATATTATATCCTTATTCTCTATCTATTTTTGTATCTCATTGCTTATTTTATCAAAAAAAAATCAAAAAAACTTGAAAAAAATTGTACAATTACTATAAAACATGTATCAATGCATTCCAATAATTATTTTTAAAAGAAAATCCACACACAATTTATTTTGGAATAAATGTATAAATTAGTGTAAATTAAACATTAAATCTTAGAAAATTTGTCTAAAATAATATTATGTTCAAATGTTTTAAAATTTGAATATAATATAATATAATATAAAATTTTATAAATTTATAGAACAAGTTGTGTAAATTTAAAATTTGAATGAAAATAAGCAGATGATAGAAAATAGAGATAGAAGTTCCTTTCCGTGACTAATGAGTCTAATATCGTATGGTCAATACCAAAATTCTAATGGTCTAATTAAGGCAAGTTATAGTATCTCTCATATGATGAAGATTAATGATATATATGTCGACCTTCTTTGATTTTTCATCCCCAGAGACTGGCATCCAAAATATGAACTGAGAGACGATAAAATTGCATGCAACTAAATTGACTAATGTCCAAAGTTTAGATGCAACCCTGATTATTGCTTCTACATTCAATGAGGCGGTGTTTACCTATTTATTGATGATAAACATTTCGGAAATAGTTGTGTAGATTTTCTTAATTACTCCCAAAATATTGAAATAGGATCTCCATACAATTTACTATATCAAACTATATGGTTTTAACGATTTGGATATTCATCTTTTAGAATTTTCAATTTGAATACCACACTATAATAACTTTCCAATTTAGGTGTCTCTATCTAAATTAATCACGGAATCATGTCACGTGACATTTGACAAACGTTAATTTGAGAGACTAATTTGACAATTTTGCACAAAAATATGTTATCATAGAAAAACGTTTCTACCAATTTCACACATAACAAAAATTTGGATTATGTGCTAATTTTTTGTTATGTGTGAAATTATAGTTTTTGTATAGTTTTTCTAAATTATATCTTGCTTCCACTAATGTTATTAAATTTATGAACATTTTTTTTAAAGTCAATGATTTCATCGTTTTGTTAATAGTTATTTAAAAAAAAGTTATTTTCATATTTTTATAACCTTTTGACAATTTAATTGTTTATTTGGTATTTTAAAGAGGGACAATTCAAAAAAAATATATAAATGATTACTTTTTTTTAATACTTTTTTTTTTCAAGTTATAAATAAATATAACTAGAGATTATTAAAAAATAGAAAAAAACATAATCATTTATTAAGAAAGACAAGATAGTGTTAGATTAATTATTAAAAAAATATAGTTTGCCGACAACGTTCCTTTTTTTTTTTTAGTGTAAAACTTTCCATTTAGTATTATCTTAATTTCACCCACGAAATATATTGACTCGAAGTCGGGACCACTAGTAGAGCCTTACAATTTGATTATTGTATTAGAATATGAACTATTAATATTGACTGATACAATGTTTGTTTTCTCCTTAATTTTCTTTTGCAACAAACGAATTTTACTTAAAAGTCCTTTTCATTTACTTGCACGTCAAAAATTAGCAACCGACCTTTCTACAGACATCAATCAAATTTACCCCATCCACTTCAGTTGCTCATTTAGATTATATTTCTGGAATGTTTTCCTCTAATACTAAAAAATTGGCCGACGTAGAACAGAAAGGTAAAATAAAATAAAAAGATTTGTTCATAACACATGAACTGGCCGACGTAGGACAAAAACGTAAAATAAAATAAAAAGATTTGTTCATAACACATGAACGGGTGTTTACCCGAAAACGCTCGAACGGACGTTAAATTGTTGAAATCCACTAACCGAGCTTATAACTCAATAAGAGATAAATTAGACACGAAAAAACTCTATTGTTTACTGAATAAATGAATTTATTGAAACACAATTCCTAGGTATTTATAATGTCTAACAATTTTAATTAAACTATGAATAATAATAACTAAATATTATGATTGTTTAGCAATTCTAATTAAAATAGGAATAGTAATAATTAAATATTCAAAATAAATACTACTAAATAATATTTTTTTTAAAGTAAACTCCGTTACTTTTCTTAAACTTCAAAGTTAATAGTGGTCGGTATTCATCCGTTACTCATCACTATTGCACCAAATAACAAGATGTGAAACCTTTTATTAGGTGGAGAATTTTCTATTGAAAGACTTTAGTACCAGAATATTACTATTCAGTATTTTGAGAGGAAACTACTACAAAAGTCAAGTACATACATCCTTTCTCATACCAAATAATGCTGAGTCATTGATAGTTGAGATCCAAATTTAATAGTAACAAATAAACGATTGCAGACAGTAATTCGAAATTTGCCTTGCAACAGGCATGTAATATCATCTGTATCATTTCACAGCTTCAATGTCATTCAAAGAGAGAAAAAAATTGACAATAAAATCTAGATCTGATTTATTCCTCCAGATACAACTATTTCATACAAATAAAGTTGCCACCCAGATAACGAACCAATGAAAATAGTTTGCCAAGAAACACCTAGTCGGCCCGTATACAAGTATAGTTTACACAGCTGTATATCCTCCTCTTCCAGTGTGGTAGAGAAATAGCAGGATAAGATCACCCAGATGAATGCTCACGATTTCTTCAGAATCCCTTGAGTTAATGATGAGAAATCATAATCTTTTCCTGTTTGAGTGAGAGACGGAGATGGTGATGGAGTTTGACTTGATCCCGTGGGCGTCACACCGTTGGAAGAAGCATTCTGCCCCATAGTATACACGCTGTAGAGGGGGAAAACGTTGAAATGTTTGGAAATAAAAAGACTACATTTTACTGAGATAGTAATTCAAGTAAATCCTAGGTAAATAAAGTTTGAGCCATTTGGCTTCAAACAATGAGTGGTGATCTCATAAACAAACTGTCATCGAAATCCATGAAAAAAATGTCATAAAGTAGCTAAGAGCAGCATGAGAGCGTCCCCATGGAGATTGGAGGAGGGTTGCATAATCAAAATAAAATTGGAAAGAGTGAAACTGCAACTGACACGCACAAGAATGCCCAGATGAAATTTAGAATCGAACTTCAGAAGTGCCGAACTATGGTAATTGCTCAGAGCCAAAGAAACTTGCATGAATAGCTCCAAATGGGTTGGAGGAAGACTGATTTAAAAAAGCTTGCTTCAAAGCGTAAAAGTTCAATTCAAAGCTTAAAAAAGCAGAAAAAACTCACTTTCCCCGCTATTTATGCTATTAAAAGCATAAACATTTTATGCTTGTAGTGGTCTCTTGCAAGAACGTTTTATCTAAGTTTTCGCTTTTCTAATAAAACATGGTATCTTCATGCATAGCGTATCTGCTCTACAATATTAACTAGAGTTTCAGCAATGCAAAAGCGGAATTTTATACCGACACATTTAGTGAGAGAGGCTATCCTAATTATTTCAAGGCTCGGTAATATAATTGATGATATAGAGTGCAAAATCAACTTGGAAGAAAATTAAGGAAGCCAACAGTGCAATGATTTTATTTCCAGTATCAAGAAACCTTGTGATGCGAATCAAGAAAGTGAGCACTTTGATTTCATTCTAAAAAAGACACATCAAAACGAACATTATTATCACATATATATTACACCTGAACAAAACCTCGATGAAAAACTCAACTAAACCTTTATGTACAAGACCATTAACTATGGCATTAAGACGCATATGCAAAGTACCTTGGTGCTGCAAACGGAACAGAGCTCCCAGCATGTGCTTGTCCCATACTTGCAATCTGGCAAAGCATAAAAAAAAAGATAAATGAAACTGTTCCTAACAACAGCATCACAATGTACTCTAAACTACGGGCACAGGCCCTGCCATGTACAATTCCTCTTTATGTTCAAAACATCCTGCAGGGAAAAACTCAATCGTTCATAGCAAGTTTCACGGTTCAGAAGTTCTTCAAAAATTACATTTCGTAGGTTTTTCAATTTTGTGAACACTTGAACCAATATTAAACACCAGAAACTAAGGTTTCGCAACGTAAGCTTAATATTGGGACAATTCATGCAATAACTATTTTAAGAAAATTAAAATTTTCATACATAAAAATCCAAATAAACGAAGCCAAGGTATACTACCTGTTGCATATACTGTAGCTGCATGTACTTCTGCAGATCATGATTTCCATTAGCTTGCATCGTCATAGCAGGGATCTGCTGGTACCCTACATTAGCAAAGTTTTGATTGGGTAGATTTGCACCATTTGTTGCCCCTGGCTGTTGAGTTGATTTACCAGCAGCAGCCATAAGAAGGGTTTGCTGCTGCGCTAGCATAGCCAATTGTTGCTGATGAAGAGCAAATGGCGACACCATATTCGACTGCAAAATATATACGTGCTGGAAGTTATAACACTGCTTTTAAATGAGCATATGCATTAGAATACTTGTAGATTTGACGGAAGGTGGTCACTGTGCATTTCTTAAATAAAGAGAATCAAACAAATCATTAGATAATTCATCGGGCAGGTAATAGCAAGTTATAGAGTGAAGCCAACCACTATCGAACACAAGCAACCATAAAATACGTAAGTATCCCTTAACTATGGCATGCCTCATATTTGTTCTATACTTCCGTATTACACAGTTTTAGTCCTTAACTTTACAAACTCATCATTTTTTATTTTATCTGACACATTTTTCCTTTATAAGGGGATTAAATTACTTTTAACATAATTTAATTGTTAAATGAGAATAAGACATGAAGGATATATTAAATTTTAATTGGAACCAAAATTATCCTGCAAGTACATAATAAATATTATTATATCAAAACAAAAACTAGGTTGAGGCACGAAAAAGCACAGTTCAGCAAACTTCAAGGATGAGAACTGCACCATGCGAAGTATAGGGACAAGGAGAGACAGCATAGTTTAGGGACCAAAAAAGATATTTACTCCAACAAATCTATAACAGCATTTATATTTACACGCCATTAATATTTAATACCCCGAAAGTACACTGAACAAAGAATGTTACAAGACATTCCTGCGGTTCATCAAATTAGCAAAAAGTCACTCCACCCTCCAAAAAGCAGCTTCCACGGGGAAATTATTAAGTGTAAACTGTCGGAGCATTAAGCATTTCTCAATCTATAATTCGTGTTCGCAATTTAAGACTCAATTTCACTCCCCCAAATAATGTGTAACTCGATTAGGTTATATGCATGTTTACAAGATAAGGTGATGTTCCAGACTTGCTACAGAAATCGGTTTCTATTCTTACTTCAAGTTTCTATTTTAAGTCTTTGTTGTAGTTAAGCAAAGAAAGCAAAAAGAGAAAATGTAATCTTGCCAGAAGACCAGTAGCACTTGCCTTGTCAAAAAGGCTCATAATATCATTTTGAACACTCTTCTTAGGCTTCTCCAGCTCCACAGATGGCTCCAAGGAAAGGCTGCTTTGGAAAAGATCATCAATATTGGAAGCGGATTGGGTTTTTCTAACATCTGGTTTTACCGGGACGTTTTTACTGGGTGTTGATCCTTTTGTAGCAGCTGGGAGATGAAAATTCAGTATCAATGTCAATGGTGAAACTATACAACCAATATTGTGCGCGGCAAAAGTATGGAAAGGCAAATTTGGAAAATATTTCGATGGAGTTAGGACAAGAAATTTAGTACTCCTCTTGTCCCAAATTGGTTGGAAGTGTGCAAATCAAACATTTTGAGAATTTTTATTATTTCTGTGATATTTACCCAAATTACCCCTACAATCTTTTGGTAATGTATTTAATACTTAAATAATTTAAAATAAATGACAAAAAGGTTATTCAAATTTTGTTGTACTTACTAAAAAGGGAAAGCTTGAACAGCAATCTTTAATTTGGGACGCGAAAAACCATATATTAAAACACAAATTCATCTTTATTTTGCAGCATCACGTTTCCAAAAATCTACCTAAATAAGAAGGAAAAGAACACAAGGTCATCAAGGTCAGTGTGAATGTTACATTTAACGTACATTGAAAGCCTGCCCATAGACTATCATCAGCGGAATCTCCTTCACCTGAGCCATTTTCGACAGGATCATCGGTTGAAAGAATGTTAAAAAGGTCGGTTGCAAAATCAACTTTTGGGGGAGAAATGACAGGACTGGAGTTTTCAGCTTTGGCCGCTTCAACGGAAGGCAGAGTTGGCTCTGATTTTCGAGTAACATGTTGAGGCTTTGGTGGTGGAGCAACCTGTCAGATCCAAGCATACGTTTAATAAATCACCAAAACTAAACAAAACTATATTACACTAACCATTTTGGAGTTCATCCATGCAACTTCTGAGTAAAAAGAAACAAGTTCTTAATAAATTATGATTGAATCTGAGCGAGGCATGATAAGGCTTATTAGCTATGTAGAAAGGGCACTCCAGTACGTACGCCTCCCATGCTACGGGGTACATATGTAAAAGATATATGTGTTTAAATTTCTTTTGGTTTCTCGATACTACTGAAATTTTTGGCGTGCTGCAGCTCCTGTATTCTACGCGAACTCCATACCCGTACTGGTGCTTCGTACCTTATAGACACTTAATACACAATATCAATTTGATATATGTGCTAATAAGCATGATTCTTCTCTAATTGGAAACGGAATTCATGTTTATTCATAAGTTTCGTCCAGAGCCGTCCAACAATAGCAAAAAGGACATGCAATTTGCATCATAAAAAAACTGTAAAAGTAAAACAGCCAGGAAAAGAACACCACATACTGGTTCTGGTCCTCTAGGAGGCACAGGAACACCAAATCTTGTAGGAGGAGAATGGTCACTGGCACTAGGAGGGTGAAAGTTTTTCCTGACTCCATGCCCGGTGCTATTGTCAGGTTTAGTCCACTGAACAGGAAAGTTATTTTCCTGTACTCTACGAGGCGGAGACTGTGGCTTCCCATTTTTAGAGACCCATCTTTTGTCTTCATACCTAAATTAAGCACAAAAAATAGATAAATCAGGCCAGTTGTGAAATAGCATAATGGGATGACAAAGGTAAGAGGATCTTTACTTTGCTCGGATGAAATTCTCAATCCCAACTCTGTCGTAATTAGGAGGTAATTCTGCTTCCCAATAACTGTTAGACCTTTCATTTCCCATTGCTATACATGAAAAGAAACTATAAACATTTCTTCACTTGATTCTGAACATGTATCGACAATAAATAAAAAACTGAACCCCATGCACTCAAAGACAAGCTTACATTGAATAAATGCAACCTGTTCGGGTAGCCATGTATCTAAAGTAGCAGATCTAACCTGCAGAGGAAAAAAAACCCCAAATAATTAACCCATATAGCATTACCACTAACATTTCGATAACTGTCAAATAAACTCGTTATCAGAGCTGGGTTGACTCCTTTCTCTAATTCACCAAAAGGCTAAAGCTACAAGGAAATTCGATACAATAAAACATTTCAATAAATTATAATTACTCAAGATTTCCTTCCTAATGGCGTCAATAAAGGATGCGATTTCCTACCATTCGATAAGTTAGAACGACTTACTATGTTTTTTCCCAATTAATAAATTTCTTACTTGCCGAAAAAAAAGATTATACAGGAAGAACGTGTGAAGTTTGAATATGCTTTTTTTCACACATGATAAAGGACATCTTTTTTCTTGTGCCACTAGCCCCAACCATTACATACAATGTTTTTGTTACCCAGACAAGATATAGAAGTATTCCCAATTTCTACATAATATCAAATATATTCAGGCCCTCTTATTACAATCACAATACAACCAGACAAATTCTGACCTTTGATATGTGAACTCCTAGGCTTCGGTGTATACCAGAACATTGCATACATATAAAGATGCCCAGGTTCACACTTGCCCATCGAGGACCCCTGCAAATAAATTTAGTCAATAACATCACTAAAGATAGCATCGTAGTAACAAATAACTAAATTATAATAAGGGAATCAAAGTGATGATCTTGAATTGGTTTATTCCCACATTACTAAATATTGACTTGTAGTATATATAACATATTACTTGGCTAATGTATGTTTTTCTCGTTGTCGGGTATTCGGTATTCCTAATTTTATTAGCTAATATAAATAAAACCATTCAGTGTATGATAACATACTTGCATTTGCAGTCAGCACATTCCCTGTTCTCTGGCAATTTAAGAAGTCCCTCCAATATCTGAATATGATAAAAAGGATAGAATGAACAATATATTAGAATGTAAAATCAAAATAAATATAAGGAAATGATGCATCTTGCAAAGGACAGTGTACGAAGAACAAACTAATTCACCACTATCTAACACGGTCGTATAAAACAAAGAATAGCACAGACTTAGTAAATCAAAGCCCTTAAATGACTGCTCATGAGCGATGGATGTACATGAATAAGCTAAGCTATACAAGACAACTATTCGTTGTTGGTCACCCACTATTAATACTCTCTTACTTCCGAATTAAACACTGATATTAGCTATCTAAATGTTCTTCAATTGCTGATTATGAGTCATCTCATAGTAATTTATACTAACTTGCTACAGTGACATGTGCTTGACGAGCCTTACCTCAAGGAACATCATCAAGAGGCAACATACTATTCTTATGCAAAAGAATAACAAATTAACGAGCCCCACGACAGTTGGAGTATGTTTCCCAAGTACGATAATTCATCATGATCGGCATGACCAACGTAATTGTTTTTCAATAAAAAACCACATAATGACTTACAATTTCAAATTTCGGAAGTTTTCCCAATTCAACTTCTGTCTTTTAATTAGTTATAATTAAAAAGAAACAAATGAAAAACCCAGTACATAGTTGGACATACAACAATTATATAATAAGTTAAAAACAAAAAATGTCCAGTTTAAAAATCCTTTCTACAACTCTGCCTATGCATTTTCATTTAAACTTCAGACACAGATAATTAAATGACTCAGCGTCCCGATAATCTTAAGTAGTAAAAAAATCTAAACATTATATAATAATCATTAAACAGGGCGGGGTGCTCAAAAAGGCTTCATCAAATACAACTTCGTAACGATCTAATATTTATACGGGAATTACTAACTATCACGAGTCGTTCTATATGAAGATCCTGAGTCCCAGATATATGCTGAAACAAAATAAAAAAGTGATGAATAATTCCTAAACAAAGAGAACAAGACCTTTGCTGCCTATGCATTACCTTTTTTGCATTAAAAAACTCAACAAAATTATGAAAACTAAAGCTCCTCACATCATGGAAACTAGCGTAGGAGCCCAAGTGATGCGTGGTGTAACGCGTGGTTTGGTTTTACGGAAAACGAAATACCTTTTTGAATGAGTTGGACGATGAAGAACTGTTATTATGCATTTTTTGAGGAGGAACAGATCAGAAGATAGAAAGAAAAAGGAGGAACATTTGAGGGGATAGCAGTTAAGCGATATGCGAATATAGGCTATAGCAGTTATTTGGATCTCAAATTTATTATTTGAGCCTTTCCCGTCTCTTCTAGTTTTGTAATTTCTGTTAATGCAGTTTTTTTTTTTTTTGTAATTATTTGTTTCAAGGGCTCTTCACGTAAACTAAGAGTATAGATGAAAAGGCATAGTGCAACATTCCTGGCAAATTGTGGTATTTACAACAAAAAAAAACTCTAAAAAGAGTAAGCAATACAATACACTCAAATTTTCTTATGCAGATAAGATACCCTTAAAGCAAGAACAGTCCTAAAAACAACACATCTAGATCAACATTAGCAATAGACTAAAACGAAAGAAACGAACACATAACGACGTGAAAAAGGCAGCTTCTTGGTTAAATAATTAAACAATACTCTATATCCGTGATTTTAGAGATTCGTTTTTTATTCTAAACTAAAGGACGAGTGCCTGCCAACTAGATCATGTAGCTTGTTTGGTCGCTACTTTTAAGCTCGGTTTACCTTTTTTTATTTATTGATTGGCTTAAATTTTTAGCCAGAAAAGGCTGGGCCTCTTAAAGTTAAAATAAATCTATTTATTTTACCAGCATATATAAAACCATATTCTTTTGCCATATTAGATAATAAAACTAAACTCTACATCCAAATTATAATTTATCTGCTTGCGATATAATTAGATGAAGAAAAACAAAAACAAAAAGAGCATAAAAGTGAGACTATGATTTAAATTACATTTATTTAATTTCATCACAACAACGTGCCCTAATCAAAATATACACATAACTTATCAAAATTTTCTTTAAATAATTTAAATAAAATTGAGATCACAGAAATATGAGAAGGATGAAAAACACACTAAATAGTAAAAATAAATACCAAAATAAATCAAACATTAATCAAAATAATCGGATCCGAATATGGAAATTGAAATAAAATTTTTTTAAAAAAATACCTTTCTGTGTTTGGCATTGAGCTCTTTGCTAACACCGGCCTTCTCGTTCATGTTTATAGATCGATACAAAATATAATTATATATATAAATATAAATATAGAGTAATAGAGAGAATAATTGGGTGATCTCTGTGTTTCTCTCTCTAAAACGTCTGATTATCTGTGGGGGAGAAAATGGCGAATAATAAATTAATTTAAAATAGGGAATCATGTTAGTGGTTTATTACTTTTATGATACTGTTAATTTAGAAATTTCTATTTTTAAGTCCATGTTGTTGAGGAAAGTGTTACTTTCGAGTAAACTTTGTACTTGCGTTTTGGTAACAAGCAAAATCGTCATATTATATGTATGGAAAAAAAAAAGAGTCAAGTATATGAAAATGTTTAATAGAAAAGACCATGATTACAAACGAGTCGTTTTTCTTTCTCATTTCTCCCGATCCTTGTTTTCATTATTTTATCAGAAACGTTCAAGAACAAATGTTGCCTTTCATGTTTCATTTTCTGTAGCGCTTCCCATTCCGTTTCCCATTTAGTTTCAAGGAAACTTTGTACTCGTGTTTCGACCCAACTCAGGAGAACCGATACAAGCAAAATCGTCAGATTATATATGGAAAAAAAAGTCAAACAAAACAAAATGTCCTGCCGAAATGACCATGATTACCAGAAAACGTGTTTTTCATTTGCCAAATTATCAATCCCTGTTTTCATTATTTAATCAAAAAAATTATCAAAAAAAAATGTCGCGTTTCATGTTTCATTTTCCGTAGCGCTTCCCTTTAGTTTCATATTTCCCGGCAATTATGACTCTCAACAAAATACAAGAAGGAAATCAACTAAAACTATAGTGGCCGAACTTAATCGTATCTAAAACTACATGGACCAACAGTCTATTTAATCCAGTTATATCTCCGATCGTTGTTTTTGTTTTCTGTTTAGTGGAAACTAGCTTATAATCCGGGTCCACGCGTCATTCTAATATATGCTTCTGCATCTTAAATTCGCTTCAAATCATTGCATAATATCTTCTTTTTTGGTACATCATTGTACAATAGCCATAACCAATATTAGTAGAGAACAATTTCAAAGGGTAAAAAACAAAACCTTGCGAAAGAAGATGAAAGAGAAGTAAGAACCAACATTCTGATAAAACAGTATATCTCGAATGTCACTAAAACTGTAAAACACAGACTTCACTATATGATAATCACCCCCCACACAAGGGTAAAAACACAAAAAAAATACTCAGCAGTACTATTTAACAAGTTCGGGATCAAAATTTGGTAAAAAGTTATGATGTATAATAATGGCAAATAAACAACGATGATGCATATTGTATATCATGGATCAATACGCAATCCAAAATGCTCTTCAAGAACACCCTTGGAAATCATTCCAAATCCCTTAGCCACTTGTTTCATAACTCTTAGTTTCTCCACTTCCCGTTTTATTTGATCTTCTCTCTTCCGAAGAGCTTCGAGCAAGATTTCAGAGCTTTCTGATTCTGTTTTAGCATATAGTTCCAGCCTCTCGTTTTCGAGCTGTCGATACAGATCTAAGATGGTATTCTTTTGAGCATGAAGAGTACTGTCTGCGATTCTAAATTCGGTTTTTTGTGCATTTCTTAGAGAATGAAGCATTTGATCAATCTCATCTTCGAGCTTGAGAGATACACGGTGTAGGTTGGAGTTAATTGGTAAAACTTGAGGCGAGCCTTCTCCAAATGCTATAGATTCCTGGTTATTCTCGACCTCCATTTCATCAATTACAAGTTGGGGTAGCAGTCCTATTTCAAATGAAATTGTAAATCAAACAGAAATAACTGTTTGTTTATCGAGGAGATAATGGGGAAACTAATAATTGATGAAAGTGCTTCTTTGCCCCCAACATTTACACTGGATGGACCATTCATCTAATTTCTAGAATTAAACTTTGATGCCGTTATATTTACCCCAATTAGCACGGATGAACGGAAGTGTAATTCTGAAAATACATAAATGGTCCCTCAGGTGCAATCTCTGGCTAAAATGTGGGGTCCAATTATTAGTGCTCCATTATATGTGGTAAGGTGCTTTAGAGATGACTTGACAGCAACGCGGCATGAATGCTACTAACTTGAGACAAACTAAAGTGTGACAAGTCTGGGCAAGGATACGACTATTTTTTTTAAATGTTCCTTCTTATTTACTTCGGTCAACATAAAAGATAAAAGAGAGGAAAATATGGATTTGTTGCTCCATGCTAATTTCACATTACAATTCCTGAAATAAGAGAGCCAAAGCAACGGTTTTATTCACTTTTATTACGATTGCCTACAAAGTGCATAAAGTCCAATTTCTAAAGTACGAGTGAAGAGTATTACCGAACAACAAAAAAGGTGTGAAACATTTCAGTCTTCGAAAACTAGAAAATATACTGTTCGGTAGATAGTAAAGATGTACCTAAGGTGTATAACATTTCACTCTTCCAAAAATAGAAAAATATTATGTTCGGTAGATAGTAAAGATGTACCTAATGAAACTGCCGAGACATCTTCATATTTCCATACATCAACAAGACATGCCCCATCTTTCAGCTGATGCAAAAATCATATTTTGTCAAATATTTAACGTAATAAGAACAACAACAACGAGAGTTTAACTGAAACCAATTAATGTTCATAAAATTTCAAAATTTACCTTTGACATGGCCAATTGAATACGATCTAACAAATTCTGGGCACTAGTCTTCTGCGACCCACGCAAAACACACCTCCCAACATTTAGAACCTTCTCCACGTCTTCAAGTGACTCAATAGACTTACATCTCCGCAAAATATTACTAACATGTGAGATAAAATCTGTTATATTATCACATCGCCTACAATAATACTCAGCATCCAGGCCAATTGTACCCCCAACTGTACCAGCCATGTAACACCTGAGAGCACATTCTATATGAGCTATATGCCCACATATTGAGCCATCTCCCATATCCGCCTTACATTTAATGAAGCTGTACCCTTCATATGCGTAATTTACGTGTTTATTACAGAGTATACAGCAACAATCTCGACAGAAATTGGGTTCACTGCAACATAAGTCACAAGCCATGGGTTCTAAAGAGCTTTTCTTTGGCTCTAGTAAGCTATTGCATAACATGTTATTGGCTTTACAGACTTTGCCCTCAACCACGGGATCTGGCGCTGACCGACGTACTATCTTCTCTGGAGAAACTAGAACCGGTTTCAACTTCTTTCCGTGCTCTACGGGTAGGATAAGAAATATTACTAATTATAGTAAAAACAAAGTAAAATGTACTCCAATTGTTCTGGTTTCAGTTCTATACATATGGTCAATATATACTGTGTTCGACACAATGACAACTTAAATGTAATCCCTATAAGTGAGCTTCTAGCCGTTGGTGAAATCCTTGAGATTTGACTACTATGATTGATGAGGTTTCCTTGTGATATGAAGAATATTGTTACCAGTTTTGGTAACTAATATATATAAATAGATCGATATACTAAACACTATAATACTCTCCCTCAAGCTGAGGTGTGTAGTGCCGTAACACCCAGCTTCGATGCCATGTTTATGAAAATTGAGCCAAAAAATACATGATAACAATCAACAGCAGAAGTAAATCCCTTTTGAGTGGACATGTGTGTAGACTTCATATCTCGGTTGCTTGCTGGTTTAAGCCGATTGTATGGGTCGCATGATATCTTAGATATCTTAGCCCAATCACTAAGAGCTAATAATCCAAAGTTCCAAACACTAGCCAATAAAAAGTTTGAAACTCAAGGCCCCCCACGTAAAGAGACAAGAAAGGGGCCAAAAAAAAACGAGGACATTGACTAGTGAGGAAATAAAATCCCGTTAGGGAGCATCTAATGTTTTTCTTAAATTTAGGCCTGGAGCCATAATATTACTTACTCACAATCTAAAAAAAAAATTAGGTTTTAACTTTTAAGAGTTTTACTTGCGGGCTTTAGTTCTGTCCTTCTGACTCTTCATATATACTTCTGGGCGTATATAAAACATAAGAGGATGTTAATACGTTAAACAAAACAGAGTACTCACGTTTTAACACACAACTGTCCACTTTGGAGGGTATTTTCCAAGTAAACGAGGCAAAAAATGCATCCACGTCAACACCGGGGAATGTTTTTTTGATATATTCCTGAACCGTACTCTTACTTGCAAAACCATTTTTTGTCCTTAAAAGGCTCCCATGACAGCTAGGAGGGTACACATATCTGTCTGCAAAAAATCCCTTAGTTGATATTCTCCTACCTACCTTCCATAGCCACTTATCCCCTGGATTTGGCCAGTTCTCAGGAGCATAAGGCAAACCTTCACCAGATTCATTAGCGGAAACAGGAAAAAGAAGAATTCCGTTCTCCTTTACTTCTGCTTTTTCTTCGTTGCTTTCACTTGATAAATCAATATCCATAGGCACTTTTCCTGAGTTGATTAATCATAAGAAGCTAATCATTAGCACCAGCTTCTGAAATACACAGCCCAAAGATAGGAGAGGTGTAGCAAATAATAATATTAATGGTTCCTTAAATCGAAGGCCAAAGGCAACCTTTCACAAACAAATAATAAGATTGGAGGCATATATTGAAGGCCAAAGGCAACCTTTCACAAACAAACTTGTGTGATTTTACTGTTTATTTGATAACTATTTGGTTGAAGATTGGTTTTGTCAGATTTGAAACCTTAGTAGCACGAAACAGGAGCACAAATAGGAGCGGGAGTGGTTGATAATAAAAGTAAGGCAGCGCCATCGGAAGCGTCTAGTTAAAATTGTAAGTTATTTACTGCAATTAAAAAGTTATACTCCGTATTTACAAACTATGTTTGTAACTTGATCTAATGAGTTGCAAAGGTATAAGTAAATTTTAGATAGGCTGATGTTAAGTTTTCATAACAAATACTACTTATAATTAGCATTTAGTATTCTTTAATGTTATATTAGGTATTGTGTAGTACAACATGTTATAAATGTACTTAATTTGGGAGAATTAAATGATTCTTTAAATTTTTTTTGTCATTTTGGTAGTTATTAAACTTTCTAAACCTAGTAGACTATTGTATCGATGAGAACGGGTTTCTGACGAAGGGAACGCGTTCCTGACCACGGGTACGCCGAAACGCGTTCCTGACTAAGAAACACCTGGGGTTTAAAAGTTTCTTGCAACTCAGTCTGAAACAAGTATATATACTTGAACACTCGAAGTAAATATTCATTTTATTAACATCATCTCAAGAGCTGAATCAGAAAGATCATTGTTTCAACTGTAAGCTAATGTTTCATTTGGTAATTTTTTATAGATGAACATTGATTCGTTATTGGCTCAAACCATGCAACACATAATTTTCGTAAAAAGCTTAACGGAACTCGCCAAAAATATTAGAAATAAAGAGGCCAGAAAGGCATCACACATGACCTCCCAACTCCCAAGACCTGTAGATTTATCTCCTTTGGTACTTTCCACAGGTTAAGAAATCATAACTAATAAATAGTTTGATATATTTACGTTATTTCTACATCTGCACTGTGTGAAGTACATACCTCCAAGATACTTATTAGCGTAAGTCCAATTTCTTGGATTCAATATAGTAAAAAATGAAAAGCCAACCTAACATTTACAAAAGAGAATGTTGACCCCTGGACTACCTAAAAAAGCCGAAACAAAAGACATTCTGTATTGAACCTGGAAGTCTAACACGTTTAGTCTGAACTAGTGCCTGGATAGTCGAAATAATTGAGATCAGCATTTAGTTTCTAGTAAAATTTATTTGTAGAATCTACATGATATACATATGTATTTGCCAAAGTAGTACAACTCATTACAAATCGGATAACTAAGTTCGATTAGCTTTAGTATTTTACATGATTGATATGAACAGAGTATAAGTTCTGTTTGCTACTTAATCAACAAAAACTTATTCTTTGGCCTAAAATATCCCAGAAGGGCTTTTCTGGTTGGACCTAATAAGTAAACATAATAAAATTTTGTCTCCATCTGAAACAACCAAAAATACTTTCCATAGAAAGTAAGAAAATTATAATCTTTATTAGTATGACTGTAGATTAGTTGTTAGCAGCGTAAAATAGGGAAAAATACGTTTAGTACGCCCAACCACCGTACGTTACCAAAAATACCAGACTATAACCATTACCAATTTAGGTACTAAACTTCATTTTCCCCCTAAATCAAACTTTTCCGGCCAAATTGGTCTCATAACTCTCTCATGTGCCATCACTTGACCTCATTTAAGGGCTGTTTTGGTCATTTGACCTTTTAGTAATATAAAAGAAACGGAAAAATAGACGTTAACAATTAAGAGAAAGCTACCAAATCAAACCATCTCCCTCGAGTTCCAGAGTTTCAATGAAATTGGGGCCACGTGATGGCACGTGACAGTTTTTAGATCAATTTGGCTTAAAAAGTCTGATTTGGGAAAAAAAAATAAGTTTAGTATCTAAATTTGTAATGGTGATAGTCAGGTAACGTATGGTAATTGGGTGCCCTAAATATATTTTTTCCCGCGTAAAATGAAAAAATTAGTATTGACAAAATCCACAAAACTATAAGTTTGATAAAAGGAAAAGTATCAAATCCTGTGCAGGCAAAATATAGATTTAAGTAAATTATACAACGTTCCAAAAAAAAATTCTAAATCATAGCTTTGTAGATTTTGTCAGACAAACCGACCTTTTATACTTCTAATTACTAAACAACAATTATACAGGACAATTAAACAAGCCCTATAACTCCCATCATTCCATAATATTGTATATAATCTAATAAATTATACGAAAAAACTACTTTTTATTGATCAGCATAATATTGTATAAAATCTAATGATTTATACGAAAAAATCACTTTTTATTGATCAGCCTAATATTGTATATATATATATTTTTTTTTAAATCTTATTAAAGAGGACCTAAATATTGTATATAATCTTATAATTTATATGAAAATACTACTGTTCATTGATCATCAATTGTATATAATCTAATAATTTATATGAAAATACTTCTGTTTATTGATCAGCATAATAATGTACTCCATGTAATCTAATAGTTTATAAATGAAAATGCTACTGATTATTGATCAGCATAATTTTGTAGTATATATATATTCTAACAATCTAAATGAAAAAAAAAAAATGAAACGTTTGTTTAAATTAACCAACACACACATGCAAAAATAAAGAGAGTCACAAAGAATAATCAATTACCTTGTGAATCTGGAGAGAGAGAGAGAGAGAGAGATTTAGTTAGGGTTTGGAAATGGAGGAGATTAGCCGTATAAATATAAAAAAAAGGGGGTTAAGATTGAAACTAAAAAGGAAATAAAATGCAATTTTATCTTAAGACACAAAATCAGTGAAAGGCAGATATTTAGAAAGTAATACTATTAAACTAAACTTTGTATTGTTTTTTCGTCGGAGACAAAATATATTACCACCAACCCCATCTACGGCTAGTTAATAGGACTAAGAGATATTATTTTTTTTGTATTAGTACCAGTTTGATATAAATAAATAAATAAATACTGACTTAGTACTCCATATTACTAACTACTAAATTTTTTGGTGCCTTTTTATTATAGTAATACTCACTAAATGCAACCTGCTAATGAACCGATGTGTTTTCTGAACATACTCGTTTTTTACTCGTTAAATGTTCGAATCGTGTTTGTTCTTAAATAAATTAACCGATTTAGAAAATAATATAGGGATTATTTAGTAAAGTGACTGAGTTTCAACAATGATCTGTTTGGCTCGTTGAGGTGTGTATTATTTTCTAGAAATAATGTCAATATATTTATTTTTTTACGAGTGGAGTTACGTTTAATGAGACTGACTTGGATCATTAAAGTGTAACGAGCCTGACAATCACGGGGTTTTTAATGAAACAAGTGATATATTATTTTAGAGTTGGATATCGTTGTTATCGTATTCGAAGATGGTGGTGGATGACTAATAATAACCCTCGATTTTTTAGGGTACAACGTGAGCATTATTTATTACGAGTAACCAATGCACTTTCTTATCTCGACCAAGTCAGCAAATAGTTGACATAAAAGAAACAGAATCTTGTGCAATTTACCGAAAAATAAATAAAGAGGGAATCGACTTTATAGCAAACTTCATTGGATCGCTAAATTCGAATTTATTTTGTAGAATTAGATCTAGCAAATAAAAGAAACATCAAGAAAAAAAATTGATGCTACAAAATAAATGTGAGGGTTATATTTGCAAAACTTCATGGTGTTTCGGAGCTAAATGAAACTTATTAAATTATTTGAGGGCATTTACAAATTATTCATCTTACAGTTCACCTGTAAAGCTATAATATAATCAATTAGAGGAAAAGAAAATTAGGTTTCTGGGTAAAAATCTGTTTGGCACATAGAAAAGGTAAAATATGCCTGCTTTATATTTTATGTAATTAATTCATCATCTGTTTCTATTGGAATTTGGAAACAATTGATTAGATTTAATTCATCAACTGTATCTATACAATTATATTAACCAGTCTTATAACAGAGTACATGATCTTTGTTTGATTTATCAGTTCTTTTATACCACTTTCTTGAAAAGGTTTATATTTATTATTTACCATTAGCGGAATAAAACTGTATCATTTGAATTTGTGCAATGAAAATTAATAGATACAGAATAATTAATTTATGTTTTGAGTTGTATTTATGCAATTTTAAGAGATTTCTTGATTTGTTTTCTTTCTAAGCACTTGTTTGGTGTAAGATTTTTAAGTTTCGAATTCTTGATTATTTTTTACCTGATTAAATAATGAGTCGTTACTTTATATTTTTTTGCCCGAATAAGATGGAAGTTTAAGAGCTAAATGAATTCACTTTTTCCTTGGCCTGAAAAAAAGTCGGCTTAATTGCCTAAAGTTCATCCAAACAAACCCTAAATTTGTCAACTAAGTGTTGCCAAGTCTAGATTGCCTACATATATAAAATAATACTGTATTCTTGGCAATACTCTTGTTTTGATTATGTTTAAGTTTTGGATTATAGTTTTTTTATTTTAACGGGAACGGATGTTTAGAACCCAACTAGAAAATGTGCATAATGAACAAAGTAGTTGCTTTACTCTGTATTTCTATTCATGGTGTTCCTATTTATATACAGTAAAAAGTTTCATCTTTTTACCGAGGTACATCGCAAGCCAATCTTTATTGTAGAACTGAAAAGGATCATTCTGTCAGTGTTACTTATGATGTATTAATTTATTTGTTCAGTAGCAAGTATGGAATCAATGGATACATCTGAACCGTTTAATGTGAACAACGACCACGTAAATCCAAAACAACGTATAACCACTTCACAAAACAAAGATGGGTATAATAATATGGGAACTGATGAAAAAATTACAGCAGTGCACGAGGAGATGAATAGGATGAACAAGCTTCCGCAAAACAGCAGTTATGCGACTCATCGTATGCGAGTTCTCAACAAAATTATGCAACTTTTGTCCATTAAGGTAAAACAACATATTGGTTTTGTTGAAGTTCATATCTAATAATTTTATGCGTTGCCGAATTTAGGTTTTAGTGGTCAATATATCTTTAAGGTTTGGCTATGAATAGCGGAGTGCCTTTCAGAATCTATGCTTGAAATGTCTCCCTTCTCTTTTTAGGTACTCTAGCCTCTTGGGGTTGAGAATAGATAGTGGTGTCATCTATGATTATTGCATTTTAATCAGCATATGAAATTAATCTCCTTGATTGTTTTGGTTTTGAATATTTCTTAGTTAACATTAATCAATGATCTCAAAATTTCAATCTGCTTTGCTTTTGCTAGTTACAGCACTGCCATATATAGCTTGCATATGCAAATTAGTCCAACATCTACATTTGTGATTTGGTTGAAAAGTTATGTTTAACCCCTTCCCATATTCTAGTTATTGAAGTCTAATGTCTTGTGCTTTTAAATTAATGTTTTTCTCCTTCTCTTTTTTCCCTATCAGAGAACTATATCGCAGGACGAGGAGCTGGAGTTGCTTTTTGCTGGTCTCTCTATGTGAACAAGATACGGATTATCTAGGTAAGGCTCAGTCAGTGGTGATTTATATACTTTTATCTATTCATTTTCAGTTATGGCGTGTTTATAAAATTACTGCTCTTTTGTTTCTGGCGTTGAAGGCTCGAAGCTAATTATTTGTCAAATAGAAGTATAATTTAAATTTTGAAATATTTCTCTTGGTAAACTTTAAGACCTATGAAAGGTTAGACAAATTATGTTATTTTAAGCTTTCTATGATTGAAAATATACTGATAAGCAAACTCTTATCACTGACAATGTGTCATGGTAAAGAAAGTATATCATTATAGCTTTGACTGTTGTGCTATGCGGTACTTATATATTAATGTTAGATAAATTGTCTTCCTGTAGGTTTATTTATGATTTAAAATTGTATCGATAAACAATCTCAAATCGACAGCAGTCTGACCTGAACAAGAAAGTATATCACTATTTTTTGACCTTGTCAAATTCTGCTAAAAAAATCCTGCTGTTGGGTAAAGATCAAATGTTAGATAAGTAATATATCTCTTTACTTAAAATAATGCGATATTTATTTCGTGAAAGCGCTCTCTTATCAACAGCACTGTATCTAGGAAGAAAGTCTGTCACAATATCTTAACCTTGTTACGTTATTGACCTTTGATCTTTTGGTCTACAGTTTTTGTTGTTCGGTTCTCATCTTATGGAGTCATCTTAACTCTGTAACATTGGTCCTCATATTTCTTTAGTGTTAATTTGTAAGCAAAGATTAGTGGTTAAAAGAAAGTAGCTTGGATTCACCCCTTTGCATATGAGTACACTATTGCTCTTGCAATGAATTTTGTCATAATTTTTAATTGTTATTGTTTTTTATTACAGAAAACAGAGCAATGATGATTGGTGCTTTTACAAACTTGACAACAATCTGTTCACAGAAAGTACGACGCAAATTGCTGTTGTAGAATCATGTAAAGCTTGTAAATAGTGTTGGGTTGCTCTCTAAGTACTTGACCTGTTTTTGTTCCAACTCTGGATACTCGTCTGCTGTTTCTTTCATCAATATAAATGGGTTATAAATAACTTTTGGCGTTCCCTTTCTCGTCTGTAGTAAATAGTTGTTTCAGACTTGTGTTTTTTTATGTGTGGCTTGTTATTTTACATCTTAAGTGATTAGTTTTGGAATCTGGTACTGGGTTTAGGTGACAAATGCAAACTGTGGTTACATTCACGGAATATTTATATGGATCTGAAATTATCTAATTTTGCCAGGCATGTTTTTCTCTGTAATATATGAAATTGGTAAAATGCATAATCGCTGCATAAGACCAACAACCAGATCTTTAAGAACCAAATTTTATTGAGGCATAAGTTCGATCACATCGATTTGAACTGCAGCTTTGAACAAGGAATATCCTTTCCGAATTACCAAGGATAGTCTGTTGCCAAACAGAATTACGTCGCAATAAGCTTTTTTGCGACGTTATTATATACTCCGTATACAATATATCCTTCATGAGGAAAAGATTAAGGACAGCCTCCGATGGCCAAATATACCTAAATTTTGATTGCAGACTGGTGTCAATTTCAACTGCAAAATCAAAATGTACACATTTCAACAAGCCTTCATAACTTTCAGAGGCATCACTAGAAAGTCAGGACATTTATGTGTAACGTGTTTAGTTTTGTGCCACAACGTTTAATAATGTGTGGCGGTCGAGTAGCTAAACCAAATCTACTACAAATTTTAACAATTTTGTTGATCTGCAAACTCATATACCTCCTCATTGGGCTCTACAATTAGTAGTTTAACAAAACGTTTGTAAATCCATATAATTTGCAACTTCCCCCAATTCAATGTGCTTTACAATTGGTCATAAGAAAGCAGTCGTAAACCCACGTAGTATATAACTTTTCTCCAATTCAATGCGCTAAAAATATATCTACAATTTCTTACATTCTAATATATGGCTATCTTGTTCAAACATGACTTACCCAGCCTTAAAGACGAAATCTCGCATGACAAGGTTTAATTCAGTTTTAAGTAAAAGTAGCGATCGTCAAGCACTGAATTTTTTACATCCTTCGTTCCAAATTATATTTTCATGTTTACATTTTGGCATTGTCCACTTTATAATTCCACTTCCTATAAACAGAAAACAATTTGTTAGGTAACTTTACATATTTGTCATTCTCACATGAAAAGACCAAAGATATGCGGAAGAAAAAATCAATTGTCCAATTTAAAAGATATGTGCAAAAGTAGATTAATGATGACCTCTGACCTAAGTTTAAAGATATTGTAATGATTGGAATATCTTTTTATGAAAATAATACGTTTACTGTCAGTGTTTAATGATTTAGCTACCGTAATACCAATTTTAACAATTGAGTTACAAAACTACGAAATTTGTCATAATTGAGGATCTATCGTTAAACAAAACTAGTAATCATGACCCACACATTGTGTGTGCGATACGTAATGACATAAATTTGATCTCGACAAATAAAGTTGATATTTTCTTAAAAAATTAATATTAAATAAATAAATATAATAAATTAACAATTTGTTGGTCCGTAGGTGTCTAAACCTTAGAGGGGGGGTGAATAAGGTTTTCGTACGTTTTTCGCGGAATGAAAACTATGAGTTATTAACTAACCTAATTAGTGAATTTTATAACTTAAACATTTACGTTAAGAAATAATTGCTAAATAAATCTACGCAAGCAATAAATATAGGCGATAAATAAATGCGAAATGTAAGAGTTAAGGGAAAAGAAATAACGCAAGATTTATAGAGGTTCGGCAAAACGCGCCTACGTCCTCTCCTCGGTATTTTCACTACCGAGTGTTTCACTAAAAAACTTCGTTCCAAGGTTACACCTTAACGAGCTTAATCAACCGATTATGCTCCCCCTCACTTTATGAGTATCCCGAATAAAAGACCTAGAGCTTTTAAGCTACACTTGCTTAAAAGTCTCTACCCAATCACTCGCTCACAAATGAGTTTATAAAATACTCTTTTACAAGATTGATTTTGAATGGATCACTCATTAACAAATAATATCTCGATGTTTATAAGATTACAATAGTAATATGCTCGAGAATATTTATGAATACAAGTGAGAAATGAGTAGTATAAGCTTGAAGGATTTCTTAGTAGGAATTGCTTAAAAGTTGTGAATGCTTGGATGATGTTCTCCAAAGAATTTTGGGGCTTTTATAGAGCCAAAAAGGTGCAGCAATTAATTTCTGACCGTTGCTGGTTGTTGAGTTCATTCAATGCTGTTTTGCAGCAGTTCGCCCAATTTTCAGGAATAGCTTAAAAGCTGGAATTTGAAATTCTACAGAAACGATCGGTCGTTTTTCATCTGTGCTCACTGGAAGAATTCATACATAAAACGATCGGTCGTTTTATGCTGGCGATCAGTCATTTTTGTTCTTTGCTCACTGAAAGAATTTCGCACTGAAACGATCGGTCGTTGATGCTGGCGATCGGTCGTTTTTGTTGTTCTGGGAAAGTTTCGGTTTTCTCGACAAACTTTGAAACCCCGTAACTAATTCGTTCCAACTCCGATTGAGGTTCCGCTTGAACCATTGGCTTCGTAATTACGCATTCTATTATTCCAAACCTTTGACACACTCGATAAATGATTAGTACACAAAACGAGCTTTTATCATGTTTTACAAATATTGTTATCATCAAAATAATCGATTAGAAGAATCAACGTTCAACACAATTGTATGTAAAAAGTAATATAATTTTTTACTTATAAAAAAAATACACATGACGATTTTGTTTGGAATATGAATGTGTGAAAAATAACATGTATTTAAGTTATTTATGTATTTGAATTGAATAATGACATTTAAAAGTAATTATAATATTAGAGTGATGATATTTTAAAAAAATTGGCAGCCTCAACTTTCTTGAGTTAACTTATATATTAATAGTATGATGATGAAATTACACTCACATTCTATTGACCGTCACATGGCGAATGTATTTCTATCAACATCCATCGAAAACAGATCCCCAAATGTGAGATATAATGACTGAAAATTCGTTGATTTATGTTGTAAGTCCCTTAATTTGATGAAATTTCGTAGTTTAGTATATCAACTGTTAAAATTAGTAGTACGTGCCTAAATCGTTAACCACTGATAGTATAATACACTAAAAGTATTTTTTTTTATTTTATAAAACAACAAAGTTGAAGGACTAAATTGAAAATTTAATCCCACCCAACGACTTATAAACAAAGGTGCTACTACAAGCAATTAATTAATTGATTAGCTCGTAGAAAAATAGAAAAATAGAAAAAATGGGAAATTGGGATAAGAAATTCCGGTCAGGCAATAATGCTAAATCACCCAACAGTAACTCCGATGGTCCACGTGGCAGATCCGTTTTAACCCTCTCTAACGCCGTTCCCCAAATCAGTAACGCCGTTAAAGATCACAAGAAAATTAAATCTGTAACGTTGGGAGATAATAATAAAACTCAAATTAACCGCACTATTAATTACTTTCGTAAGCTCGCTGTCGATTGTGCCGTTAACGATTCTCTTAAAAGCGTAGCTGGTTAGTTTTTTTTTTCTCTGTGACTTTTTGAATTTACTTTTATGCCCCTGTGTTATGACATGATGTTTTTTTCGTAGCTTTTTTAGTTTTTTGATTAAAAAATTTCATGGGTGTTTGGTATGTCAGTTTTTTTAGCTTTTAAAAAACTGTCTTTTGGGTTAAAAAAGCTGAAAAAGTCAAAAACATAGAAGCTAGGAATTTCCGGATTTTTTTAGCTTTTACGCATTAAAGTATCCAAAAATAAAAACTTTCTAATAGAATGTGTTTGTAGATAATGTGTTTGTATATCTACAAACACATTAGGTAGGACTAAGCGTATCGGGCGATGATTAAGAGGAATTAGGCGCTAGACAACCTGAGTCAACTTAGAACCTTTCTTGTGCCTTTTTTAACATTGGTTATAATAGCTGAGTAAATCGAACCTAATTGATGCAAAATGTGTATGTATGTATTATTTGTAGCATAATTAGGGAGACGATTGTTGGGTCTGTAAACCCTGTTTTCATGGAAAGTGCTGCTGACTCGGGGAAACGCTAGTATAGTTGTTAAATTTAGGATGAATTATATAAGAAACAATTATGGAATTTTTCTGAATTTGTGAATTCCAAAATGATATTGTGAATGATTACTTGATTTCTGACTGATATAGTAATAGCTAAAATTTGAGTAATAAAATGAATGGTTTGCTCATGTATACACTTTTAGAACCTTAATTTCATTATATTGTTAATGCACTTTTTTCACTTTATTACAAAAATAGTACTATGTGAGAAGTTTAATTAAGGTTTTTATTAAAGTTTTCATTTCGTACTACTAGAATTTCGAGAAGCAATATTTAAGATTGTACAAGGTTACCTTAAGTTTCAGAACGTTTTGGAGACATTTCCTGGTAACTATGGTCTTCTGGTAATTGAATATTGGTTTCCAAAAGGAAAATTATGGTCGCACTATATCACGCACTACCTGTGAGAGTGGGATATTTTAAACTTTTTTCCATTTTGGAGCTTTTGCCTTTGCCCTCTAGCGTAGGTAGTGCACGGGGTAGTGTATGATGCGGTATGAATATAATTGTTTGTTTACGGAACTTGTATCAGAACTTTCTTTCCTTTATCAGTAAGTTTCATATTATTTGCTTGGTTACAGACTCTTAAAGTCGGTCTTTCTATTTTCCATCTTTTTTTTTGTTTATAAGATCTCTATTTGGTTTGCCAGTTTAGAAGTCGTATTACCTTTCATTTTATGTTAAGCCAGGTTATCTGCTTAAAAGTTCAACCAAGACGAACTTCCCCCCCACATTAGTTGGTCTGCTTAAACGTTTGACCACCACAAACTCTTTCTGTTTTTAAGTTGTTGTACATTTGGTAGCCAGCTTAAAAGTGTCCAACTTTCAGATTCGGTTAAGCCATGTTATCTGCTAAAAAGTTCAACAATTTAGGCTCTTATTTATATTTTTTACTAGAACTTGAGAAGTTTGTCTATTTTATACCATATAAAAGCCATCTTTACAACTGTACTTTTTTCAAATTTATTAATTGAAATGCGTAATTGATCAACAATTCGTTTGTGCCTTTGTGTGAAGTACAGTTGCTTCCTGTTTTCTCTATATTTCCAAGGTCGTGTTCCTAGTTATTCAGTAAATTGTCGTCTCCATCTTAAAACAGACACTCTGACCCGTGTCGTCTCACTTTTGTATGCATTTTACAGGTGGTGTTCTCATGGACAAAATTGCAAAGGAAGGACCAATAAACAAAAATAACAAACTTGGCTTAGAAGTGGCCGAGGTGTTGCATGCAGGGATAGAGAAAATGCAGGAAAATGTGAATTGTGATGACCCACAAACGATGATATTTAGCCAGAACATTCGCTTGTTGGATTGTTTTGATGATTTACCAAAAGAGCCTATTAAGGGATCAAATTCCTCAAAGACAGCTCCACGAAGGATCATGATCCGCTCCCGTCTTTAAATGATGGATTATGTATGTAGTAGAGTGGTTATTGTTGTTTCAGAGAAAAAATAGTGGTAATAATTGCAAACATATAAGGTTATATGTTTGAGCGTAGCACGAGAAGCTTGGTTTAATCTTTGTTGTTATATGTATGCAGAATTCGATTACGCCTCAAGTGTTCATCAGTTTGTATGTTATGCATATGTTTTGAGTAAGCTGTACTATCGAACCTTATTAAATATGTCTTTGAGCATTCACAATATGCAGTATTTTTCCAAGTAATTGGGGAAGTCGATGAATGAACCAGTCATGTAAACTTTATTGACCAAATTCAACCTAAACTTCATTGACCAAATTCAACCTATCAACTGTCAGTTACAAATCATTACCACGCAAAAAGTTATAAATTAGAGAGTCTGCCCAAAATATAGCCGAACATCCTGATTCACCGCGTGTAGCCATTTGAGGTCAAAACCTCAAAATTGCTCTTAGGCATCAGCAACTTCAAAATTCACCCTCGCTTTACACAATTAAACTGCAAGAACAAAACACAATAAAGAGGACTTCTCATCCGAGAAGAAACACTGTATTAAAGAAAGCTGATATTTTGCAAAACTAAAACACTACTTAATATAGTTTTAATCATACCAGCAATTTGCATTTACAAAGTGTCCTTTGTTAGCTTTTCCTCATCTTGATAGGCATAATGACTCATTTGAGGATATCAATAATACTTGCTCATTTGAGCATACATTGAGCATATTGATTTTCAAAAGTCTCCCAGATCTTTCTTAAATCACGAACAGCATCAGGTCATATTGATTTTAGAACGTCTCCCAGAACCAGTCCCCACTGTGTCCAATGAGTGCCACCCTACAATTCCAAGTTAAACCAAATATGCATCAACTGAGTAACCAAAAGTCTATTTAGTGAAGACTAAGATACTACTAATCCTAACTACTCCTTCGGAAACAGGCAAGTCTGGGGAAATAGTCTACACTAGACGCAAGACGATATTGATATCCTAACAATTGTAGTTCTGTAATTGACGCCAAATTCATTTGAGCATGCCTAAAGCCCTAAACTTCTAAATCTTGATTCAGGATACAAATTGATCCAGATTAGTACCTGGCAATAAACAGCAAAAGGCTCCCTAAGTGGTCCATCACATGAAAGCTCGCTAGTACTCCCATCAATAAAGGTTCCATCAGCAAATATCACCTTGCAACATAAACATTAAACTTATCACAACCTAGAGAATATTTATCAACCGAATAAAAATAATGGAACGCATAAAGCCAGTCACCTCAGATGCATAGCCTGGAGTAGAACCCGGAATAGGTTTGGTAAAAGAACCAACAGGGGAGCTTCTCTGTACTGCCTCACAAAAAGCAAGGAGACGCTCACGATTTCCGAGCTGCACCGCCTGTAACATTAAATGTCAATTAAATACAGATTACTCACAAATAAAAGAAAATTGTACAAAGAAGATTATCTGGTGGATGGGGTTTTGTGGTAAACATATGCTGTCATAAAAATGACTATTTATACATTCTTCCAAAGAGATACTATACCCAAAAAAAAAACAGATAACTGGACTTAAAATATAACCTGCACGGTATCATGACGAGCCACCCTAGGAAGAGGCTGCACTTTATAGCCCTTAGATGCCATAACTTCGGCAATCAATAGACCTCCCTTAAGGTTTAGAGAAGCAAATTAGAAACCAAAATAACAATATGATATAAGGAGCATATATATTGCAGAAGCGAAGAGTTTTACTTTTATGGCCTCCCCAACCATTTGAGGTGCAAGGAACAATCCCTGGAAAAATAAACGCATAATGTCACCAGGTGTTGAGCCACAATCGACCCCCAGCCCAGGTGCAGACAAACGAGCAGCTGCCGCTTTAACCCATTTTTCTTTCCCAGCGATATACCCACCACACGGTGCGATTGTTCCTCCAGGGTTCTTTATTAAACTACCAGCAATTAAGTCTGCTCCCTGCTTGAAATCAACACACAAGTGTTCAACAATACAGTTCCTTTTTACAGAGAGGGGATAAGAGAGAAATATAAAAAAAAACCGTAATGCATACCACCATTGTAGGTTCCATGTTTTCCACAAATTCACCATAGCAGTTATCAACCATGACCAGGCAATTTGGATTCTGCATCTGGACATATCGTGTTTATCAATGTTAACACATCATTAATAATTTACACTTTTAAAGTCATCCAGTAATTTTCACCCTGCTGAATGTTAATTCTAACTTCAACAAGAACATATATAATGGAAGAACTTAAAGATGCAGCTATACTACCACAGAAATAAGAGTTGACACCAAAAAAAAAAAGATTTAACCAAAATAGAAAAACTGGGAACTGTTTTTTCTCAATAAATCCTAGTGTTGAGCCCACTATGAGAAGTACCTTGATCATCTTAATGGCTCTTGCAATTTCGTTTACACTCAAACTTCGGCGCCAAGAATAACCACATGATCGTTGTATGAGTGCGCATTTCGTTTGAGCTGTCAATGCCCCCTCAAGTGCCTTCCAATTAAGTCCACCATCATCTAACAACTGAAAACATTTCATTTTATTCACAAATTTTTGGTAAAATATAATTTGTTACTTCCCAAAACAAAAACAAAAACTAACCGGAACTTCACGGTAGTCCACCCCAAAATCTTTCAGAGAACCCGATCCATGAGAATCCCTTAATCCAATTACTTCCTCCAAAGTATCATATGGACCACCAGCAACTGCCAAAAGCTGATTATCAAATTAGTGCAAATAACACAAAACTTCACTTTAATTCTGAACCAGGTGGTGCTTCTAGCTAGGTATACGAGTATGACATACAACAACGGAACTTCATAGTAAGATGGTTCTGACTAAGTAGCGTGGGTATAGCAAGTGTGGATAGAAAACATCCGTATTTGTATATTTCACATACTAATCATAAAGCACATCAAAACAAAAGAGAAACGAAAACACTCTTGACTACACTGAGCTGATTTTTTTCAAACAAAAAAATGAATTAATACAAATAAAAGGAGAAGAATAGAAGTTACTTTATCTCATGCCGACCTAAATTTGTGTGACATCACTTTGACAACAAGTTTAGAGGTACATTAAAGAATGCTGTTTGTGATGGTTACTCACCTCATCACCTGGCCTTAGAAAAGCAAACAAAGCACAAGTAATGGCATGTGTGCCAGAGAAAAACTGAAACGCCAGGAGAGAAAAAGTGTTAAAATTATGTCTCTGTCTTATCGATTCTTAATAGAGATAAATAGTTTACAGATAATGCAGACCTGTGAACGGACAATTGCAGATTCGGCGCCAAAAATCTCCGCAAAAGCTTGGTCAAGGGCTTCTCGCCCTCCAGCCTCTTCATGCCCATAACCAGTTGAACCACCAAAGTGCTGAAATAAACATGAAATTTGATGATTATAGACCACATGTTTTTCTATTTACTTAAGTGGTTAAGCCATTAGTAATTTATACAAATGTACTAGATTCTGGGAAGGGTTCTAAAAGAATTTTTTCCTTATGATTAACTGTAAGATAACTACCCCAATAATTTCAATGACAAGTGTAAGAAAGCTCTTGTTAAGCATTATCTCATTGAGGTCAGTATCCTGAACGTAACATAATCCTTGTTTCAACAATTCAATTTGTGCAACTTCAATCTCCGTTTCAAGGTAAAAAGAGAATAAAGGAATAACACACTATTCACAAAATAAGACCGGAAGAAAACTACACTAGTGTTGGCTAATCTTGATAAGCAATATCCAATATCCTTTCTTTCCCACTCAAATTCAATGCAGAACAAGTGTGTGGTTTCAAAAGTCGCTAGGCGGACTAAAGACAGGAGGCAGGGCCTGAGGGACTAGATGAATAAGCAGCGCCTTGGCGGGAAAACCATATTTTAACACTTTTTTGGGGGATTTTTCGGATTCCCGTTTGATACATACCGTTTGATACATATATTGTAAATTTAATTAACAAACTAAATTAAGCATTTATACATCATTATTTATCGGTATACTATCAACAATTCAAAATTTTGATATGTATTTAAAGACAAATTTGATATGCAAATCTAAATTAATTATCGATGTGCTTTTTGGGCTAAGCATTAGTAACTTTTTTTTATATATAGAATTTTTTTTTACTTGTTTTGACCAGTTTGACCCGTTTGACTTGCTTTGATCTGGGTTTGACTCATATTAAAGCCCCTGATAATAATCGCGGCGCCAGAGGATTGTGTGAGTATGCTAACTATGACATTTTCTGACCGAAAGAAAACTACATTAGTTTTGGCTAATCTTGATAAGCAATATCCAATATTCTTTTATTTCCACCCAAATTCAATGCAAAACAAGTGTTGGAGTGTGTGTGTGAGTGAGTGCGTGCACTACTATGATATTTATTCAACAAAAAAAGGTCTATTCTTACATGTGATCCAACCCGAGCTTTCTGGTAAGCTTTAAGAACACGGGAACTGTTACGCACAACCACATTATCCACTGCTCTAAACTCCGCATACAGAGAATCCACTGCCTTTTCAACCTTCATCAATGATTATCACCACAATTAATTAAAAATAAGACCAAAGCGAAACGACAATCTTTTAAAATAAAATTGATTAGTAGTAATTTCAAGACACAGTGAACTTAGACAAGCTAATAGTGAGCAATAAGGTTTGGAACACCGACATTATTTTATTTAGAATGAATAATGATTATCATAAGTATGCAATTTTAATAATAACAAGCATGAATTAATTACACCAGAAATAAACAACAATCATTTGGTAAAAAGAAATCAGTACAATCGAGAATAAAAACATAAAAAATAAAAGCCTAATAAACTTCTAAACAACATGTTAATCCATTATCATCTACCATTTTTATACTTACGTTATCTACTTAAAAGCATTTATAGTAATCTATAGAAATATCAATGTAAATACTTTATTAAAATAATAATTCATACAGAGTATATGTAAGCTGTAAAATCGAGAATAAAAACATATAAAAGAAAGCCTATTAAACTAGTACTAAACAACATTTTAATTCATTATCGTCTAGCATTTTTATACTTTATATACTTAAAAGCATTTATAGTAGTAAATTAGTAGAAATATTAGTGTAAATACTTTATTAAAAAATTAATTAATACAGAGTATATATAAAGTGTAAAATCGAGAATAAAAACATAAAAAAGAAAGCCTAATAAACTTATAAACAACATGTTAATCCATTATCATCTAAGTAGCCTTTTTTATTATATACTTAAAGAATTTATAGTAGTAAATAGGGGTGGGCAAAAAATCCGCAAACCCGCCCCGTAACCCAATCCGTGCGGATTGGGGCGGATTGGGGCGGATTGGATGTCAAAAAAAGTTAAATCCGCCCCGCCCCAATCCGTAAAAAAATTCGTGGGTTGGGTTAGGGTTGGGATTTCCAAACCGCGGGTTAATCCACCCCAACCCGTTTCAATCCGCATATATATATATATATATAAATATAAATTTTCTCAAGATCTTTTTTTAATAAGAGTTTCTATATTATAATAGTATTGATTTAAGAAAAATTATATATATAGACAAAAAATCTTTGGATTGTCCAAACTTAAGCTTAATGATTCGATTGATATATTGTCTTATAAATTCAATGTATTATCTCGTACTTACAAAAAGAAGGAATTTTTAATCTGGGTCTAGGTAGTATGAGTGGTTAATTTATTTTTAAAAACTTTATTTGTAATTGAAGTATAGCCAAATATGAAGTTATATAAAGTTATTACGAAATCTGTAGCTATTGAACTTGTGGATTCAATTAGCTATTGAACTTTATTTTGGTTATGTTGATGAAGAATAATTTGTTTTGTTTTGTTTTGTTTTAGCTTTGTTACTTGTTCCGAACATTCTAAACGTATTTTGGTTGGCTTTTAGTTTATATTTCTATTTGAAAGAATTTTTTTTTAAAATATTTAGGTAAATTATGCGAAAAAATGAAAAATTAATGACTAAAATGAAAATTTAAGAAACAACCCGCACCCAATCCGCCCCGCTTGATAATGGGTTGGGTTGGGTTGGGTTGGGGTTTTAATTATAATGGGTTGGGTTGGGTTGGGATTTGAATTTCACTAATCCGCCCCAATCCGTCCCGCCATTTATTTTACGGGGCGGGTTAGGATTGCGACCAATCCGCCCCAATCCGCCCCGTGCCCACCCCTAGTAGTAAATTAGTAATCTATAGAAATATCAGTGTAAATACTTTATTGAAAAAACAATTAATACAGAGTATATATAAAGTGTAAAATCGAGAATAAAAACATAAAAAGGAAAGCCTAATAAACATATTAATTCATTATCATCTAAGTAGCATTTTTTATTATAAACTTAAAGCATTTATAGTAGTAAATTAGTAACCTATAAAAATATCAATGTAAATATTTTATTTGAATAAATATATGTTAAAAAAAGTACCTCAGGGGAGAATATTTGGTGATTAGTTAGAGTTGGATTATAATTAATTTGAGAAATGGAATTAATTTGGAGCTTAGCTTTATAAGAAGGTGGTTTTAGAGAGAGATAGTGTGTAGGATAAGCATAAGATACGCCGGATAAGACCTCCATTTTTTAATTATATGTACTAATAATAATATCGGCGATGTCGCAGACTTATTCTCTCTCTCAATATTCTTACTATTGTGCAGTATTGAACCATATCAAATTAATTAAAAACCGAACCGAATCAAACCGATTAGTAATGAGTTTGGTTTGGTTTGAAATTTGATAAACCGATTTAATCGGTTCGTTTTGCGGTTTCAGTGGTTTTCAAACCGAACCGATTGTTTTTATTCATATACAAAATAATATAATTATTTATATATATACATCAATAAATTGAGATATGATGTTTTATCTGCTATTTGTAGTTATTAATAATATATTTTGTTAAATTATTTGTAAATTTACTTGTTATTCGACTTTTGTTTTAAAGTTGCAAATGAAATATAAGCGAAAAGTTTACAAAATTAGTGTAAATTTGAATATTGTGTTTTTTATTTGTTAAATTTCAAACAAAACCAAACCGGTTATGATTGGTTTGGCTCGGTTCGGTTTTGAGGATTTTTTTGTCAAAACCGAACCGAACCTATTTTTATTTTATTTTTGTTCGCATTTTACTCAAAAACCGAATCGAACCGTGTACACTCCTACTCTGGGTTATCAATTAATTGTGCACTACGAAATTACGTGTAATTTTGATTGGTCAATAACTTGTATCAAAATTGTCGTAATGAAAATTTTCAAAATTTAATCGTAGTTCAAACATTAAATTATACTCCTCCGTCTTAAATTTTTGAGACTATACAAAATTACATGCAATTTTGACCGATAAATAACTTATATCTAACTTGTCGGAATCGAATTTTTCAAAAGTTAATTAAATATGTTAAACTATTTGAACAAATTTTATAAATTTAGATTTTAATAATTTAAGCACGAGATATTTTCCGGTCAAACTTGCATATAAATATATAGTACCTCAATATTTTGGGACGCAGGGAGTATGGTTTAGTTTTTAAATTTTTTATTTCGATAATTTTTAATAGATATTATAACCCGATCAAAGTTACACCTAATTCGTAAAATAAAATTAATTGGCAAGGGAAGAAAAATATATATCATGTTGGAAGACGAATATCTATCTTTACAAGGTATACGTATGAGGCTTGTTTGGTAGCGTAGTGAGAGTAAGATTTTATCTCACTTTTTAGTTTTTCTTAAATACATGTTTGCTGTTTGCGTCTTGTTTGATTGATTTTTTAAAGTACAAAATAGTACTTGTTTGATGAAGTCTAAAAAGTATACTTATAAGTTATATGTACGCTTATTTGGTAAAAGCATCAGGCCCCGTTTAGTTGAGATGGGATTAAGGTGGCCGATAGTATAAGATTTCAAATCGAATTTTGTTTGTTTAATATTAGTTTGTGTACTGCTTTATCGTAAAGTCATACGGGTGCAAATGCATTTCGAATTGATACTATTCCTAAGTTGGAGTGACCAAAATTCTCTACAATATCGTGTCATAATTTAATTCTACACTCATTAGTCTATACTCTAATGTCATAATATAGTGAAGGGATTACTTTTATGTGCACATAACACACAACTTAGAGGGTGACATGGTATTTGGACAACTTATTTATGAACTACATTAATTGATGGGCAATCTCATTTATGGGTTACATTTATTGCACCATTTATATACTTTTATTTTAGTATTTAAAATTACATTGCTAGTTAAATTTATGGTCTCCAATGTCTACAAAATTACTAACTTAATTTAATGAGTGCAATTGGTAGATCAAATGGTTTTTATCTGCCAACATGACTAGTTAAATCTAACCACACCAATGTGATGCTATACAGTCTTGATCGCGAACGGTTCGTTAACAACATAATTTTGATGAATTGATTTATACTCGGCTACAAAGTTACTCCATATTATCACCGCAACATTAATATACCATATGTGCCTAAACATGTGTTGAATTTCTCAAGTTTTTGAACTTTTTCAGCATTTAAATGATGCTTCTTCTTTTTATCTATTTCTACATTATCACAATCTATAAGACATAATAAATCTGACTTATTTTTCGAACTCTTAATGAATAAACAAGGTCCAGACTAAATTTAACTTTTAGAATTACACCCTCCAGCTGTATCACACAACTCTCATTCTTCCCATTCAATTCAATACAGAGAATATTTGTATTTATCTCTCTTCTCTCATTCAATGAAAAAAAGTTTACATCTCACAAAAAAACCTCAGCAACTACGGTCTATCAATTTATTATCAGAGTCGTTCAACTACTATGGCGGGTGAGAGTAAATCAAGAGATTAATAGCCCGCATAGAAGTACAAAGTGGAGCACCAAAATGCCTACATATAGGTCTGATATTGATCTTTACAATTAATTCATCTTATGTATCAGATTTTTCTTTCTTGTATATCCTTGTATCCGGTGTATTACAACCCTCACTCATGACTTTTTTCCATATCCACAATTACTGAGCTAGATAATAGTCACATCGTCTTTAATTAGTTCAGCAAATAGATGATTTCCCTGCCTATAAATACATCTATTTTCATGGGTATAACCAAGTACCTCAACTTACAGAAGTAAGTTTTCAAAACAGAGTTCAGGTATTTCTATTACTCTTTTATAATTTTTAGTTTCAAAAATAAGTTTAATTCTTTTGAATTGTAGATATTTTAGTTTAATACAATATTTATAGTTTTCTTTTTAATCAAAAAAAATGAAATCTATGTTTTACTGATCTCATCTGTATACGAATGTATCGTTGAAAAAAAAATTGAAGATTATTTTTGCAAGTGGTGTCTTTAAATTAAAAGTTGTATTGTTACAATTGGAATTAGTTTCCATAGTTAAGTATTTTTGTTGTTATATTTTTTACTTAAAACATAATGATATTGGCAATAGGCTTGTGTGTTTTGTAGGTATTCGTTCTTGTTACTTGAAACATAATTATGTTCTGAATAAGTTTGTGTTTTTGTAGCAATTTTTTCATTGTAGAGTAGAAATTTATAGTAGTTTCCGTTCTCAAGTTATTAATAGTACTTTTTGTTTTTCATTACTGTTTACAATTTCCAGAAGATATACCTTTTCAGTAATAGTAATTTTGTTCTCGAGTTGCATATTAGAATTTGTAAGTTGCTATTAATAATTCTTTCTCATTGCATATTTTAGTTTTAATATATTATTACTTGAAATTAACTCTAGTTTCTTTATCATTATCATTATCTTATCTTATTATCTTATTTCTCATTATCTTATTTTTAAATTTTTTAGATGGACAGTAAAAAAAGTCTATTTGAAACATTTGTAAGCCTCCAGCAAGTAGTAGCTACTATGAATAATGCTTGTGTTGCCTTCATGGTCAATATGCATACATTGCTCAAAGAATGCACACACGGTAGAGATGCTATACCTAGAGGTCCAAATCCCTTTCAATTACAAATAGAGCATATCAATCGTTTAGTAAGAGGTAAGAATAGTCATTGTATATCCCAACTACGTATGGATAGACGTACATTCATGCGGTTATGCATACGTCTTCAAAATGTGGCGGGCCTAACCCATTCTAGACACGTTACCTTAGAGGAGAAAGTTTGCATGTTTTTATACATTTTAGCCCACCATACCAAGAACCGTACTATAGGATTTAATTTTAGGCGATCTGGTCAAACTGTTAGTAAGCATTTTAATGAGGTTTTACGAGGTGTATTACGCCTTCAAGGTGAGCTACTTGCGACTCCAGAACCAGTTTCCGCCGATAGTACAGATGATAGATGGAAATATTTTAAGGTAAAATGTTATAGCTATATTAAGTAATTAACTAACCTGGTTAAAAGTGAACAATGAACATTACTAATAATATGTGTTTTACATGTTAGAATTGTATTGGTGTACTTGATGGGACATATGTTAGGGTTCATGTACGTGCGACTAATGCACCACGGTATAGGACTCGAAAAGGTCAACTAGCATCCAACGTTCTAGGGGTTTGTTCTCAAGAAATGCAGTTCATATATGTATTACCAGGTTGGGAAGGATCGGTTGCCGATTCTCGAGTGTTACGAGATGCCGTTACACGGGAAAATGGTTTAATGGTTCCTAATGGTTACTACTATTTAGTAGATGCGGGGTACACAAACGGAAATGGGTTTCTAGCACCTTATAGATGTTAGCGTTACCATTTATCTCTCTGAATGGAGGGGGGTGCACCGCGCAGTAAAGAGGAGTTCTTTAATATGAAGCACTCCGTTGCTAGAAATGTTATCGAAAGATGTTTTGGTTTGTTGAAACTTAGATGGTCAATTTTAAGGAGTCCCTCTTTCTATCCAATTCGAACCCAATGTCGTATTGTAACGGCATGTTGTCTTTTGCATAACCACATCAGAAAATCAATGGTTGTTGATCCTATGGAGGCTGAATTAGATCAAGGAATACCACTTGAGGGGGAGCCGATCGATACAATTGAACCCTCAAACGAATGGACTAATTAGAGAGATGTTTTAGCTACTGAGATGTATAACGATTGGTTAGCAAGCAGGGGTGGTGGGAATTAGATTTGTATGTTATAGTTAAACTTATGTAATATGTTCTGATCTTGGACAAGAAATATTTATCACTAATCTGTAGTAGTTTTTATGTTAAGTAGCATGAATCTTTTGATTAGTAAGATGCACGGTTCTTTATTAACTTTTAACTGTAATATGTTTGGGTTATATGTTAAGATTGTGTTTGAGTTTGTTTATTAATTTATAGCAGTACTTCTCTTTATATAATTGTGTTCTTATTAAAAGTTTGATAATACAGACATGGAGAGGATTGAAAGTAGCCTTCGAGGACAAAAACGAGTTAGAGGCAAAAATAATTCTGTAACTTCTCGTCGAATTTGGCAAAAGAGGGAGGAAGATGAGCTAATGAAGGTAATGCTAGATCTAATAAGTAACAAGTGGCACAATGAGAATGGTCAATTTAAACCAGGTTTCTAGCCTGAGAATGGTCAAATGGGTTTACATGCTTCTCGCAGGGGGAATATGAACGACCCCTCGTGGTATTGTTGCTGGTTTACTAATGTCATGGTTACTATCTACAACTATTACTAGTTAAGTTATTTTGATATTTTGTGTACTAGTTTAATGAAGATAAGTTATGTTGCTACTTTTGAATGGGTTGTTTATCATTTGCAATTTGAAGGCAGAATGGTGCCAATTTTATTTAATATGAATGGAGCTGATGTAACTTTAAAACTTATGTAATAGGCTTAAACTATTAATGATTTCACTTTGTTTGTTAGTATATAATTCTTTTGAATTTTGATCATTGTCATTTTCTGAACTCACCGATTTAATCAATAATTTCCATTTTTTGTGTAAAATTTGGAGGGAATGATAGAATGGTAAAATGATTATAATTTAGTCCTTTCTAAAGTATAGTACTTACACAAACATGAGAATGGTTATTTATCCCATAAATAATAGTCCTATCCAAACATTAAATGACCGGACTATCAACTGGATTTACAATGCATGTATCATTACTATTACAAGAATAGTCCCAATAGTTTTGTTAATACTGGGACTACAAAATAACCAAACAAACAACGTCTTAAGTCTTAACTTATTCACAACTTGAGGTTTGACTTGAAGTAAAATATTTAAATTTCATCCCATTGGGTTTCAATAGAACAACTCCACGTAGATTATATTAATAGAAATTAAGAATCCGGCATATTATGTTAATTAGTTGAAAACTTCAAACAAATGATTATTTTAGTGTGAGTGGTGATACAATTACTGTGGAAGCACTATTTAAAAAGATAGAACTACCAAGGGAGTAGCAACAACAACAACTACAAATTAAAGAAGTCGGGTACATATAGTATTTTTGAAAATCAAGAACTCGTTAGGGTCTGTTTGGTAACAGGTTTTTTTGTCCAAAATCAGATTTTAAAAATCTGATTTGAGAATCCGCTGAAAAACTATATTTTAAAAATCTGTATTTTTTTAGATTTTTCAGCATAAGAATCAGATTTTCAGAAGCTGAATAATCTGACTTGTCAAACACCCACAAATTTTTAAATCTAAAATTCAAAAATACACTAAAAAAATATGTTGTTAAACGGACCTTACAATAGACTAAAATGCTGAAATGCAGTAATAACAAGACTAGTTTACCTTACAATAGACTAAAAACGGCTCAATGAAATCATTTTTCATTAATATTCAGGACGATTTCCTATCCACAATCAGGACATTTATGTGACATTTTCAAATTGTTGCAGATCATTATTGTTACAAATGAATAGTTGACCATATAAATATTATGTAAAACTATTAAAGACAAAAGACATATTTCTCATTCACTTGTCTTCTCCTATAAATAATTCTATCAAAATACAGAAATTCAACAGCTTTTACATTCCGAGATTATAGTTTATTTACTTTGTTGGGAGTAGTAGCCATGAAAAAGGAAGTAGAATTTCAAGTAAAAGTTGAGGTTGATATTGAAACCTTATGGACAGCTCTGTCAAAAGAATTGAGCACTATAATTCCGAAAGTATTGCCAGATTCAGTTACAAAAGTTGAAGTTCTTGAAGAAGATGGTTTTTCTTTTCTTCTAAAGATTTGTCCTGGTTAGTACACACTATTGCTTCGGCTTCGTTTTAATTATGTTCAGACTTCTCATTTTCAAAATTATGTTTGCAACAATCCGATCGTTATGAGCCCATTTCATTTTTTACCATTCTTATTAGTTAGTTCATCTAAATTCTCTTGGATTAATAAGAAAAAGGTATACTAAAAAATTATGATAAATAATACACAAGAACTTAAAGGTAAGGATTCAACAATTTGGATAATATCGTTCTATTGTTGAGTCGTTGACCGAGCCAGAAATAGAGTTTTGATTTTACATCTGAAAATGAGCAGTTAGTGTTAACTTCTACTTATAAAGCTTGACAAGTACTAAATAGAAACTTTAATAGCCTTATCGTTTCTGCGTTTGGTGGGAAAAACAAATATTGTCAGATGTCACGAGGAATCACAAGGAAAAGATAGTTGATTTTGATGAGGTCAATCATCAAATCGGTCTACTGCTGGTGGAGGGTGCATAGCTTAACTATGGCTTTTCTAATTATAAAACAGTTTATCAACTAACTGTGGACGGAGAATCGAAGACCCTGGTTAATATCAAGGTGATATATGAATGTGAAGGTGTTCAATCAAGTGAATACCTTGAAAAGGCTCTGAAGGGCACTGAATATTTTTACCAACTGATCGGAAATTATCTGCTAAATGAAGGAAGCTAAGTTTCGTTCTGCAATTCTGCTGTTGTAATAAAAAAGTGCTTCAAGTGCTAATGTGTGATCATTTTCTATATTGTTGTTGTTGTTGTCGTTCTTGTTTGTTTTGTGCTTTCAGAAGGATATGAAGAGTTAAATTGTTGTCTGTTTTGTTTCTTCAGAAGAACGGTAAGGTCACAACAAATTGTTTGGGTTTCTATTATTTTTCTAGATCAATCTAAGTAAAGAAATTTTAAGCTGTCGTTCTTAATTTAATACGCTTTTGTCAATCTTTTTTTGAAAGTACACTTCTGTCAATCTTGTAAACTTTCTTGAGGTTCCATGACCCAAATGTAGGTATCAAAAAGATCTTACTAGTCAGACCAAGCTTTTAACAATTGTTATTCGCTGAAAGTTGGATCTCTACAAAGTCGATAAAACGGTAGAAAAAAACTTACCGTAAAAAATTCAAACATTTTTACAAACAGAACAGACCCGCGTCAAGATGCAATTAGTCTCTTATTGGAAACAACTGCATCAAGTCTCTGTATCCATAAATCTACAAACATTTTTTTTTTTTCAATAACCGGTCCATTTTATTAATAAAAACGTAAAAATATTCTTTCATGAGCCACGCCTCCATGATAGCGTTTCCAATCAAAAACATTAACGGAAAATGATGACATTACGACCTACAATCAAAAGGCAACTAGTGCTAATGAAGCTATTTTACTAAGGACATGGCAAAAACAACAAAATTAACACTTTTAATCTCGACTTTTCAAAGCAAAAAAAAATTCTACGATGACTTGCTATTTACTCCTTATGTCCCCTATCCTTATATCTCCTATACATCGCCGTGATCAAAGTGATCTAAACAACAAGTTCAAGAGAAAATTTTTGCTTAAAAAGGAGATTAGCCATGTTAATTTAGTGCAAAAAACCAGTCCAAAGTATGCAATATCAACTGAAACATCAGATTAGTACGAGCTAACTCTCATCTCACTTAGACAAACTTGTTGAAGAAAGATTTCATACTGCTACAAACATTTTTACAAACAAAACAGACCCGGGTCAAGTTGCAATTTGTTCTATCTTCCCTTTATTCTACCACAACTCCAGCCATTACCGCTAACCCGAGTACCTGGCACAATGATAAACCCATCTAGAATTGAACTACATGGTTGAATTATTCGATAAATTTCATGGAGTCGGATAAAAGTTTTCCGGAATGTCACATTGTTTTCTTGAGCGCCTCTTGACCTCCTCTGCATTCCTAAATTAGCTGACATAAGCGTAAAGGTTAAAATAGTCGTTAGCATTTAGTTGAAGCGTTTCTTAAATAGAAAAAAAAAACATGACGCATTTTAAATAAGGAAAACTTTAAAGGCCAATAGTTTGTCTCTTCCTAACATATGTGGTCAGAAAGAAATCCGGTTGTTGTAAAACAATAAGCACACCTTTAAAGCTGATTTTCAAAGAAGTTAAACAAATAAAAGGAGGGCGGCTATCACTTGATTCTGGGAAAGTTGGAAAAAGAGATACATGATCAGTATTAATGTCTTAATAATAAAACAGAATCTGTATAATTTCTACTTCCCAGAACAAATTTGAGAAGAAAAACAGTACCAAGGTAACCATCTTCTTCAAAAATTTCAACACATTTAACGGAAATCATGCATAATTTCCAGAACCAGCTCATGTCTTTAGTCAAAAGATTTTAAAGCCTCAATCCAACCTCCCACTTGAGAATTCCAGTTTTCACTTTGCGTTTTATATCGGCTACAAAAAAATAAAAAAGCAGCTCTAGTAGATTATTCTGGGTGGATTATAGAGCTTATCAGAGTCCTGTCTCGAAACAACTCTAGCAAATTATAGCTTTTTTCTCCTCTAGATCTTTTACAAAGTTATTCGGGAAGAGATATTTTCATTCCCCAAATTGTTTATCATCTGCTTCTCCAGGGATACATTAGCAAGCCAATTTTTATTGAAGGGTTGCTTCGTGGCCATGCCTTTTTATAAACAGTAAAAAATATGTCCACAAAAGTGGAAAAGAGTATAAGCAGGGGTAGCAAAGTAAAGATGAACAAAAACAGATGTTCTTTTAGATGATCACAGGCCAATGGAGTGAGTACCGTAGTAATAATAAAAAGCTCTGAGGATTGATTCACCATTATCAATTCAATTGAAAAAATGAAATTCTTTGTGATTGTTCAACTAATATTCAGTGTGTATCTTTTACTCCATAACAAACCTCTTAGACGCTCTAATGAAGAAAAATAAAGTGAACAACCTAACTCGGTAAGCAATCACTTCTATATGCAATATGCAAGCAGAAGATCTCATTTCATGAATATACATATCACTTTTGTTTCAAAGTTCAAATACCAAACTTAAGTGAAAACGCTGAACAAAATTTTCAAGAACTAGAAGGTTTAGATATGAATTACAGAGTAATAGCATTCTTAAGGTTTGGACCGTTTGGTTACAAATAGACTCTTTCAAATCTCAAGAGCAGCTAAGCAACAAAGTACAAATTCTTGAAACGTATATTTGATACATATCAAGGTGCTCTGGTCTATTATTGGAGAAGGTTTTTTAGTCTATCTTTCTTTGAAGAGTGATTGAGAAGCTATGGGTATTTGAACTGAACACAAATATAGGAGCATATATATTGATCACCCACTGGTAATGGGGCTGTATGATACTTCGAATAAAACCAAATAGAATTAGTTGCAACTTATGTAAAAATGAGGTGGTGGTGCCTAATAACATGCCAAATGCCTGATGTGAAATGTAAGTTACACAGAAATAATCTAATGTGAGCATATTCACAACTTCACATGTTCCATTTTGCAGAAAAAATATTCAAAATAAACGCGTCTACTTCGACTAAATGAGTTGCTTGCCAGTTGCTATATAATACCATGTGGTATTGTGGTAATCATTTATTTAACAGTTACATTATATCAAATAAGAACTTGTTCATTCATAAAGGAATACTTAAAAGTCTCATCTGCATTACATTTCCTAGGTTTTCATTCATAAGTGCTTAGGGAAGAGGAAGGGAACAACTCCAAAACTAAGGGGAGCAACTTATGTTTTCGGGGATCAACGGGTTGAGTTTAAAGGAAGAAATTTGGAACAACTCCATTTTAATTGTTTAATATAATATATAACAATAAAATTTAATACATTTATTTCCATGAAAAATGTTGTATTACTAAAATAAACAATTTTAAAAAACGGTTTTCTTTTTTTATGAATTAAAAAATTCATTCATAAATTAAAAACAATACTTAATTTCTATTTTTTTTAAATATGGCTGGAGGCTTGTAATTAATCATACACGAAGCATCGAGCTGCGCCGCCACCATCGCAGTTAAGGATGCTCATCCTGAAGCACGAGGTTCCGGTGTGGCGGAACCCTGGTCGTTAAGGATGTTCTATTTAGTTTTATGATATCCTACTGTATAAAAATATATAAGCATAGAAAAGGATGCAATGCAGTACCTAGCCAACCCTTGTATACCTAAACCTAATAAAGCGGCCTTTCCTACAATACGTTTGGCTGGCAACTTGACATAAAACTATCACTTAAACTTAATACTTACATATTCTTGTACATGCTTTATTTCTCTTGGTGCTATCCTAGCTAATTATATTTGACTTTCCAATGTGCCTAACACGTGACTCAAATTGTCAACTTCTATTTTCTTAGACAAATCACAATTCCCAATGCATTTGACAAATGATCCAAGTACCAAACAGAGAAAAAGATGCATCCAACTAAGCGCAATAATCATAGATTAAGGTTCACTAGTGTGAAAGTTCACCACAGAATTCTATAATAGCAATTTTGAGAAAAGAGTAAAATAAACTACCTTGAACTAGCCTATAAAAGCAGACAGCAATCAGCATAATAGATGTTGTTAGGACCAGATTTCTGGTCTAAATATTGTTTATTGTCTATTGGTTTTTACTAGATAAATCCTAACTGTTATTAAGAACTAAGACAGAGTTGTTAGGTTTCAAGCAATGTTGCAACCTCAGTTACAACCTACTGAGACAACTGTTGTTAGGTTACAAGCAATGTTACAACCTCAGTTACAACCTATGTTGATAGGTTTCTACAACCTGCTGAGACAGCGTTGGTGGTTTCAAGTACCAGTTGCAACCTCAGTTGCAACCACAGTTCCAACCTGCTGTTCTGCAGAATTCTGTCTTGTTCTGTAAATCTGCATAACTGTTCTTTATTGATTATTATTTGTTCTACAGTATGCAGGATATATTCTCATATGATCTTAAAGGTTTAATATGCGTAAATTGAGAATATCAAAGTGGTAAGGAAAGATGTTTCCTAAAAGATATAAGGAGATTAGTTTATAAAGATATGTTTCCTTTTAAATCTATATCTCTATTCTTATGCAAATCTTTATCACTTGTTTCAATCTTTTGTTCCTTATCTATATTCAGTATAATTCGTTTAAAGATTGAATGTAATATGGAGTTAGGTGTTTCATATATATATGGAAAGATATTATCTCTAAAAGATATTATCTTTATATGTTTCCTAGTTATAGGAAAAGACTAACTCCTACTTTCAAGCTTGTTATTAAACAGGTATTAACTTATGAAGATTGATGTCAATCCTACAAAAGGCAGACGTGCAATATGGAGAGATTGAAGCCAATCAAAAGAAGTCAAAAGCAATCATAAAAGATCTTGAAGCAAGAAGATTGTTTTTACTTATAAATAGTTGATAACCTAGCTTGTAAAAAGTGTGTGTTCTAAATTATAAAGAACTTATTTTCTAGAGAGAATACACGTGAGCTTTAAAAAGAAAACAATGGTGGGATGCCATTGATTTATAAGTGATAGTTATAGAGTAGGAGCAATATAGTGATAGGCAGAAAAACCTAGAGGGAGTCTAAGTTTTTCATTAAGACTTGAGTCATATATTGTAAGCTTTTTATAATATCATAATCTGGGTAAGTGCCCCGGAGACGTAGCCTAGTTAGGTGAACTCCGTTGTTAAATGTGCGTGTGAATTATTTTCAAGTACATTTAATTTTAAAACAGTTCTGTCCATTAATACACTTGGTTCCAACTGCAGTTCCAACCTCACTTGGAACCTTATACACTTGGTTCCAACTGCAGTTCCAACCCCACTTGGAACCTTACTGCAAAACTGCATCTAGAACAGCGGATAGGAATTTCAATTGGTATCAGAGCTTCACACTAGATCTTACTTAGTGTGGATCCTGTGTTCTAGTAACAATGGACTTAATGAGGGAAGGAAACGCCTTCAACAAACCTCCATTGCTTGAAGGAGGAGTAAACTATGGAGTATGGAAAATTAGAATGAGGTCTTTCATCAAACAGCAGAATGAACATGCATGGAAGACTGTTATGTATGGATGGGAGGCTCCAACTACCATGGATAATGAAGGAGAACTGATTCTCTTACCTGAAGACAGATGGCCTGCTGAAGAAAACAGAAAATCAAGTGCCAACTCAACAGCCATAAACTTGATTTTTGCTGGTGTAACTCTCAGCGTATTCAGGTATATCTCTCATTGTGAAACAGCTAAAGAAGCATGGGATATTTTGCAAGTTACTTTTGAAGGAACCACTAAAGTAAAAGCTTTCAAACTTCAACAGTTAACTACCCAATTTGAGAACTTAAGAATGGAGGAAGATGAAAACATTGAACAATTTAATGGTAGAATCTGCCACATTGCTCATCAAGCTGGAACCTTAGGTGAAAAATACAGTGATGCTAAACTTGTTAAGAAAACTCTTAGGTCACTCCCAGAAAGGTTTGAAATTAAGGTCACAGCCATTGAAGAATCAACTGACTTAGATAATCTTAAACTTGAAGAACTCATAGGAAATCTAAGTACTCATGAACTGAAATTCTTCAAACATAAAAGACCAGAAAAGGGAATAGCATTTCAAGCTAAGAAATCTGAATCTAATGCCTGTGATAAAATGAGTGATGAAGAACAACTAGCTTTCTTTGCAAAAAAGGTGTACAAGAAGTTTTATAAGAAAAAGGAGGATGATACTGGTTCATCTAAAAACTTTCAGAAAAAGGATAACCAGTTTAAGACAGAGTCTAGGTTCAATAATAACTCTACAGGAAAGTGGAATTCCAAAGAAAACGATAACAAAGAATACAAACCTAAAGAGATTCAGTGTAGAGAATGTAGAGGTTTTGGTCATATTCAGGCTGAGTGTGCAAATACCTTAAAAAGGAACAAAAATGCTTATATAACCACTCATAGTGATAGTGATAGTGATTCTGAGAGCAACAGTGATGAAGAGGATGATTCTAATTTTGTTAACTTTATGGGAATAATCACTGAAAAAGAACCTACTTATGAAAGTGACTGTGAACATGTTTCAACTGAAGTTACAACCACTCTTAAAACCTACAGCAGTGATGAGGAAGAACCTTCTGATGAAGACATTTCCCAGCAATATCTTGTTCTTTATGAAAAGTATAAATGTCTGAGTAAACAATCCTTGATCATAAGCAAACTTAATGTTAATCTAAAGGATGAGGTTAAAAGTCTTACTGAGAAGCTTAAACTGCAACTGGCTGAACTTACTGAAACTAAAAAGATAATAAAACTGATGAATGTTTCTGCCTCAGAAAAATTAGATGACATGTTGTCACATTCTAGAGGCTCTAAAGATATCAGTGGTCTAGGGTACTATGGTGGTAAAAGTACAGGAAAAACCACCTTTATTGAAGCTGTTGCTAAAGCTAAAACTCATAATTTTGAAAACAAGGTTAGAAGCTCAGTTGCAACCAGAGTTGCAACCAGGAATAAAACTCAGGTTTTTGTAAAGAAGGTTGGAAGCTCAGTTATAACCTCAGTTGCAACCATGAATAAACTGAATAGCGTTAAGAATAAAAGTAACTTTAGGTTGAAGCTGTGTAATTTCTGCAAGAAACCTGGTCATTCTGAAATCCAGTGTTATTTGAAAAGAAACAGAAGGTATATTTCTCAGAAAACCTGGTTAGCTTCTATTAATAAAAATTTGAACTGGGTCTGGAAAGTTAAAGAAAAAGCTATCTTAATTGCTAACAACAAAGCTGTCATTAACTCTTTGAATGCTGTTACTTCTAATGATTGGTATTTTGACAGTGGTTGCTCTAAGCACATGACAGGTACTGCAAGTCTCCTTAAAAATGTCACCACTCTTACAGGAAACACTGTTGTGTTTGGAGGTGGAGATACAGGTAAAATTGTTGGTAAAGGTACCTTGAACAAACCTGGAATGCCTGATATTGAGGATGTTTTTCTTGTTGATGGTCTAAAAGCTAATCTTATTAGTATCAGTCAACTCTGTGATAACAAAATGATTGTTAAATTTGACAAAGAAAGGTGTCTAATTACTAATCTTAACAATGATTTAATCATGACTGGAGTTAGATCAACCAACAGCTGCTATGTGTTTGAAAAAGCTGAAAAAGAATTGCCTCAAAGTAGGTGTAATCAAGCCATTACTAATAATGTGGATATCTGGCATAAAAGGCTTGGGCATGTGAATTACAAAACCTTAGATAAGCTTGTTAACAAGGAATTGATAAGAGGAATTCCTAAACTCAGTGCTAAAACTCAGAATATCTGTGGTGATTGTGCTATAGGCAAACAAACCAAAAGTATCCACAAAAGTACAAGTCAAATCTACACTAAGAGAGTCCTAGAACTTCTTCATATTGACTTGATGGGACCTATGCAAACTGCTAGTATAGGTGGTAAGAAGTACATTTTGGTAGTTGTAGATGATTTTTCTAGATACTCTTGGGTAGTGTTCTTAAAGGATAAGTCTGAAACTTTTGAACTGTTCAAAACTCTGTGCTTAAAACTGCAACTTGAAAAAGGTTCCTCCAGTGGTAATATTGCTAGAATTAGAAGTGATCATGGAACTGAATTTGAAAACATCAAGTTTAGGGAATTCTGCAACTCCTTAGGTATAAGTCATGAGTTTTCTGCTCCTAAGACTCCACAGCAAAATGGCATAGTTGAAAGAAAAAATAGAACCATTCAGGAAATGGCTAGAGTCATGCTTAACTCTAAGAAACTTGCCAACAGATTTTGGGCTGAAGCTGTTAATACTGCCTGTCATATAGTAAATAGGGTTTACATTACTAAAGGCACTTCCATGACAGCTTATGAAATATGGAAAGGTAGAAAACCCAATGTTAAGTATTTTCAAGTCTTTGGATGTGTCTGTTACATTCTCAGGGATAGGGAGCATCTTGGTAAATTTGACTCTAAAAGTGATAAAGGAATCTTTCTTGGTTATGCTCAGAATAGTAGAGCATTTAGAGTCTTTAATCAAAGAACAAACTGTGTTATGGAATCTTATAATGTGTTATTTGATGACCTAAAAACTGTTGATGAGATTATAGGTGATGATGAACAGCCTGAGACTGCAGAAAAAGGGAAAGAAGAAACTCAACAAACAGGAATTCCCATAGTGGTTGGAAGTCCAGTTGGAACTGAGGTTGGAACCACAGTTGAAACCCAGAATTCAGCAGAATCTGAAGAAGAAGAAGAAGAAGGAGGATCTGGTATCCCAACTACAAGCAAGCCACGTTATGTAAGGACTCAGAAAAACCACTCTCTTGACGATGTCATAGGAGAAGTCACTTCAGGTATGAAAACCAGAGGTAAGAGAAATAATGTTGTTCATTTTGCTTGTTACCTCTCTCAGTTAGAACCTAAGAACATAAAAGAGGCTTTGGAAGATAGTGAATGGATCTTAGCTATGCAAGATGAACTGTCCCAATTTGAAAGGAATGATGTATGGACTTTAGTACCCAGACCTTCTAATAAAAATATTATAGGGACTAAATGGATCTTTAGAAATAAAAGTAATGAAGATGGAGTTATTATCAGAAATAAAGCTAGGTTGGTAGCTCAGGGTTATACACAAATTGAGGGAATTGATTTTGATGAAACCTTTGCTCCAGTAGCTAGAATTGAATCCATTAGAATGCTACTGTCTCTTGCATGTCTGTATGATTTTAAACTGTTTCAACTTGACATAAAGAGTGCTTTTCTGAATGGTGTGATTAATGAAGAAGTTTATGTCTGTCAACCTAAGGGATTTGAGGATCCTAACTTTCCTGAAGATGTCTATTTGTTGAAAAAGGCATTGTATGGCCTAAAACAAGCTCCTAGAGCTTGGTATGATAGATTAACCAAGTACTTGATTGAAAAAGGCTTTAACAGAGGAGGAGTTGATAAAACTTTGTTTACTAAGAAAACCACAAAGGACATAATAATTGCTCAAATCTATGTTGATGACATTGTCTTTGGCTCTACTTCTAATAAAAGGATAGAAGAATTCATTTCTGATATGAAGAATGAATTTGAAATGAGTGGTGGAGGTGAACTAACTTACTTTCTAGGATTGCAAGTTAAACAGAATGAGAAAGGCATTTTTCTATGCCAAAGTAAGTATGCAGACAATCTTGTTAAGAAGTTTGGTCTGGGTGAGAGTAAAGAGAAGAGAACCCCTATGAGTACTACTCTTAAACTGTCCAAAAATGATAAAGGTAAAAATGTCTGTCCAAGTCTTTATAGATCTATGATTGGAAGTTTGCTGTATTTAACTGCTAGTAGACCAGACATGTGCCTAAGTGTAGGAGTATGTGCCAGATATCAGGCAAATCCTTTAGAACCTCATCTTCTAGCTGTCAAAAGAATTCTAAGGTATGTAAAAGGAACACTTCACATAGGCCTATGGTATTCTAAAGATACAAACCATTTTCTAAGTGGCTACTGTGATGCAGATTGGGCAGGAAACATAGATGATAGAAAGAGTACTTCTGGTGGGTGTTTTTATTTTGGAAACAACCTTGTTTCTTGGTTTAGTAAAAAGCAAAATTGCATATCTTTAACTACTGCTGAGGCAGAATATGTTGCAGCTGGAAGTGGATGCACTCAACTTATTTGGATGAAACAGATGTTAACTGATTATAATGTCAAACAAGAAATATTAACTTTGTTTTGTGATAACAAAAGTGCTATAGATTTAGCTAAAAATCCAGTTCAACATTCCAGAACTAAACACATTGATCTAAGGCATCATTTTATTAGAGAACTAGTTGAAGAAAAGAGCTTAATTTTAGAACATGTTTCAACTGAAAGACAATTAGCAGATATTTTCACAAAGCCCCTTGATACAAACAAGTTTGAATCATTAAGAAGTGACATAGGGGTATGTCATTATCAATCTAATTGAATACTTTTGCTAAATATGTCTGTGTTGAGTACCTTTAATAATTTTTATTTCTAAGGTTAAAGTCTTATTTTGAGCTATGATGTTTTTGTTTTGAAAAAGCCGCTTTTTGGTGTCTCAAAAACAGATGTGAGGTAACTTGTCCTTAAAAACCTCTCTGGTAATAGAGTTGCAAGCACAAAGTGCATATTTTTTTTGCTGGTTGCAAGTTCAGTTGCAACCTCAGTTGAAACCTCATCCTCTCAACAACTGGTTAGAAGTTCAGTTACAACTCCAGTTGAAACCTCGTGTTAAAAATACTGGTTGCAAGCTCAGTTGCAACATCAGTTGAAACCTCAGTCTATTCTATAACTGCCAAGACAAAGTCTTGTTATTTTTGACATCACTTATACTCTTTCCTTGCTGAGGTCATCAAACAAGTTTTTGTGTAGAGATAAAAACGGATTTGCTCAATATAAGCTCCTAAAATCTAATCTTTATTAAGGCTATTCAATGATAAACATATTTTCTTAGGTAAATTGCTAGATTTTTGTTTTTCAAAAGCTTAAATATCTTTCTAATTGCTATCTTTATCTTGAATCAATTCAAATTTCCTTCAAAGCTTCAACTCTTGTATTTTCAAATTTGGATAAGTCTGTTTACAAAGGAATGTTTATCTGTGTTAACTGCTTGATTTATCTTCAATGCCAACTGTTTTATTCGTTATTTAAGAGTTATTATTTTTTCAAAAGCCTTGTTGATAAGAAACTTCCTATTTTTTTTGGCTAAATCTGTTTCATAATTGATTTGCATGTATCTCTTTCCAATTACAAAAAGATATGGTCTTTACTATCATTTATACAAAATCTTTTTACTATTTCAAATCAATCACAATTATCAGATTTATTCTCTCTTTCTTTCTACTTATCAAAGAAACCCTAAGCTTTCTGGAAACCCACACAGCGAAGTTCTAAGTGCAGTTCCAACCGTAGTTGAAACCATGTCTTTAGACATACCTCGTGACTAGTTTGTCTGGCTTCTGACAAATAGGGGGAGATGAGTTTATTGTTCAGTTTAATACTTTAATTTCAAGACTTAATATTGCTGTCTTTAAAGTTGAATTTATGAATGGATACATTCTGTGCTTATTTAGTGCCTGCAATTCTAACATACAGGGGGAGCTTAAACAGATGACTGTTAAGTATTGTTATGAGATATACAATTTAAGACTGTGCTGATATTGAATTTGCAGGTGGTTGGGATGATTTATAAACTTAATTGATTTGTCAAAACCAATGACAAAGGGGGAGATTGTTAGGACCAGATTTCTGGTCTAAATATTGTTTATTGTCTATTGGTTTTTACTAGATAAATCCTAACTGTTATTAAGAACTAAGACAGAGTTGTTAGGTTTCAAGCAATGTTGCAACCTCAGTTACAACCTACTGAGACAACTGTTGTTAGGTTACAAGCAATGTTACAACCTCAGTTACAACCTATGTTGATAGGTTTCTACAACCTGCTGAGACAGCGTTGGTGGTTTCAAGTACCAGTTGCAACCTCAGTTGCAACCACAGTTCCAACCTGCTGTTCTGCAGAATTCTGTCTTGTTCTGTAAATCTGCATAACTGTTCTTTATTGATTATTATTTGTTCTACAGTATGCAGGATATATTCTCATATGATCTTAAAGGTTTAATATGCGTAAATTGAGAATATCAAAGTGGTAAGGAAAGATGTTTCCTAAAAGATATAAGGAGATTAGTTTATAAAGATATGTTTCCTTTTAAATCTATATCTCTATTCTTATGCAAATCTTTATCACTTGTTTCAATCTTTTGTTCCTTATCTATATTCAGTATAATTCGTTTAAAGATTGAATGTAATATGGAGTTAGGTGTTTCATATATATATGGAAAGATATTATCTCTAAAAGATATTATCTTTATATGTTTCCTAGTTATAGGAAAAGACTAACTCCTACTTTCAAGCTTGTTATTAAACAGGTATTAACTTATGAAGATTGATGTCAATCCTACAAAAGGCAGACGTGCAATATGGAGAGATTGAAGCCAATCAAAAGAAGTCAAAAGCAATCATAAAAGATCTTGAAGCAAGAAGATTGTTTTTACTTATAAATAGTTGATAACCTAGCTTGTAAAAAGTGTGTGTTCTAAATTATAAAGAACTTATTTTCTAGAGAGAATACACGTGAGCTTTAAAAAGAAAACAATGGTGGGATGCCATTGATTTATAAGTGATAGTTATAGAGTAGGAGCAATATAGTGATAGGCAGAAAAACCTAGAGGGAGTCTAAGTTTTTCATTAAGACTTGAGTCATATATTGTAAGCTTTTTATAATATCATAATCTGGGTAAGTGCCCCGGAGACGTAGCCTAGTTAGGTGAACTCCGTTGTTAAATGTGCGTGTGAATTATTTTCAAATACATTTAATTTTAAAACAGTTCTGTCCATTAATACACTTGGTTCCAACTGCAGTTCCAACCTCACTTGGAACCTTATACACTTGGTTCCAACTGCAGTTCCAACCCCACTTGGAACCTTACTGCAAAACTGCATCTAGAACAGCGGATAGGAATTTCAGATGTGTCCGTCTCCATCTTAAAAGAGAAATAACTCTTTCATTTAAGAGATAGAGCAATGGAAATCTTACGTAACAGTCGCTTGTTGATCACATTGATTGTTTTTACATTTTCTGCGATCAACATTCATGCTCAAGCCGGACTAGTTTGCTTTCAGAAGAAAAGCCCATGTTTCCCGAAAAAGATGACATGTCCAAAGCAATGCCCCTCAATGAACCCAACTGACCCAAAAGCTAAAGTGTGTTATGTCAACTGTAACTCGCCGCTCTGCCAGGCCGAGTGCAAAAGTAAGTCTCTTCTTAGCTTTCCATTTGCATTAATTTCTTCATAGTGTTCATTTGAGTTTTATATCATCAGTTTCAATTTTATACACTGATAAAAAAAAACATTAGGTTGGAATACTATAAAAGTATAAAGTAACAAAACAAAGTATTGTAAAGACAATAATACACTGTAAGTGCTTTTTCTATTTTCCTCCAAACCTTTTAGTTTTTTTCAGCGAAAGAAAGAAAACACTAGGGTGCAATACTAAATGTTAATCTTTTTAATTTTTTACTTATATAATAAACCTATCCTGATATGCCATAGTACTATTGTACAGAACCTCAGAAAGTGCAACTGATTGCTTTGCCAATAACCTTATCTGGATAGAAGATTTAATCCTTGTTTGGTTGCAATTATTAAGCGTAGTTTTTTTTTACTTTAGAGCTGGACTAAATTGGGTTAATTAGCTAAAAATGAGCTTATCTGGTTTTTGACCTGGAAAAGGCAGAATCTTTAAGCTGGATGAATCTAGTTTTTCTTCTCAATCTGATCATCCAGCTTATTTAAAAGCTGCAATGTACAAAAGCCCTTTGTATATACAAAAGAGTGCTCATCAAATACCAAGGTAGATAATGTTGCTCTCACTTCTATTGATTTCTGGACCAAATCAGGCCGAAAATTTTCGGTATTTCCAATCCCGATACTATATCTATACCTAATCTCCCTAAATCATACGATAATAAAGTGGAACTTTTGTATAGAGATCACGGATTGACAGCAATAACTGCTGTAACCAATCAAGACCATTGGGTTTTGATCTAACAATCCACAATTATTTCCTTTGGTTGGCTACTTGTTTAATCTCAACCGATGGATTAAAAAACCAACAATCTAAATTGAATACAGAAGCTACCTATTATTATATCTTTTCTTTTAGGAAGCCCCTTACAAAACTTCGCACATTTGACGCATCTGCAGATTTGCTCATCAAAGACACAGATACCATGATAACTATTCCTTTATAAATCCTTTAATCTTTAACTAGCTGCCTAATATGAGTCGGGATTTATTCATAAATGCCAACCACTACCCAGAAATTGGCTCTCTTGAACCCTAAATCACGAAAAGAAACTAGATCTTCTGCTAACAGGTCTTGTTATTATAACGGGTTTAGTTCATTATCTAACATTTTACTCATTCAAAATAGACCGAAAACCAAACTGCAACGGCCCCGGATCAGCATGCTTAGACCCACGATTCATCGGCGGAGACAACCGAGTCTTTTATTTCCATGGGAGAAAAAACGAATACTTCGCATTGGTATCCGACCCCGATCTACAAATAAACGCCCGTTTCATCGGCTTAAGGCCAGCTGGCAGACCACGAGACACCACGTGGATACAAGCCCTAGGAATCCTCTCCGGCTCTCACTCACTCTCTATCGAAGCCAGCAAGGCATCTACATGGAACGACAGAACTGACCATCTTAACTTCTCGTACGAGGGAAATAACCTTTCCATTCCTGAGGGCTACCCATCTTACTGGTTATCAGAAAATAGCAAAATAAAAATGGAAAGGATATCGAGTAAAAACAGTGTCCTAGTCACCATCATAGATTATGCTGAAATTGCAATTAATGTGGTACCTGTGACGAAAGAAGACGATAGAATCCATAAATATCAGATACCATCAGACGATTGTTTTGCTCATCTAGAGGTGCAGTTTAGATTTTACGCCCTATCCTCAAAGGTCGAAGGTGTGCTTGGGCGGACATACCAGCCGGATTTCGAGAATCCAGCAAAGGCAGGTGTTGCGATGCCAGTGGTCGGAGGTGAAAACAAGTACAAGACAAGTTCATTGATTTCAGCCGATTGTAGATCTTGTTTGTTCAATAATGTTGTTGATGTGAAGGAAGAGTCTATTGTTACGGATCTTGCGTTTTAGATTGCACTGGTGTAGCAATCAGTGGTCTTTTGAGTTTTTCGAAACTAGTCTCGAAGGTGTTTCTTGATGAATAACCAAGAAGTCTGCACCAATCGGTTAATGTACTTTATTTCTTTTTTTGTATTTTGAATATGTTTGAAGTTCTAATGTTGAAATTTATCAGCAATTGAAGTTTTGGTACGAGTTTCACATTACAAAATTTATGATGCCATTCCAGCAACTGAAAATTAGGAAAATATAATACTGTTAGAAGGCAAATATTGATCAGGTACAAAGATAAACAAAGAAATTGCATATTACAAACCTCTAGGTGAGAACTCTAAATTCAGACTCAATGATAAAGAAAAATCATGAAGCAAATGACTTCCAAAGACTAACTCAAACTTGACAAGAATTACTTTGGTAGTCACCCACAATATTCAACACGACCATGTTCGTTTTAACAAGCTCTCTGTACGGTATCTCAAATCTCAATTAAATTCATTTTAACATTCTAACAAGCACTGTATGAAAAGTAATATCAAGTAGTAGTATTTAGATATTTCACCAGATTTATTGATGTAAGCACAAACCAATACCTGGCCTTTAATTACATAGGGAATCACACAAATAGCAACAAACTCAATTTCACCCAAATGGCCAAGAAGCTAACAGAGAGCTTAGACAGCACTACTAATTGTTTTTTTTAATTTAATTTTTCATCGAAACATATGTATATACTATAAGATACATCCTTTATTGGTATGGCTGTAAAACGTACAACTAAGAGAAGCACTCTTACACTGACGAAGATGTTTGCTTCCATAAGCACAAACTAGGATCAATGTCGTGTTATGAACAAGATGAGATTCGAATAAGCATAAACATATGGGTTATGAAAAACAGTGAGAAATATATTTCAGAGAGCAACCTCGGGAAGCTTGAGCAGAAAATGGCAAAATATCACCAGGAACATCGTAATGCAGACAGGCTTCAGTTATACTGATATGTTCAACTTTCGCGCTCAACTGAGGATAAACAATAATTTGATACCAGACATGTAGGCTTCACGTAGTTTTCTTTTCTACCTTAGACTTCAATAATCTAATTATGCTTTCTAACCTTTTCAGTTTAATGTCAAAATTTGCCTTGTGTTCCAAAAATAAAATTAAAAATTAAACAAAACATACATTCAGACTAGAATAACCTGTTGGAGTAGAAAAGGCACTGTTCTAATTCTCTGTCTTTTGACCAGCAACAAACAACAAACATACCGAGGAATCCTTATATGTACATAAATGACATCCACACTTGTGTATAACTAATGAAAACAGGTATTCATACATTTACAACACTATCTTCATATAACAATAACAAAAATCATCACATAGTATACACATTTTTTCTTTAAAAATCAAATCCATGACACAATCACACCTAAAACTATATATTTGTACCGAGATTATGATGTACAACATCTACAATACAAATACTAGTATAAACTATAATGAACTTTCATTTCCAGGAAAAACACAAACTGCAATGTACTGTGGATGCTGGTAGCCAGTAGGTATTCAACGATATTAGCAAAAAAAAAATAAAAAAATCACACAACTCAGGAATTTTATCAAGTTCGACTAACTCTTGAATATAATTAATACATTTACAATTTTAATTCTCAAAGGCATAATTATAAATACAAACTAAAAGTGGCAATGCAGTAAATTTCTAGGTTGCAACATTAAATTATCAGTTTACAATTGGGATTAAAAAAAAAGGAGATACAACAAGAAAAAGAAGTGGAGAACTTGTTGCATTACAAGGGCATGCACTGAACACCTATAAAATAAGTAAGGAGAAGCACGTCTAAAAAGTTTTGTGGGCATGTGTGTACGAGAGAAGAAGAGAATAATAAGCCTAAGCGGAATAAAGGAGTCCAGATCTTCTACCCCTTAATCACCCCCTCTTCTATGCCCCCTTGCTTATACCAGCCATATCGGTTATTCAAAAAGGAGAAAAAACAAACAGGAATGGAGAAAAAAGACAAACAAAGGCACATAAATACTATAGATGTATCCTTCATCGGGAGGACAATAATTACTTAAATTAATAAAAGTTCTCTTATACAGTTATACCAAGAACAAATAAACAAACTAAATTTAACCTAGCTAGAAACAGGAAACCAGGTTGAAAATCATGTATCATGTTTAGAGTGAGAAATAAAACAAGCAAAGGCATGCTTAAGAAGATAGAAAAACAAGCACGCATTTGCTGGTTTTAGTTTCCTAAAAGAAAATCTAACCATAAGTGCAAATGTTTGATATTAGTACAATAAAAAAACACCATGCACATAAAATAAACTCTACTTGAATTACGCTCACGAATTGCATGTGTACTACAGTATGAATTCAATTTCGTAAAATGAATCAGTATTCGGCTACAATTTATTTAAATGCTCGTCTTTCAGTGACAACTAATAGGCAAAGAGAATAAAATAAGTCGCCAATTAAAAAGTCCTCGTAAAATAATCTTCAATGCTTAATACTAAAAGAACAAAAGTTAGCAACAAAGGAAAAATAAAAAAAAAACACCTAAAATTCATATTTTAGGAAAATATTTGACCTTTTTTTTTACCAATTGAAATGTTATATCCACTACCTAAACATTCTATTTTGTGAATTTTTCCGCTTCTTAATGATTGGAACAATTACCAATAACACACAACAGTTATGAGATAGGCAAATCCTTTTTGTCATAACTTACCAACCTCTAATCAAATTAAAACAAGGAAATACTCGCAACAATTTGACATATGAAAGCTCTTAAACCAACAGTTGTGGTTATTCTTTACTTTGACTCATTACTAGGTGGGTTTTTTCTTAGCTTTTTCATCTTTTTGCTTAAGCAAGCTACGAATGTTTGGGTTGTTAGCTTTTTGGGCTTTTAAAAAGCTAGCTTTTATGTCAAAAGAACTCAAAAGCAGAGAAGCTACGTAAAAATAAGTAACCATAAAATGAGTAAAAAAAATAAGGTGGTGCCAAACACAACATTGCAGCTTATTTTAAGCATGCTTCTTTCTATCTGTGTTTTTTTTTTGTTTACTTTTGACCAAAAGAGTTCATTTTCCGCCACCTTTTTTTGTATCCTCTCTTTCTTCTACACCTTCTTGTTATACTGTAAGATCTATCAAGAGGGTGTGATGCAAGTAAGAAAAAATGATCTGACCAAAGGAGAATTAATGCAATATTGAAATAGTCTGCAAAATAATAAGTAAGCTCTTTGACCACATGTGTTTTTACCATTTTGCGTTATATTTCTGAACCATGGGTTATCAATTAAAACGAACTTCAATCATGTATATCTTGTATATCATTCGCACTAAAGGCGTCAATTCCTATTGTCACATGGTATTGAAAACGCAGTACATTGTGATGAAGAAACTGTACCTACCATTACCACAAAGATATAAGTAACTTTGAAATATTTACAAACTTTAGGGGCTAAAGTATAATTTACAAAAGTATTTAAAAACTTATTTTACTGGTAAACTAATTTAAAATTGCATTTCCTTCTTCTTATTCACTCACACAGATTGAGTGAGAGAAAATAAGGAGTTGATTTTTTCCTTCTAAATTGTTAATTCATATAGAGCTCAAATTAAAAATAATTAAACCACTCTGATTAAATGAGACGCAAGTAAATTTGCTCCTATCCTTTTTTACTGTGTACACCAACTGTTTGATTTTTTGCCTCACAGAAATTATTATTTTTCTTAAAACCAAATGCAAATCCTGAAATCATTTTTCATTTATCGATCACTTTTATTGTATCGAAAACCAAATCACATGTGGGTCCCGGTCATGAACAAATCCAGTGTCGGAAGAAGACCGGAAAAAAAAGTGTACCATAGAATCGAACAACTCGACAAAGTAATGGACATTCGAAAGAAACCCACGTTAATTCTCAAGCTCAAGTCCATTATCCTATCACAAGAAACCCAATCTATACGTCTCAAGGACCTCGAAAAAGAAGTCGGGTTTGTAAAGAAATGGAATTTCATGGCTGTTATTGAGAAATACCCTATGATATTTTACGTTAGTGGCGGACCCGGAACACCTCCCGCGGTTATGCTGACAGAAAAGGCAAAAAAGATTGCTGATGAAGAAGATGATGTGATGAAACAAATGGAGCCTGTTTTGGTTAAGAATCTAAGAAAGTTGCTTATGTTGTCTATCGATTGTCGTCTACCTATGGAAACTGTTGAACTTGTTCACAAAGAAATGGGATTTCCGGAAGATTTCGAGACGTGTTTGGTTTTAAAGTATCCACAGTATTTTTCTCTGAAAGAAATTAATGGAAGAAAGCATCTTCAGTTAGAGAATTGGGACTCGAGCCTCGCGGTGACATGCCGAGAGGAAAGTTTGGCGCAAAAAGGGATTTCGTCTTCTACGGTGACTTCCAAGAGAGTTAGAATTGCGAAAGATGGTAACTTTCTCGGTCCTTTTGCTTTTCCCTTACGTTACCCTAATGGGTTTAGACCGAACAAAAATTATCTCGAAGAAGTTCAGAAATGGCAGAAACTGGAGTTTCCTTCTCCGTATTTAAACGCGAGGAGATTTGAGCTTGTTGATCCTAAAGCTCGAAAACGGGCTGTGGCGGTGATTCATGAGCTTCTCAGTCTGACTATGGAGAAAAAGTTGACGTCTTTTCAAATTGATTTGTTTCATTCGGAGTATCGCCTGCCAGCTAAATTGTTGGTTTGTTTGATAAGGCATCACGGTATGTTTTACGTCACTAATAAAGGTGCAAAGAGCACTGTAATACTAAATGAGGCTTATGATGGAACAACTTTGATAGATAAATGTCCATTGTTATTGTTTAAGGAAAAAATTGTCGCACTTAGTGGTGGGATGAATACTAGCAGTAGTGACATTTCTCGGACACAGATTGTCTCTTGAAAATTTGTTTTGATGAAAATGATATTCTATATCGCATGATGTTTATTGTTCTTTATTTTATAGCTCAAGCAATTTAATTAACTCTTTCATGGGGAATGGACAGAAAAAGCTAAACATGAATTTTCTGTCATCGAATATCTCTAGACGGGTAACCTAAACCAAATAAAACGACATTGTATGTTAACCTTCCTGATAACTTCGAAAAAACCAGAACCGTTCCTTTATATGTTTGCTAACCCGCCCTCACTGTAAAATATGTTCTGAGGTATTATAGAGAAAAGAAGCTCTTACAATAAAAATGCTAGCTGTCTTTTAACTGGAAATACTATTATAGCTGCTGCCACATGATTTATTGAGGGACTTTTTGTAATAAAAAATTTCTTTTGATTTTAAGCCTTGGTTGCGTCATTTGAAAATCCGGATTGTATTATGTGTTATATGGACTAACATATATTTACAACTTTACGTAATTAAGGCGGATAGAGATCCGATCAAAACATCAGATGATTGTACTTTTAATGGGTAGCGATATAAACAGAGAATATTTGATATAAGACTCGTTAAGAGCCGTTAAATGTATATTAAGACAGATCAATAACCCTCATGAATTCTTTGCAAGGGTGTATGTCAAATAATCTTTGATTATATCGCCATTCATTTTTAATAACATGTGGTAGTGATATTGAAAATAGTCTCATCCAGAATTACTATTAGACCGAAGTTATTTTCAAATCCCATTCATGTACGACTGGATTACTAGTTCTGGTATTAATAATTCTGCAATCAAACAAGGTTTTATAATATAATTGTGAATAAAGGTATAAAAGAAAAGAGAATGGTTAAAGAGCAAAATCGACTATTATTTTAGGACAAGGTCAAAAAACCAAGTTGGGTTGTTATTATAGGAGGAAGTGAGTATAATTATTAATAAAATTCTTAGGCTATTCTTATACTTTAGAGTAGAACATTATACTTTCTTTTGTATCATGATACATATATATCTATTTTTAATTAAAAATAAATTGTTTTCTTATTATCTAAAGTCTAAACTATAATTAATTAGATATTGTTTTCTTACAGTAAAGAATCTTATTTTTAGCAAAGTCTATAATGGTTTTGAAATGTATACGTTTTCACCTCTAACTAAAAGGTAATTTAACTTTTGTGCATTAATATGCAACTAACCAATCAATAGACCACAAATTAGTTTTGTTAATATTATCATATACTATTAATATAAGCAAACTCAACAAAAGTTGATGCTGTCAAATTTTATCAAATTTTTCTAAAAAAATACTCACTCTATTTTAATAATTACTAATGTACATAATTTAATTAATTAACAATTTGTTCTCAATATATATTTCTAATTACGGATGTAGTTTAAATTACTTAACAATTCATTTTAACCTGCATAATCACAATAAATGATACAAAATCTGAATATTACGTTTAAAATAAAATATATTACGAGATTTATGTCATTACGCGTCTCATATGCAACGCGTGAGTAACTTTTACTAGTATTTATATTCTCATATACTAAAAACAGAATATTAAGAAGAGAAGTCAAATTGTCGGTCAATGTAAAACCTAAGAAGTTACATTATGCTATAGTATATGTATCAAAAACGTACTGATCAATGATTCTCCTTAACAACTAGACCTCAACTACACATGTTGAAGTAAACATTTCACAGTTGAAAGTGTTTGATTGGGTGTCTTGGTATTTCTATAGTTTTTGCTATAAACTATGAGCAAAGTCTAAGAGACGTGTCTTTGGCCGTTTAAAGGATGGTGGTGAATATTGGGTTTCGCTGTGAATTTTGATACTGTGGAAATTGAAAATCTAGTCAACTAGAATATTTCACATACAATGAGAATGATCTAAAGCAGCTTCAACGCAAACGTTGAAATATTGGAAGTTTAATGAAATATTTGGAGACGAGATTCAAATGAATTATGAAGTACATCCATGCATATATATGAACTAAAACTAAGTCACAATGTTGTTGACTATTAATTGTTCAACTTGTCATTTTTATAGTGCATACCAAGTAGACAAAATCATGACATGTAAGGTATATGCGTGAATAATGTGTTCGTATCAGTACTGAAATAGATGCATTGTCAATTTCAACTACCTTTTAAGATTTGTACATTATATCAATTTGTCTATCATGTTCCTCATATTCATTTTGTATTAATTTATCTATTTCATCCATACTTTTAATATCACTTTCCACTTTCATAAAAATACCAAGAACACATAATTATAAGGAACAACTAATTAGCCAAATTTCCCATCATATATGATGCTTTTTTTAGGTTTTGCTTTTACTACGTCACATTTGTTTCGACTGCAATTTTCTCATTGATCCTCGTTTGTATATCTTAAATTTGAATCCAATATGGATCTCATTCCAACTTTTAATCTGCAAATGCGAATAACACCAAAACGATCTGTTAGTTTGGTTTCATATGGTTAACTTCGAGATTTTCCAATCCCTTACATATAAATTTAGTTTAGAATTGAGGCTACTACATTCTAATTATAACCATTTACACTCCTCCATTCAAAAGGTTACAAATATCCGTCTGCTAATATTAACTAAATCGGTGTTTTCATCTAACCTATATATATCATTAATAAAGAAATTCTACACTTTTGGGAGAAATTATTTGGTTATCTTGGAGTAAATCGTTCAACACCTTTTGTAACACATACTTGATATTTTTTGTGTGCATTGCGAGGCGCGGAAATGACTTTGGTCTCATTAATCATTAATGTAACCGCATGAGGTTGTTGCGATGGCTCTCGGTTAACAAGTATTTTCTAGCTGTTGGATGAAGCTGGGATTACCCGAATGATCTCTTTAGGGGAAATAACCGGTCTTTACACATTGCCACTGTTTTTTCATCCAATGTAAATGATTGTCAAATGACTCAAATCTACAAATGGATTTCAAAATGAATGAATACAGTACGGTCTCTTTAAGTAAGTGGTTTAATTAGGCAGTTGGCCTCAACCACCACTTCCATTTACTAGTAAATTCTTTCTTTAAATGAGTACTTTTCTGTACGGAAAAAGTTGCTTACTGCTCTGCTTCAAATCGATATATTCACGTCTTCAAAATTGAAGGCGAATATAGATGACTGCAAATTTTGGTTGAGATCCCACTAGTTGACCCAATAAATAGAGGTAGACTTTAGTAAAACATGCATGTTATCAATTTGATACAACTTGAATAGAGAATAATGTTGTTAACCCATCATTATATACGCTTACATTATGTTCAATATAGAGAGTAAAACATGGAGTATATATAGTAAGAGAGAATGCATAACGTCTATACATTTTCATTAATTACTAGTATTCAATTGAACTAGATTTACAAGGTAAAAATAAAGGATACTTAACGTTACTAACTTAAAAAGGAATGCAACCTTGCTGTGGTATGTTAGACTAATTTGATTATCTTGAAGTATATATGTATGCTAAAACTAAATTAATCCCAAGTGTAACATTACCCTCACTATGCACTAAGGCATGATTTTTCTTTGGGTACATCGAGATAACACTTTGGAACGATTATTTTCTTTTGCAACATTGTAATAAGACTTTGCAAAGAATATGGGTAACAATATACCGCAGGCATGTTTTCACATTAATTTTGGGCAAGTCATCAATCATGTGTTTTCATTAAAAAAAATTGAAATTTTGTACAAATTTAGCAAAATATATTTTGATATAAAATCTTAGACTTATACATTGTGTGCATACATTATGTATCAGTACCACTAGTAATTGGTAGCTAGAACAAGCACAGAAGGTGAATCAGAGATATTTAAGCAAGCAACATTCCATGTTGATCATTTACTAGCTACTTAGGAATTAAGAAAGTAGATATGATCATATATTATATACACAATTTTTTTATAATTTTAAAGCCACTATATAATTGAATAAGCTCATATATCAATTGCATAATTAATAGTATGTGCATTAGTGTAATTATGTCGGCCAATATGACAATATCCACTGCAAGAAAATAGAAGTATTATGTAGTCAGGAAAGGAAAATTAATGACGCTCATAAATAAATATATAAAAAGGAACAATGCATATGACTAAAGGGAAAAGCTAATTAAACGCAACTTTGTAAAAAGCTGGGGAACGTCGTTTTTTGCCCAATGAACATAAATGGTAAAGAAATAAGACATTCATATAACAATAACTGAATTTCTAGCATAAAAAGACAGATACAACTCTGAGTTTTATATAAAATCATGCATAAAAAGTGCTAGTAAAGATGCAACTCTGAGTTTTATATAAACTCATTGTATAACTCAAGACTCGAGTTACCATGACATTCAGAAAATTAAGGACGGATTTTCACGAGGGAAAACCAACATCGTTACATCAACTAAAGAGCGAGATATCGAACTAACTTACTATGATCTTCATTCTTCGTCAAATATTGATTGACAATAATTAACTAACAAACCTTACAAACTCGATCACTAGCATTTTCATCGGTAGGATTTAAGAACAGCACCACAAAAAGTACATACAATGGCTTTCCAAGTTTCCCAATACACCGTAACATAACAAAACCTCGTTGACATCTTCATATCTGCCACGCTAGCGCCACATCCACACCGCGAACACGATCCCGCCACTGGCTTGCACCGCCGCATCATCCTCTTCTGATCCACCAAGAAGCAGAAACAAACCATTAATTTCAATATATCAAAAACAAATATTCACTTTTTAACTAAATCTCATGTATCATCATATAGGCATGTACCATATATTGTTGGATCAGTTGAGCTTATTTGTACATGTATGATGTATGAGACTGGACTTTAAATAGGTGGCATGAGATGCTATCGATCGTGACCATTGATTTAGAGACACTTTGTGTAATTCTTTAAATTGGGTAGTTGGATATGATGATCACATATATATGTAATTCTAAACCTACCTAAGACTTTCATCGAGTAAATGAGCACAACGTGTTGGTTACTGTTGTAGAGTTATTGTGTTAAAATAGATTGAGATTGTACAAATTTAAGTTTAAGCACAGGTGTTGTGCAACAGTGCAAGTAACTAAAGTTTTTTTGATTGATCAGCAGCGGTTTCATTTATTCATACGAACACATATTGATCGTAAATAAAAAGTGTAGTCACTGTGGAAACATACGACGTATTTCACGATAGCTTTTCCGATTGAAAAAAACATTAACGGAAAATGATAGCATTGCGACCTACATTCAAAAGTTATCTAGTGCTAATAAACCTATTTTACTAAATACATGGCAAAAAAACAACAAAATTAACACTTTTAATCTCCACTTCTCAAAGCAAAAATAATCTATGATGACTTGCTCTTTTACTTCTTATGCCTCATATTCTTATTATATCTCCTATAAATCGTCGTGATCAAAATGATCTAAACAATAAGATCAAGAACAAAATTTTCGCTCTGATCCAAGTGGTTTCGCTCTTCTTTAATTTTATATGTACTTTCTCTTACACAAGTGGTTTTGCTCTGATCCAAAACATATGCAGCATGAGTGAGTTTTGTGAACTCCATGGGTGAAAAAAATGTCTTGTTAGAGCCGTGCACTCCTTGTTTTGCTAAAACATTTGTCACCTGATTCTGTTCCCTATATATATATGACATAAATCACAACTCACAAGACCCATTAGCTCACCTAAATCAAAACATAAATTATCAAATTTAGGGCCTGGTTTGGTATTTTTTCCACCAATTGGCAATAAGTTCAGAGTATCTCTAATAGGCATGAATTCTGCATAAGTGTAGGATCAGAGTTAAAAGAATAGATCGAGAACAAAATAAAAACACATTTGAGATTAACAGATACGTGGTCGTCAGTGGACTGTATCTTTAATTAACATAATTTGTAATTATAAATTATTATTATTTTTATATAAATGGTGGGAAAAAACCCATATTTTTATTTTGTTGATAAAAATAATAAAAACATGGATGAAAAACTAGTAATTATAAATTAATAACTATCCATTTTGTCGTATATTAGTCGGAACTAGCGCATAACTAGGATGCTGATATGATGCGTTTTTCATATAAAAACTATAAATTCTAGCTAAATATCATGTATGAAGACCAACTTGTGTGATTGATCTAACTTCTAAGTACTTATAATTACTAGTTTCTGATTAGACATCATGATCAACAACGTTAATTTATTTTTCTGTTATAAAAATATAAATGATCGATCGGTCCATTAACTACAAACACAAATCGTTATATTTGGTTCGGAAACTTCAAATGAGATGGTTTTTCTCACTTTACAGTTCATTATTAATTATCCTCTACAAATCCGGTGTTACGGTGTTATTAATAGTAAAACCAATGATCGAGTGTCTATTCCTATTGTAAAAGACATAACTATTTGACGCTATTTAAAGCAGGCCGTTTTTATAGTTTTGGGATGTAGCCCACCGTAAATTTGAGACTATTTTTTGTTATAAACTAGAAAATTTATTTTAGTTAAATTTTTCGATGTACACTCGCAATGACACTTAATCGGACAATAAAGTCAATTAAATTTGTTCAAAATTCTCCGTAATAAATGGAAACAAGTCATATTACCAAGTATAAGATAGTATTTTTATAAATAAATGACCAAAAATTCTTTAAAAAAACAGGCTTTTTTTCTTTTACATTTATTATGGGCCAAAAAAATATCTTATTTGAATATTTTTTTGGGTTGATAATACCTTATTTGAAACTAAGTGTAATAAAATATGTGATTATACAAATAAATCAAAATTTATATAACAAAAATAAAATATATTTTTCTTAAAAAAGATTAAATTTGTTTTTTAGAAAGCAGGTATTTTGTGATCCATATAATATGTGGGCTCAAATAATACTTTAATTAAAACTATGAGATTCTTCAATTGTAATAACACGTGTGTTTATAAAAAAAAAAATTAGGAAGATTCGAACCTAAGTTGGGCCCACACAATTAGATAGATTTCAGTCACCAATCATTCGGACAACTAAACTTTATATAAATATATTTAATTTTTAAATATATATATTCTATATTTTAACATAATTCTAAAATTAGTCGGTTTTTTGGGGATTCTAAGCCCATACCTCTTGTGCCTACCCCTAAATCCGGCCCTGATTTAAAGACATAATTAAGTTACGGGTGAAAGATTAAGTATGTTGTTTTTACGAGTAAAAATAGGATAATTATTTTAAATTTTACTTAGAGACGGAGAGTGGTCTAGTGGTTAGGACATTGAACTCTGAATCCAGTAACCCGAGTTCAAATCTTGGTGGGACCTTTATTTTTTTCTCTTTTTTTGGTTTATTATTCTTTTCTCAGGCGTTGTTGATCTTCCAAAATACTTAATTGAAGCAAAGCAACGAAGCATGTTATATGAGCAGGCTCCTAATCGTCCTAATCGTACTGATTACCTGCGGTCCTGCACCGGTAATAAAACTGTACACAACGATTATTTCCAGATTATCACGGTAGACATAAGCATTGAAGATCCCATGAAAAAATGGTCTGTTACGACGAACCCTATAAATCTGCTATCCGGGAATTTTCTCTTGGAATTTAGACATCAATTTTATAAGTATGACCATGTTCTGGAATTTATCGATGCTCTACTATGGCCTCTCTATGCTCATGTAATTATGGACTACTGGTTCCCCCAATTCTTACGCGTGCAAATTGTACTTATTGGGAGTAATCCAGTAAATATTATTTACTGGACACGCTTAGTTTAGCTGTTCAAAAGAATCAACACCGTCTGTATTTCTGCAATGTTTCTTGCACTAAACGCTTTTTTTGCTTTATCGCCTTACAGATTGGATGACAGTTGTGTTTGAATTTGCCAAAATGCACTATATTGACATATTGCTTACAACAACTTTTGGATGCTTCGAATTGAACAACCATAACAGACATCCTTAAGGGCTTGTTGAAGGTCGAGATTTTCGTTCTCAGGTGCGTAGCCCCAAAGGGGTGTTAACTTTTACATTAAAACTTTATTTTTTTTACAAGTATTCATCATAAAGCTTATATACTTTCATCTGCACCAGAATAAAGTCTAAGGGACAGTGGTCGAAACTATAAAATTCCACAAGTGTCAGAAAAGTTGATGAAGACGTTAAATCTCTGTAGAAATGTATGATATTCCTATTCAAATTTTATATGAAGTTAGTTGGATACAATAAGGCTCGTTTGTTTGCAGTGGTATTGAACCGGGATTGGACATTGAATCCAATGGTCCCACCAGCTATTTGATTGGTTGTAGTGAGATTATGGTAGGATAAGATTATAAATACCGTCGGTTCCACAAGTATCGTGTTTGGTACGAAAAGCAGAGGCGGGACTATTAGTAACGTGAGATTATAAATAATGAGAAATAGAGGCATTTGAAGCAATAACGTGAGATATATATCACACCCGCTTTACTCCAAATACCCCTATTTTCCAATATCCCCCCCCCCTATTACTCCAAATATTCCAATTTCTCATTATTTCTAATCTCATGTTACTAATAGTCCCGCTTCCACTCTTCGTACCAAACGCGGTACTTATGGGTCCGACGGTATTTCTAATATCATCCTACCATAATACCCATTCTAATCACATCCTACCAATAAAAAGCAAACAATTTTTAATATTTTTTATTGGGGTTGTAAAATAATACAACTCCAATAAAAAGCAAACAAACACGTACTATTAATCTCATCTTCATTTGTTATCCCGTCATAGTTCGAAGGTATTTATAGTCCCGCTACTACTAATACTGCAATCAAACTAGCAGGTTACCACGTATTTAAGTCTTGAAGACTTATATAGTAAAACAAAAGAGAAAGTACAATTCTCAATTACTCTTCATTGAACTACGCTATTGTACAAGTTAAAAGTTGCCACTGACTGTACATGAGAGGAAATATTACATATCAGCCAATGCTAGGTCACACCTCTCAAACCAGAAAAAAAAATGTAACACCCAATGAACCGATACAAATTTACAAAATTCATGAAGATGACTAGAAAAGCCGATCTAATTTATCTCCAACCTATAATTTCTGATAGTGTGAAGGACTGTAAATACAAAAAGTCCTCATGCCGGAATACAATAAGAAGAGCTGAGGGCCGGTGGCAAAACACAGACCAAATGGGGCCCGGGAGGATTGCAACTTATAATAGCCTCGTCGATATTTGGTAAGGCTAGTTGCGGAGGTCGAAGATATCCTGCCGAAAGTGGCATACATAATACCGAGACCACTATCCTTGAACCTGTTTGCAACAAATAAAGTGTTCCATTTAGTTGATTTTTTTTGGAGATTGAAGGTTAAAATGGTTGTTCAATCAGGGTTCTGGAGTTGCTAAATGAATTTAATCCACAGAGTCTAAATGGTTAGTAACTAGTTAGAGCCGTTGAATCAAATTGGTCTGATGGTTGCTGGATTCTGCATCTTTTATTTTCTGAAAAGCCCTTAAAATTAGTTTTGATCTGACGACTCTTGCAACCCGATTGAGGGAGGAAAAAGCACAAAAAAGGGAGAGAAAAAAAAGCTTAAAAAGAAATGTTTGAAGTAGCTTAAGTACCTTGATTTACAGATAATGGAACGTGCCCTCTTTTCCTTCCAGCGATCATCCAATTATCTGAACTAGCATTTACTTCATATAACACCTCATCCTGTCAGAAAAGAATGAACCACCAATAATTAAAAAAAAGACAATTTATATCACAACTCGGTACTTCCTTGCAGCTATAGCTAGATTCCATATTCACCCAATTGAAATTGTTCATTGAGTTCGACTGTGATGAAACCGAAAACAATGCGCTGTCTCCTAAATTTTTCAATTCTAGATAACCTTCCATATTGGGAAAGATGAGAGACATCAATGGTCCCACACGTAGGGTGGCATTCTGATCTGGGCCCATAGTTCCAATTGCAGCACTATCAGTCCTCAAGTTCATTAAATTCCAGGACTGGTCCCCATTGTTTAATTTATAACAGTACTCCCTGAAGTCCCAGTGTTACATTGGTGGTCCCTGGTCACTCATACGGAGACCAATGGATTATACATAGGGGCGACTTGTGCAACCTAATTAAAATTGTGGGGACAAGTAATGCAGCTTACTCAAACTATGGAAGCCAACAGTGTTTCAACTAAAAACAGAGGGGACCAGTACTGCAATCGAAATTATGGGGATCAACTCTAATATAGGACTATAGGGAGTACAGCAGTGTTTCACCCTCTGGGGTCATAAAGATAAATCTTACAGAGTTATAGTACGTAACGTCCACGATTTGAAGTGCCTCATAGGCTTCGTTAGCCATATCAAAGAAATTCATCTCCTGTTTATTCAGGTGTACGAGAAAAACTTTTCTATGCGTACTTCAAATAATAAATTTCAGGTTTAATCGACACAGTGGCCGGCAACGAATAAATTCACCTTTCAAGCATACATTAACATGGCAACACGACAAGAGGGAGAGAGAGAGAGAGAGAGAGAGAGAAAGTGAAAGGGGAAAATCTCCAAGGCTTACATCTTTGTAAGAAGGCTCCAAAAAATCCTTTAATCGTTCAACTCTCCACTGCATCGTGATAAGTTGTCCAACTCTGAGACCACTTGAAGGGAGAGGAAGAAATCCAACCGCCAGGCACGGGTCTAGAACAGGCCGTTGCAAAACAAGCGCACTCTTAAATATCAGGCTTTGATTTAAATCAACGGATTTCTCAAGTTCAATGGCCACTGGAGTATGCGCTCCGATGGTTCTATCACCAGCAATTCCATATCGGAGATTTAATACACTATCTAGATCTAATTCCTTGTCTCCGTCTGAAAAACAATTATAAAGAAAAGATGCATTATTTCGCCACTTTAAGAGCAAGTGTTTAAACTGGCCTCACAGACTGAATTAATTAGTAATTTAACAGTTACAACTATTGGTATAAGAGACGGTGATTTTTTCCTCCTTCATTTAAAGATATAGAAGCACCGGAGGCAGGAGAGCGTTGTCCAAATGCCCCCAGTCCAATTTTGCAGTATTACGAATTTTGTAGTATTTATGACTAAATAGATGTAGATAATGGTCTCTTCAGTTTTTTGCTAGATAAATATAGTAACTTCAACATAACTAATAAGTATACCTCCTAGATTTTTTAGGAAGTAAAATACTTTGAAGAAGATAAAGTAGGTAATTTACCTTCAGAAACCTTGGGGGATACGGATATACTGAATAACATTCCGGCTCTAGAAGTTGGTGATACGATGAGTGGAAAGAATCCAGATGTTGGTCTCCCATCTCCTTTTCCAGAGTGAGAAAATCCATTTTGAAGATCCAACCAAGCGTCGTATATCGTCAATGGGGCTCTCACTTGAGAGTGTAGTATGACCTGGAATAATGGCAGAATGAAGAAGCTTTTATATGGACTATGGAGTGATACAAACAAGAGTAATAAAGAGCACCAAGAGTGAGCCTAATTAATCATACATAAGTTGCAGAACTAGATATCTTCACAGATACTGGAAAACCACAAGAAACAAAATGTAATAGCATCAAAAATCTTTGCATGAGCTCTGGGTATAGTAAGATATAAATATGGATCACTCACTCATACTAGATACTAGATAGTGATCTGGCAAAATTAACTAAGGCTAGGTTTAAGTTAGGTGAGTGACAAAAACCCCATGCAATATAAGTGTTTTGCATAAACCCCCCATGTACTTAGATACCTTGCAAACAGACGGCCGTGCAACAATTTACACCATTTAAAATTTGGTTATGGGGGTTGTTTGCATTTTTTTTAATAAATGACTGTTAATGAGACTTCGCATTTGGGTTATTTGCTAAACTCACTTTATCATGAGGTTATTTGCATTTTAGGAAGCCCAGACAGATCAGTCAGCAATAAAAGCTTAAAAAGGCTGATTAAGAAAAAAAACACAATAGCTTAACAGTCCAAAAAACATTGCTTAAATCCGTAAAACATACGAAATATATTACCAATATACTAAAGTCGTCCCATTTACAAAAAAAATGACTACAGTAGTACTACAAGCAGGTCAAAGTACCTGAAGAAGTATGGTGTCATCATTACATCTGTCCGCAACCCGTGTAACGACGTGGAATGGGTCGGTGAAGTGGACAGCTATCGTACTGTTACATGAGTTTATCAATTGCAATCAGTCTTAACCAAGCTCGAGGAAGATAAAAACTAATCAAACAATCTGGGTAATCCTGAATGAGAAAGGACGTGAACAGAAGTACCTTTCGAAAATTTGATTATGTGCCACACCAAACTCGAGTTTTAGAGCTATTGTCCTCAACCCTTCCACAACACTCTGTGGCAGGGGACTAGCTGTCAACCAAAGCCATGGAAAATGCCAAACTCAGCATACAAAAATGAGTAAAAATTATAGGAAAATAATAAAAAAAATTGAGCACTATTCTAACCTGCATCGGTTCCTCTAGCTAGACTTTCACTAAGGGCACGTACCGGAATCCATAACACAGAAGTTAAATCACTTGCCCACTCTGGCAACTCTATTCTACCATCATTAAGAGTTAAATGCCTATCTTTTTCTCCAACCGAACGGTCATCATCTCTAGTTTGTGATGTCTCGGCAAATTTTTCTATTTCAATCGCATAGGATTCTTCAATTTTCAGACCAGGACCAGTGTCGATATGTAAGACAGCGCCCTTGAGAGAGTAACTGATTGGTTTAACAATAATACCAACCAATTGAGGTTCGTTGATTAGCAAAGCAGATGAAACAGCTACAGTAAGGTCAACCAGAGGCCTTGGTTTAAATACCTGGCAGACGAAAATAAATAATTAGAGGGGATAAAGAAAGAAAGAGGTTCAACATTCACATTAACAACTCAAATGTTACCTTCAAGATAGGTTTTGTTGGCTTCTCATAACTCATGAAATCATCACTGTCAGCTGGTGCGCCTTTAGAGAAACTATGAGATCTAAATCTCAAATGACCAATCTGTCCAGTAAGGACCCCCAAGACATAGGAACCAGGTTTCTGAGGGGGTAGAGAGAGAGTAATTGTATTTCGGCCAGGCTTCAGTATGGTAGAACCAGAGCTCCTAACTGCCTGAAAAGACCAACGAAGGATTATGCAAAGCTATTGTTATTAAAAACAAACTTCCAAAATAAAATAAAAAGTTATTAGAACGTGAAAGGGTACTAAAGCATAAGCATTGAAAAACGTACAGTGAGTTTTACAAAAGATTATATTTAGATCTATAAAATAACTATATAGCTAAACCGGCATTGACTTGATATTGTTCAAAACTTCGGAACAAAAAAAACACATAATTCAATAAAATTATGGAATTATAAATTAAAATTCAAAGTTTATAACTGAAATTTAAACAGGATATGCAATTGCCAATGATCATAATTAGATAAAGAAAACCTTTAAGATATATAGAGATAATTTAGTCATTCATAACGAGACGTTAGTAGATTTATGCTTATACCTTTGAAAAAATAGCAAAGTTTAAGCCAAAAAAGCGTGCCGCAAATCGTTAAAACGAAAAGGTAACAAATACTATTTACTAAGAAGGTTTCAAGACGGTTTTAAGCGAGCTTACCTAAAACATAGATTATAACATCTAAAAGCACTGGTTGTTTCGAGCAATTACCTTAACACCTTCATCAGCACTATATGTAGCTATGAGAGTGAGACTAAGCGACTCGAGAGTGATATCATCAGGAAACCCACTCCACACAATTACAGATAATATACCAGGATCACCATCACATAGCTCAAGCGGAGGGCCAGGATTACCCGAAAATGTAATAAGCGATGACACATCTAGCGGCACAGGGTGCTCCATCTCACTATGTGCAATACGTACAACTTCGGTTTGGAAAGCTTGGCGTTCTTTAATTGAGAACAAGCCTTTATCGAGTGACAATAATCTCACACAAGAAGATAAATACCCGGCTTGATCATTCAATATTTTTTGACATTCTGCTAGATTAGGGAGGACTTCTGCTAACAACTCTTGCCACCCTTCACCAGCATAGAGAGCACAAACTTTTTCATATGATTTTGCGGCAAGATCATAATTTCCGTGTTTATGGCATACGGCGGCAATTTCACCATCCAAGACAACTCCGTGCCTTTTCCACCATGAAAGATGATAGTTGTCAGCAGCACCTTTTGTTAATTCTAGGTACTTCTTCTGAAAAAAACAAGAATGAAAACATTATACTCTAGAACACATACACATACCCACAGGTCATATAGAGAGAGAGCTTCATGTTTGCATCAAACTAAAGCTAATGACACATAATCCAAGACTCGAGATGCGGGTCGGCCCTAATGTGAGCCATATCAGCCCTTTAGCTCTAGTGCCTAATGTGAGCCATATCAGCCCTTTAGCTTAAGTGCCAACCCACTAGAGGTGCTGTTTTTTCTTTCTTTCAAAAGTAGTGCATACATAAAAAAAAATAAAAAAAATAACACGGTATGTAATATATTTAGTGCACATGATTGACAGTGCTGTTGCTGTTCTGTTGCTGTTGCTGTAACCGAATAGTAAAGCCTTCCTCACCTCATTATGGGGTCACAGGATCTTACCTTGCTGGATGCCTTTTTTCTCTTTAATTTCTCTTTTAAAATAAAGATAAAAACTATTGCTAAGTCTTGAACTCCAGTCTAGCGAACACGAACACGAACACGAATACGAAGCATCTCCAACTGAGCTACCACAATAATATAATCACATCATGCATTTAGTTTTTATTAATACTTTATATTTCTGTCTCTTTACGTTTAGCTATAAAAAGGCGTTTTTTGTTTCGAAATAAGATGCTTAGGTGCCCGCAACCATAGGGCCGGTCCTGAGTATACGAAAAGACTAGAAAATGGAATAATAACATATAGAATATTCACTGAGTCCCAAAATATTGGGCATGCTATAGAAGTATATATTTTTATAGACATGATAATTGCTTTGTCAGTGTCAAAATTCCAATTTTAACCATTCTGTATAGAATGTATATTGAAGGAGAAAGATGGGAAACAATGTAAAAGGAAAGGGTAAAGTGAAAAACTTTGATCATTCTTTAAGTTAAATTTCAGGCATGGGACTTCCTAAAAGGAGTTTTTTTCACAAAATAATACTCTTGGAGAAATTAATTCCCAAAATAATGCTCTTTTCAAACTAATTACCGATGTAGGTTTGAGAATTTAATAAGATCTAGTAATTTCAAATCGTTCTTGAATAATCAGCAACTTTTACTTGCCAATCTTAAACTCCTAGGATAGTGTAGTAATTCAAAGTAAATATTATTTTCAAACTTATAATAATAATGATCTTATCGGTATTATTATTTTCGAATAAATGCACTCTAAAAAAATCTACAATTTAATTGGTAAATAAATTTGAATCCCATGAAAATATAAATACATGTGTATATGGGGTATTATAAGCTACTAAGCTAGATTGATTTTATTTATTTATAACTCTGATGAAATTATTAAATCCTTATGTAAACATATATTGATAACTTGAATTCATTGTCTGCCTCGGAAAATGTAATAACGGGTTTAATATATAGCCAATATGTTCACAAGCTATAATTATAACGTGTAATAAAAATACATTATCTGCTAATTTGTACAAACTTCTGGTGGTGGATCTTTACTTATTTCATGTTTTAACTAATTCTACATTAACATAGCTATATACCACCATCTAATCATTATTGTTTTTAGTACATTTTTATAACACCCACGAGAATTTTCTTTTTTCCCCAAAAATTATTAGGACCATTTGTACAACCACCTCTCTCAAAGTTTTTCTTGCCATTGTTTTCATATCTTTTGGGGATTTTGTAGGACAAAACACTAGCTATTCCAAATTAATAATAAAAAAAAATGTACACTAAAAATATATATAGGTTCAGTTACATATATCCATTTCAAAATATAAACTATTAGTTTAGCTATATAATTTTTCACAATGAAAGAGTACTTTCATAGTCACATCTACTGCGTAAATGATATCCATTTTATTGCTAAAATTTATGACAGTTTCCTAGAGAACTATTATTATAGATGTGGTGTAAATTAGTAAATGAATTGAAAAATATAGGGGCCATGGCCACCATGTAAATAGAGAGCCTATTTAAGGAAATAGTTTGAAAGTCGCATTAATTTGGGAATTACATTCTCCAAAAGCATTACTTTGGTACATAACTCTCCTAATAGTGGATTAATTAGATAAGACAGAGAATAACAGGATGAAGACACAAGTGATAATGATTTTGTAATTTAGCCAAAAATACAAGTTAAGCCGTATCCGGTAATGCACTAGAAAATTGTTAAATGATATCTCAAAAGCGTAAAGAATTCTTCTTAAAGTTCAAATATTGAAAGATGTTCGGCTTTTAAGTACCTCAAACTCCTCTAAAGATGATAGCGTCTTCCAAAGATTAGAATCGGAAATTGTATTCTCCAATGCATGCTCAGCAGCAACAAAGATTTCCGCAAGTCTCATAGGTCGACTAATTGAGTTCTCAAAGTTTCCAGGTGAAGAGTTAGTTCTTGACATAGAACCTGTTGGTCCTTTAGCTTGGGGAGACATCCTTGAAGATGCATCTGGACCTAAACTGCTAGCACATAACAAAGGTATTATTAAATAGCATCTAGCACATAATATGCACACCCAAAAGAAACCTCTCTGTGAGTAGCATGTGAAGAATATTATACTCAGTTATAAGACTACCATACCCGTCAATAAAACTTGACCGGCCCTCAAATAGTTCAGACATATTCCCAGCAGAAAGAGAAGCTCTTCTACGATTAGCTTCACGCAGGAGTACTGATGGTTCAAGAGGCAAAGGCTTCCTCTGAATACCAAAATGTTTCACACGTTGCGTTTCTTGAAGAATCATCTGAGTACATTTAAAGAGAGAAAAAACATCAATAACACATACAGTTAGTAAGACTAATAAGTACGCCGACAAATCAGCATTGGTTTTGGTAAAATTGGTAGAATTACAAATAGGAAAGATGATTCGAACTGCATTCTAGACAATCATGCATGGAAAACAGATCCAGCTTCGGGGATAAACAGTATTCGGTGTTTGATCAGCCCATTTACAGGATAAGATCCCCCATTTCATTCAATTCACCAAAATGAGGAAACTACTAAAATAGTTCCCCATTAATATATTAGGACAAATAAAAGTGCCAGTTGAGCAGATGTCAAAGTGGTACATGAACTGTCATAATTTTCTCTACTTGTGACTACATTGATAATCTCATTCAAATAAGATCCAGTAGAAACTTCGACATACACAGTGTCAACCTCATGTGTCATTCAAAAGGCAGGAGAAGAAAAAACTAAAAATAAAGGCAACAATGTGGATTACGCATTAAACGCCTTACCTTTTCTTTCGCAAGCACCTCAGGTGAAGCATCAGGTGGAACTAAAGGCCATACTGCTGGCTTGGGCCAAGGTAGAATGCTTAGAGAAGCACTGGTCAACAAGAAAAGGGAAAACCATATGTAAACATGTGGACAAGATGTTGGAACTGCTAATAAGTTGTGCATAAATTAATGGTTCCAAGACAATGAGCCACCAGAAACAAAAAGAAAATTGCTAGAAATTGAGTTTAGAAAAATAAAATGTTATCTACCTGTTGACTGGACTTCTTTCTATATCCGTTCCATAACCAATTAGATAAGCAAGCCTCATGTACTGCCCCCATTAAAAGCTCAATTTAAGAATCAAGCCTATAATAATTAGAAGCTAGCAGAAAAAGAAAGATACACGTATATACGGGTTAATTACAATGTAATACACTAACTTATCATCAAATTTTGACTTTGTATACCAACCAGGCAACCAACCAAAAAAAAAACAATTATTAGCATAACCTAACATTCTTTTCTCTTTTGTACACATGACAGCAAAGAACCTAAGTTTGTGAAATGACAAAGATAACTTGGATAAAACAGAACAGGAAAGTGAAAAAAACACAAAAGAACAGTTTTGTTTTTGAGGGAAGGGGAGTGTACTCCAGATCAATTAGTAACCCAACCTATTACCTTTTTCTATTTCGTACACTAAGTGAACTACTCAGCTGAAAATGCAACGTTCGTGCACTAATTGCTAATTTTGGTAGGTTGGTATACAAAATTGAAATCAGGTGATACTTTAGTATACAGACTATAATCAATTTAAGTGGAAACCACTATGCGATCTGAAAGAATCTTTTCACGAAACTTCCATTATGAAAGTAAAAAAGGAAACAGTGTGCAACCAAATATGCTGGTAAGAATTGAACTACCTTTGTTCTGCTTAGAGAATAAAGATCACCCAGCAGGCGATAAAACTCCTTTTCCACATCAGCAGAAATTTGTCCATCAATATTATGAGAAGCAGTTCTATTGATTAGATCTAAGCATGCAGTTATAACCCACACTTCACGCGTACAGAAGGGTAACATAGACTGCAACACATTAAGAAGGAAAATAAACCTATTAACATGAAACCAATAAGCTTTAGAGAAGTACTCAGTTCACTGTAAAGGGATCATAAAACAGAATGTTGGCGAGATACCTCATGAAGCTCTAACGCCTTTGAAAAGCTGATTATAAATGAATACCCCCGTGACACTACCTCAAAATGACGGTTCAGCTTGAACAACAGCTGGAAAATCAATATAAAGGTCACAAACTATGTAGTATAAACGCTTCTCTTAGTTCCGAAGTTCAAGAAACCACAACTAGTAAAATTTCACGACCAAGTACAAGGATTCTGCAATACTTCTTGAAGAGGAACTTTTCTACAAACGTTTTAGCAGCATGAATGATATTTCTAAAAATCTGTTGGTATAAGAAATTTTTTGAAGTATGCTAAGAGCAATTTTAATGATTTGCAAGAAAAAACAAAAAAAAATCAATACTCTAAACCGAAAAGTACAAACCTTTGCTTGACAGGCAAATAGATATTGCCGGAATTCAAATTCCCGAAATGAATCATCTTGAACAATTAAAGTTAACGGTTTATTTCCAGGATTTAGCAGAGAGGCTTGATCGTCGCCACGGTCCATTCCTCCAAAATCACGCCGTTTCCCCAACATATTAACTACACAGAAATTAAAAGAATAATAGTAAAGCAGTGATAGAGAGCAAAAGAGCCACATTGGCAATAGGTCAATATCGAAATCGAAGAACTGGCATTGTTTTGACATGCTTTAAGCACCTGTTTCCAAATAGCACAACTCCAGTTCATCATATTCTCGCAATGAATCTTCATGGAGATGAGCCATTTCAAACATAAAAGCCAAACTTTCCTGCATAAATAAAGATAGTAGTTAGAAGGGACATGAATAACAAGAAATGAGATTTAATCAGAATCTTTCACTACCAATTTTGAAGGACATGTCCCAAAAGCTAAAAGAATTTCCCATGGAAGTGCCCATGTTCTAACTGATGGTAAATTAATAATGCGAAAACTACCTTCAGAATGAAAAAATTGCAGAAGTTCCAGACAGGCATGAAGCGTTGTTCACTGAGCTTGCGTATTTCATCTTCATAAAACTGAATGCGCCTATCAAGTGTATTCCTAACACAGTCCATAATTTTCGATTCCAAATCTTCCCAGAAATTTGCTTCAGGTCCATAAATGTCTAATTTGCAACACCTGAATCAATCATTCCTTTGGTTAGGAGAGCATTAGCCCTCAGGTCAAGTCTCTTTGTTATGTTATAGATTCGCACTTTTGCTACTTTAAGTCTTTATTTAAGGTGGTCTATACTTAGTATCTCTTACACTCTTAATTAAGGATATATAAGGTTGCTGCCATATTTTGCATGGCCCCTACAAAGTGGCTCCATTTGGTAACAGGGTTTTTTGTAGTGATTTTTTAGATTTTTTATTTATTGGGAAATAAGAAGTTTTAGCTTTTAAAAAGCATATTTTGAGCTAAACAACTTAAAAAGCTGAAATAAAAAATCTAGACATTTAATGGATTTTTTTTAACTTTTTGCCACTTTTTAGGGGTTTAAGTGAATTATAGGCATGTGCACTACACCACCCTCAAACTTTAAGGCTTTAGCTACCTGATTCCTAATTTTAGTGATCTCATCACCTTTCCCAAAAAAAGAGATATTTTTAGGAACTCTAATTTTGATAAAAGGTAAAATTTTAAATCAGTTGTGAAACATTTAAGTGTAGATTTATATAAGCTAGCTATTTTCTCACTATTTTTTAAGGCGGGTTTTGTGGCAAAAAGTTTGTTGCCAAACGGAGCTAGTATCTCAGTTAGGCCTAAATAGTATGCTTCTATAATCTTTTCCACTATGATGAACTGAGTAAGAATGTTGATGCAGTGTACAATAGACAAATAATAAGTCAACAATATTCCCCTGAGATTTTGAGTACGATATGGCAGAATAGGGCTACATTAACGCAACTACATTCTCTGCTTGAATTATCAAGAACTAGGAAAGTGAAGAAAGTTAAACAGACTACTATTGGCTCTTTAGAATACCTTTCCCTTTTCTTTGAGCTGAAATCTACCTCAAGTTTGGCATATACTTTCTTAGCAAGTTTGGTAGCTTGATCATTGTGGGGTGGCGCCTTGGACACGAAAACAATAAACCATTCTCGTTCGTCATTCTGAACAATTAATTTCAGGCGTGGTTTGAGGATTGTCTTGAACTCATCAAGATCCTAGTTTAAGGAAATAGAAATGAAGTTACCACATAAAAAAAAATGAGCAAGTAGGAAACCTGCAAACAGAGATTTTAGATGACAGTTCTATATCATGTTATGATTGTAGAATGATAACAGTAGTCTTGCATGCCAGACACTAGCCCAATTTGGATTCCTAACATGTGTAAGGCTAATCTTATTAGCACAGACACTCCCAAAAAACTAAAATGGAGAGTCAGGCACAGAACACGGGTGGTACACAGATGGAACACGTTAAAAAATATACTACAAAAAAGTCCATTTGTTTTGAAATTTTATACTTTGACCCCAAATTTTAACCAAAAAAATCAGATAGCAATCTAAGACAATAGTAGTAGTAATAATAAGATCGGTGTGTTTCCATTCATATATTTATAACTTACATGATACAATAATATATATGTAAATTTCAATGGTTGTGTCTTCGCCATGTCGTGTCCTGTATTGTAAAAATTTGTCATATCGAATCCGGTACCCGTATCTGTCTCCATGCTACATAGAGGACGACTGAACAGAGATCAAGAAACTAAAGTGTCCTGACAACTTAAAGACGTTCGTAACTTATACATGTTTACAAGACATATCAGGAAGCGAAAAACTCAAGTTAGATCTTTCCACCACAGTAATAAATATGGTAAGAACTTAAGAACAGAATAAATAAGTTTCTGAATAAATGATCATGTTCATTACCATACGGATTTCTTTCTAATTCTAAGGAAATATAAATTAAAGCAAAAAGAGCCTTGGTTATGCTAATATGGGCAACTTTCAACCAAAGGCTTCTAAGGTTCAACTTCTAAATATATATTACCAAATAACCATTTATACGAAGATAGACATTTAAGATGCAAAATTTTGACACATACCTCACATGTAACAAGAACAATAGTGGCATACGGTTCCCTAAACCAAAATAACAATTGCTCTTGAGGAAACCGACTGCGAAGCCTCGCATCAGTGGTTAATACGAACTCAGCAGGAAGTTGCTCGACAAGCACCGGATTCCGCGTTTTGTTATTCAACACGGCTTTTCTAAATGGCAAACGCCCTTCAAATCCCTCCTTGACAACAGGCCACAAATCGCTCACATCTTCAACTGTAGAGCAACCCACGAATTAGCTTGGGGATCGGGTCAACATTAATAAACCAACGGAATGTAACACAATCAATTTTACTGTATAAGCACACCATAATATCATCCTTTTTTCCCGATGGTACTTTTTTCAGAACGTTATCCAAATCTTGAGTGGTCTTTAAACCCCCTTTTTTGAATTTTGATTATGGTCCAATTATGGAAACAATGGAAAAGATCTTTTCTTGTTTGGGGATCCTTTTAATCTTTGTTTTAAATCATTGGGTTTAGACATAACTTCGGCCATTCTTAATCCTTTCAAAATGGCAGCAACATACCTTTTTTTCGATTTATTTCTTATTTCTAATAAAGAATTATAGATATAGATAGTTATAGATAGAATGGGTTAATTCTCATATGGAAAGAATTTTTGCAATTCCAATAAATTTTCTTTTAGATTGGAAACGGGAAACCCTTTCGATTTCTCTATCAACGATATGAGCAGCAATAAATTCTATGAATAGTGCCATGGATCTTTTGAGCCACAGCTAGCAAATCAATTTTATGTTTGGGGATACTTATGTAGAGAAATAAATGATCCTTACACGAGCATTGGTTACTGAAGACTCGCACTTATAAAAAAAGCTCGCAACCTTGCAAATTGCACATTGCAAAATCCTAAAGCTTTAACCGATTTACACCACCGACTACGAAGCCAAATCAACTAGCTTTAAAAATAACTATTCATCAAAAATCAACTAGCTTTAAAATAACTATTCATCAAAAAATAAAAATGACGAGACAATCACTCTTTCTTCTTATTCAATTACGAATACAAATCACAGCCGTTTACATAAATGTAGCAAAACACACTACGATCATAGTCGTGCCTCTTTACCTACTAGAACAAGTTTGCAACTACGGATGCTACACAATCCACATTTAATTTAGATATTAATGCATGAGTTAGTTTTAAAAATAAAAAAACAAGAGAATAAAAAACAAAAATGGAGCCTCGCTTAAAAACCTTACTTTTTTCTTTTATTCAAGTACGACAAAACGAGCAACAAAATGTCAAAAACCATTACAGACCACCTTAAAAGCTAAGAAAGCAAATCCCTAGAGAATATAATCTCTAACCAAACTATTGCACTTCATCACAATGACACAATCAAATCCAACTATACTTCTATTTTTCATTTTGTTTTTCCCTGTTAAACTAAAAAAGCAAATAACCAGAGACTGCAAAATCACACAATCAAATTAACTAGCTTATAATGATGAGCAATCCTATTCAATTCATTTCTACCATTCAATTTCACAATCATTCATGTAAAATATCACAATAAGTGATCAAATCACCATTGTTAACCAAAATAAGAGAAGAGAATAAAAAGAGAGGGAAAAATAGAGAGAGATAGAAAGAACGATAACTGTAATTATGCTCTTGTTATCACACCTAGTCCCTACACTTTCAATATCATATCACTAATAGTACCAACGTAACAGAAAACATACAACCAAGGATTAATACAGTCAAGATTAACACAAAATATCACTCGACAATTCAAAAATACGTTTCATCAACTCCAAATTAGAGAGAGAGAGAGAGAGAGAGAGAGATAAGGAACAATAAATGTAATTCTGTTATTACTGTAGCAATTCAGGTTTATATACAACTCTTATTATCAAAGCTAGTCCCTACACTTTCTATATCGTATCACTAATAGTACCAACATAACAGAAAACATACAATCAAGAGTAACACAAAATATCACTCGACAATTCAAAAATACGTTTCATCAACTCCAAATTAGAGAGAGAGGGAGAGTAAATACCGGAAATAATGATGTGATCGGAGGAGGTTTTAATACTCTGAAACTGAGCTAAGAAGTTCGCCATAGCCGTTGATTTGTATTAATAATTAAAATCAAGTAATTAATTCCATATAGTGACGGTTGGTGAACTTATTAGAGTGTAGCAGATATATATAATAATGTAAGCTTTAGATCAAGAGAGAGAGAGTAGATCGAGGCGGGGAGAGAGAGAGAGAGAGAGAGTATATATGGGAATATGGGCTGTCAAACGACTAGTATGTTAACGGGTCAGCCTGGCCCAATTAGTGTAACAACCTTACTTAAAGGCCTGTCTAAGGGCCCGTTAATCTTAAAACAAAAATACATGCTAATTTATAAATTATTCTAAAAAAAAATTTAGGCATAGAACCTTTTTTATTGAGAGAATATTAGTCATATGTCGCGTTTTACAAGATTTTTTAAATTGAGGTTCTGAGCCGAAATATTTTTAAGTTTTAGTTTTTCGGCCTAATAAAAAAAAGTTTAAAAGATATTTTTAAGCTTAAGAAATAACTTATAATCTATTCGAAAAATATATTAAAATGTAAAAAAGAGGTTAAAAGTTGTTTTTAAACTTAAAAAAAATTATAATTTAAACGAGAAAGATATCAAAGTGTAAAAAAAACTTAAAAGCTGTTTTATTAGTTTTTTTTAGTATTTGTTTGAATTATTAAGTAAAAATACGAAAAAATTACGAAAATAATACTTTTTTGTCACTTGTAACACTTAAAAATATTATGAGAGTAGTGATCTATTAAGAATTTTTTTATTGAAATATGACCTCCCACCAATGAGCCCATTTATAAATTATTCTAATCTTTTTACACATAGGACCTATTTTTATTGATATAGTGCATCAGTATGGGGGGTCTGGTGTATTTTTACACGTAAAATGTAGAATTTTTTAGATGTTTTTTTTTAAGTTTGTTTGAAAAAATTCATATCATGCTCAAAAAAATCCCATAAATTTACAAAATATTATCTATTTTGTAATACAAAAAAAAGTATTGTCTATTACATTATATGAAATATATCAAATAATGTAAGTCTTCATCTAAATTCTAATGTATCACGAGATAAAAACGACTTCGATCTGTAAAAAAAAAGTTTTTAATTTTTTTTAGCAATATAAGACTACTGAATAAGTTCTATTGGATTTTGAAAAGTTTATAACTTTTTACATCAAGATTGAATCGAAAATACCATCCATTGGTAGTTTTTGAATATGTTGGCTATGGTGAATTGTGGGAGACGTTGTATGATTGGAAATGGACTTTGAAAGGCTACAATATTTGTAAGATATGGAACGTTTTAACATTCTTTAAACCATATAGTTAAAGTTATGTTTGGCAACATGTTTTGCGGTGATGGGCGGAACTGTGGGAGGACGATGAGTGCTGTCGCCACCCCAGTTTTTTTTTTTTTTTTTTTATATATTAAATATTTTGAATTTGTAGATAAATACATTTATAGTCCCAATTAACATAAGTTAGTTCAGTGTTACAATAGTATATTTGTATACTAACAGACAATATGTCACGTTCGAATCCCCTCATTTGCATTTTTTTTCTTTAATTATCCTTTTTAACAACAGGCCCAAAAATAAAGTTATGGTTCCTCCACTGTTTATGGTCAAAAACCGACCTTAACATGTAATTGCTTAAAAGATCTAACAAAAATCGACTTTTTTATTTTTAGATTTTTCATCTTTCTAGCCTAGTGGTCTGTTTTTTAAAGGATAGATAATTTGACTATAAAAAAAAAATCATAGACTGTGTCATAAAAAATAAAAATAAAAACTGAGAATATGTCGGCAAACAAAGTGTTTTTTCTAGTCCTTTTTCTTAAAAATCGTAATATTACTACTTAGAAGTTAGAATATAGTTGAATATGACACGATCCAATGTTTCTTGGCCGCATACTATTTCCACCTCTAAATTGTTATTCAAAGTATGACATCGAAAAGTCGCCAGCCTTTTGTGCAAGAACCAAACTTATAAAGCCACACGATTATATCAAATCACCACTTCATATACATACTTCACTATCAATGTTGTTCGGTAAAAACATACATTTAGAGTATTATAATATCTGCTTTTAACAATTTTGATAACAGACTACCAAAGTTAACAATTGACGTAGTGAATTATCATAATATTCACAATTCAGGTACTGCCGTTAATTTAGTTTGATGAAATTTAATTTCAGTTTTCATTTTGGTCATATTTTTTGTAATTTGTATAAATTTAATCCCGTCTTTTCGAAACATTACAATTTACAATGTTTCTTCTAAAACACACACACACACACACATATATATATATATACACACGTACACAATAAGTATCTCAGTTTAAAAAACATATTATTTGATTATATTTTCTTTGATTTTGTTTCTAAAATAAAGAAATTATAATTTTTTTTACACTTCTCTAAAACGAAAATAAAGTAAGTTTTAGATTTATGACATTTGAGCAAACATTATTTGAGGCTACATCACTATTTGAATACTTTCATGAAAAAACAGCAAGAAATTAGTTATTTTTTTCAAAAAAGTATTCATTTTTTTAAAATAGAATACATTTGTTAAGTATTTATAATTTGTTTTTATAAACAAAAATCTTTTACAATTTATATTATTTGCAATAACATGTATACATGTAATATATTTTTATGCATACATCGATATAATATTTATATATATATATGTATATTATATATATATATATGATATAATTATATAATTTTGAATTTATACTAAAATGAGACATTTCAGTAAATTAATGGTTAGATTTATACAAGTTACAAATAATATGACCAAAATGAAAAGTGAAACTAAATTCCATCAAACTAATTTAATGGTGGTACCTGAATTGTGAACGTTATAATAGTTCAGTACGTCAATTGTTAAATTTGTTACTGTGATATCTAAATCGTTAAAAACATATAGTATGCTGGACTAAATATATTTTTTCCAATGTTTTATGACTTACAGTATAATTGTACAAGTGATCGTGCCCCACGCGTTGTGTGTGTGACGCGCAGTGCAATCAAAATATATAAAATAAATGTAGTTATAATACAAATAAATGGATAATACAAAAAAAAATAGTATAAGATGATAAAACTTAAAAGAATGTTTGGTTGTTAAAGAGTGGCAAATAGTGTTATTAATTTTTAATTTTTATATTTTTTTTATATGAGTATGATATTATTGTAATTAATAAAAAAATAGAGATATTTTAAAAAAAAGGTTAAATTATACGGTCTCATTTGATTTGAGTTGATTTATTATAATAGAATGATAAAAACCATATTTGTTAGTTGTCTTTGATAGGCCCCATAGAGCTTAGTTTTAAGTGGCGCAGCAATATCCAAGAAGAGCAACCATGAATCAATGATTCATGGATCATATTTACCCACCACTCTTGAGCAAAGCTTGATACTAGAAGAGTCCTTTGATTTATTAGTCTTTTTTATTTTATTTTTCCTCACTATCAAAAAAATAAAATAAATTTGGTTAAAGTAAATTACAATGTTTACTAGATTTTCGTTACGCGCCACGGCAGATTCATACAAGCAACAGCACAAAGTCCCATTGTATGGGTTAATTATGAAAATGACTCGGGTAGATTAAATAAACTCTACGTGATCCCATGAAGTTTCATTTGCGATAGTAGTGGTTTAAGGTTATGAATGACATTTTTGCTCCTAATTAATAGACGAGGCCTAGATTTATAATTGTAAACGATGAGAGTCGTATCAAATGTTAACCACAACGTCCGTCCATCACATACAAAGGACAAATCATCTACTTACTCTAAAAGTATACATGCGCATTTAGTTTTGTTAGTTGGACAATAGGAAAAAAAATGCAACTTGTTAAACAAAGTTCATTACCCCTCTAAGTTCAACCATGCTTCTTGCCACGGACGATCCGGAAGCCCGTGACATTCTACATGGATGGTTGTTCTAAAAAATATGTGTCATATTTTTAACCAACTTAATCCTCATAAATTCACAATGGCATTACTAAAACACATGCAACCAAATATCCGTCTTCGAACTTTTGATCAAAATATTTTACAATCAACCTGTCGAGTTCCATGATTGATTTCCAGAAATATAGTACTAAATTAATATTTAGCAAAAATCCTTTTCGCTACTACAACCACAATCATATTTTTTTTTTTACAAAAAAGGACTAATTCCCAACTTTTAGTTTTCGGTCAACTTTCGAAACCAACTCCTTCTAGTTCTCAAGTATAAGGACTATAGGTGTAAGATTAGAAACATTGGAAACTCACCTGATTTTCACAAACTTACAGTGACCAATTAGTGTATATACGTATATAAACGTATATAAACATTACAATATAAATACATAGATTGATTATCAAAAAATATATATAAATACATAGATCCCCTCCTTCTCTCTCCTCCCGGAGAATTCACACCTACAGAAATCATATCCAGAGCTCTCTCTCTCTCTCTCTATATCTAGATATATATATATATATATATTTATATAAATGGCGTGTGTAAGTACCTTTCTTCTCCCATCTCCAACTCCCAAATCAAAATCCCCATTTACAAAACCCACTTCAATATCCCCAATAAAGCCCAAAACCCTAACCTTAACACCGAGACTTAACCACAGAGACCTCTCGATCGTACGTTCAGTATCGAATGAGTTCGAGGACCATACGGAGAATCAGGAGGGGGTAATGATCGGGATAGAGAGAGAAGCCGAGGGGATGTTGTTGTACGAGGGGGCGGCGGGGTTTAGCGGGGTCGGAGGAGAGAGGGAGGAGGAGGGAGTGAGGTTGGTCGATCGGGGGATTAACGCTGCGATTGTTTTGGCTGCTGGTGCTTTCGCTTTGTCGAAGTTACTCACTATTGATCAGGATTATTGGCATGTGAGTTAGTTTATTAGTTACTAGCTAAAATTGCTTTTTGTTACTATGTACTAGTAAACTGAGTAATTGAAGTATCTTTATGCTTATTAAAATAATAATATGAGGTGTCTTTAAAGTATGTTTTTAAGTGTATTTGTAAGAGTAGAATGAGCTGTTCTGAGCAGGGGCGTAACGAGAACTTTTTTTTCTCGTAGTTAGGGAGGGTGCTGAAATGCTAAAATTGTTAAAATAAATAAATCAGAGTGCATGGTAAAAGATTAGTTTTTTCTCGATATCGGATGTTGGACTCCCTTTTAGTATGTTACCAGTTCCTCCCTTGGTTCGGTTCTGAGCAGGGATGAACTGGGAAAAAGTGGGTACCGGATTTATTTTAAAAAATAATATCTAGGACTCCAGCTGAAAAAACATATTATGAGGGGTGTCGAATCACTAGAAGGGTTAATTTGAGCGGTTTTGAGCATTAATTTCATGTCTGGGAGGGGCGTAATTTCATGTGAATTCTCTTTGGTTATTGTACGGATGTGCGTCTAGGGTGAAAAACCCTAGCCGCCGATAAGATGACCGCTAATCAGCCACATGATCCCAAAATTCCCATCTCTTTGGAACCCCCCACAGCTAAATCCTACGCTTCCATTCTAAAAACCACAAATTTCCCAAAGATTACCGACAAATCATCGGATCCAAACCAAACCCTCTCCCCGGAACCACCTACATCTAAATCTTTCGCATCCTTATTAAAAAACCAAAACGTTCCTTTAAAAGTTCCAGTTAAACCAATTGAATCGTTTGAAGGAGAACCTATGATTCATTATTCGATTGAAGATTTAAACACTCTTTCAGAACCATTCAAATATACCCTCGTAGGGAAATTTTCACATGGTAAGCCTCATATAGATATAATTCGTAAAACTTTTAGTTCAATGGGGTTGATAGCTAACTATCATATTGGAGTCATCGATTCAAAGCATATTCTAATTCGATGTTATCATGAAGAAGATTTTCTACGTATTTGGATGCGTAAAACTTGGTATATTGATAACTACCCTATGAGGTCTTTTAAATGGTCCTATGATTTCAGTTCAGAAAAGGAATCTGCGGTAACTCCTGTTTGGATATCTCTATCTAAATTACCAATTCATCTCTATAATAAAAGTAGTATTTTTAGTATTGCATCTGCCTTTGGCAAACCACTAAAGGTTGACGAACCAACAGCGAAACTGACTAGACCAGGTCTAGCCCGAATCTGTGTTGAAATCGATTTAAGGAAATCACTAATAAAAAGAGTAAGAATAAACTATGGACTTACTGAAGGTTTTTGGCAGCACTGTGTATATGAAGAGGTCCCTAAGTACTGTTCTCAATGTTTAAAATTGGGTCATTCTATGGAGGTTTGTAAGTTTTCTAACCTGGAAAAAGAAGATAGTAGCAAAGAAGAAAATACCACCAAAAAGAAAATCACTGCTAATGAAAAAGAAATAGCAAATGAAGGGAATGAAAAACAAGCTAAACAAAAGAGTAAAAAGGCCACTTATTACAATAATAATGGGAAATTAAGTACAAAAGAATGGGTTACAAAAAGCTTCAACACTGATCAGGCAAAAAATGATGAGGAAGTAGCTGCAAAGCCAGCTACAGTAAGCCCTGTAAACAACAATTTTATTACATTATTGGAAGAAGACAAGATTGATAACTGTAATCTAAATACATAAATAGTTCTATTTACTGGTGAACCAACTGTTCTCAAGCCTTTAATTATTACTCAATATGATGATAATGTGACAATGAGGAATACTAGTCTAATTGATGCTCCAGACATTTCTAAAAATTTAAGAATTGATCTGGGTCTCTCACCTAGAGAAATACCCAATGGACTGGAAGAAGGAGAATGGAAAACTCCAAAGAAAAAGGCTGGAAAAAAGCTTAATGTTGTTGGAAAAGATGCTATGGTTCTTAGATCCTCTAATGTGGGGGTTAAAAGAGTCTTTAAATGATTAATACACTTTTCTGGAACATTAGAGGAGTGGGTACTAAATCTACCACTAGACGTATTAATAAATTATGCAAACAACATCATATTATGTTTTTAGCTTGTATTGAACCAAAGAAAAATCTAGATAAAGTGGATTTCTATAAAAGGAAATTTGGTTTTGATGAAGTACTGGTTCATGAAGAGAATAAGATATGGATATTCTATATGCAAGAGATTTCTATATCTATTATTCATCAAATGAATCAAGCTGTTTCTATGGCAGTTTCTATTGACTATTTGGGTTTCCAGTTACAAATTACAGTAGTGTATGCTAAGTGTACAGCAGCTGAAAGAAGTTCTCTTTGGAGTTTTTTGGAAAGCTCTTTTACTAATAATCCTTGGTTGATTGGAGGGGATTTTAATACAGTGTCATCTGAAGATGATAAAATAGGGGGTCTACCTATTAATATTAACTCTGCAAATGATTATTTGTCCTGTATTAATAATTTAGGTGTTTCAGAAGCTACCTACAGTGGTTCTAAATACACTTGGTGGAACAAGCGTAATGGTGGGGATGCTATTTTTGAAAGAATAGACAAGATTTTATTTAATCAAGAATTTGCTAATCTATTCTGCAACATATTTCTTGATCATTTAAGCAAGGCTACATCAGATCACAGTCCTCTACTTCTAAAGTTACAGTTGGTTCAAGTCAACAGTCCTAGAAGGTTTATTTTTCAAAATTTCTGGGTTGATCATGAGGATTTTCTAAATATAGTGAAAAGTGCCTGGGTTCCTAGCTCTAATTCTAATGCTTTGGAAAATCTTGCTACCAACTTAAAAGCAGTTAGAAAGGTACTTAAAGAGTGGAATTTTAATACCTTTGGAAATATTTTTCAAGAAATCACAATTGCAGAAGACAATTTGTTGAGGGCAGAACAAAAGTTTGAAGTAGATCCAACACCTGTCAACAGGATTATACTCAATAAAGAAGAAGCTATTCTAAAAACCAAACTCAGTATAGAAGAAAAATATTGGGCACAAAAAGCTAATTTGAAATGGGCTTTGCAAGGGGATGCTAATACAAAATTCTTTCACAGCATTGTTAAAAAAAGAAGATTAAAGTGTGCTATTGGTGAAATAGAGAAAGAAGATGGTACTTTGGTGAAGGAACCAGGGGAAATAAAAAAGGAAGCTATTGATTACTTTCAAAGATTATTGGCAGCTGATCAATCTAATTGTTTTGTTTATAAAAGTTTAGACAGTATTCCTAAAGTTATTAATGAAGAGATGAACTTTCTATTGGACAAAGACCCTTCTAGAGATGAGGTAAAACAAGTTGTTTTTGACCTCAGTAATTCTAGTGCTCCTGGTATAGATGGTTTTACAGGTAAATTTTTTGTTTCTTGTTGGGATTTTATTGGTGAAGATATTGTCAAAGCTATGGAATTTTTCTTCATGGGCAATCTATTACCTAGATCTCTCTCTACTACTGTTATTGCTCTTATTCCAAAGAAGATTAAACCCAAGAGGTTTGCTGAATTCAGACCTATCAGTTTATGTACTTTCTGCAGTAAAATAATCTCTAAAATTATGTCTACCAGATTTGCTAATATATTGCCTATTATTATCTCTGAGAATCAGAGTGGCTTTGTCAAATCTAGAGACATTGTAGATAATATTCTACTGGCTCAAGAATTCATTTCAACTCTTAATAAAAAATCCAGTGGAAAAAATATAGCTTTAAAGCTGGATATGAAAAAAGCCTATGATAAAATTTCATGGCACTTCCTTATTTCTACTTTAAGAAAATTGGGTTTCTCTGAGAAGGTTATTGATTTAGTTTGGAGGATTATTTCTGGAAATCAAACCTCTATTTTGGTCAATGGAAGTCCTACTGAGCTTTTTACTCCAAGGAATGGTCTAAGACAGGGTGATCCACTATCTTCTAGTCTATTTATTATTTGCTCTGAAGTGTTAAGCAGGAATTTAAACAAATTGATTGGTAACAAAAGGTGGTCAGCTTTTAAAGCTCCTATTGGAAGTCCTATAATAACTCACCTTGCCTTTGCTGATGACTTGATAATTTTCAGTTCAGCAGATCTTCATTCTATTAGAAAGGTCAGCAATATCCTGCAATGTTATAATAAAGATTCTGGTCAAGAAATCAGTCTAGAAAAGAGCTCAGTCTATTTCTCAAAAAGTGTTGATGTGATACAAAAAGGTATTATCTGCAAAGAGCTTAATATTGCAAGTAAGAAACCTCCTTTCTCTTATCTTGGTTGCAAGTTATATTCTGGACATAAAAAGTGTATACTTTTTCATGAACTTATTCTAAAAGTTAGAAGTAAATTGGCTAATTGGAAGGGCAATTGGCTTAATTCAGGTGGTAAATTGATATTGATTAGGCATGTTCTTCAATCTATTCCTATTTATACATTAGCAGCCATGAATCCACCTCTACAAGTTATTAAAAGAATTGATCAACTATTATCTAATTTTTTCTGGGGTTATAAAGATGGAAAAAATAAGTTCCATTGGGTTAGGTGGAGCAAAATTTGCTTTCCTGTGAAAGAAGGAGGATTAAATGTTAAAAGTTTTCATGACATTTCAAAAGCTTTTGCTATGAAACTCTGGTGGAAGTTCAAAACTAAAGATACTTTGTGGACCAATTTCATGAAAGCTAAATATTGTAGAAGGAAAAGAGCAGAAGATATTCCTATTAAAAAAGGTACTACTACTTGGTGCAGAATGCTTCAAGCTAGAGAATTAACTGAGAATAATACTACCAGAATTGCTAATGGGTTAATACCTATATGGAAACCTACTATTCTAGGGAATTTTACTATAAATTCAGCTTGGAATATTGTCAGGAAAGTAAGTCCTATAAACTGGAGAAGCTCATTTATATGGAATAAGATGATACCTTTAAAAGTATCTTGCTTTATGTGGAAGCTTTTTAACCAGGCTATTTCCTTGGATTGCAACCTGCATAAATTTGGTATTAATATAGCTTCTATGTGTGGGTGTTGTAAAAACTCAGAAGAAAATTTTGATCATCTTTTTAGTAATGGTACAATTGCTACAGAGGTATGGAATTTCTTTGAGGGTAAATGGGGTATCACTATTCAGAATAACTCTTTGTTGGGAAGAATTAACAGTTGGTGGTCTTCTATTAGTAAGAAAAAATCATTTTCTGAAAGTAAAATTTGTCAGGTTCTACCTTCTATTATTATCTGGGTTATTTGGAAATCTAGATGTTCATACAAATTTGAGAATATCAAAATGAGCTCTAGTAATATTATTCGAAATGCTGAAAACTTGATTATTCAGTCTGGTTATAAGGAGAAAAATTTTTCTTACTCCAATTACAATGGTAAGATGAATATCAAAAAAGCCATTCTTATTAAGTGGATACATCCACCACCAGGTTATCTGAAACTAAATATAGATGGATGTTTTATCCAATCTGAAGTTCTAAATGGTATTGGTGGACTAATTAGAGATGAAAAGGGGAATTTTATCAAGGGGTTTTCTAGGGCTGTCACAAGCTATTCAGCTCTCTATTCTGAGTTCAAAGCACTATATTATGGCTTACAAATCTCTCCAAAAAGACTTCTAATAATTGAAAGTGACTCGTTACAGTTAATTAATATTATCAAAGGTAAACAAAAATGCCCATGGAAATTAGTAGATCTATTTAATTGTATTCAAGATCAAATTAAAGAAGGAGACTACCAGTTTACATATGTGGCGCGTGAAGGGAACAAGGCTGCTGATCTGCTTGCGAATTGGGAGGGAGTTTCCATCTCTTCTAATTTGGATGATTTTCCACAGGTTTTAAAGGGGATCATAATTACTGAAGCCACAGGTATTTCTAATTTAAGAATCAGAGGAAGATGATGATGAAGAGGATGGTATTTATTACTGTTTAAAAAGAGATGAAAATGAAGATGGAGCGTAGGAGAGAGAGAGGCTATTTTTTAGGGTTTCACAGTGAGAAATGAAGAGGTGCTGGGGACAGGTGTTGATACAGTGTTATTACATCTATTTCAATCCTGTCCCTAAAGTTTAATCGCCAATCTAGTGAGTCCAATTAGTTTTGGTAATTTAATTTGATGTAATAGTTTACTTTTATTTCTTTTAGATCTCTTATTTAGAGATTCTATCTGTAATTACTTATGAATTGTTTTGGGAGGTTCTCCTCAGCACTTCTTTTAATAAATTGTGGGAATTCCCACTACCTATTTAAAAAAAAAATTGTACGGATGTGAAGGACCAGACATGGCCTTTTTACGCCTAAGCCGCACTATAATGTGGGCGCCTTTTTAACGATGTCCGAAAAAAATTCATTCTATACGCCAAAAATGCATCTTATAGAAATATTACAAAATCCGCACCTTCTCCTAATAGAACAAAATATCGTCTTTTACATAACACAAAATAGACCATGACAGGAAAAATGGGTTCTTCTTGTATTGTTTTCGAGGGGGAAAGCAACTCCTTTCTGCAAAAAAAGAAGAAGGAAATATTGCGCCTACTTGAATACGGGTGCCTAAGCTGGCTGGTTTGGTTTACAATGCGGACGTGTGCCGATCATATTTTGCTTACATAGTACAAATTGTACATGGTGTGGTTATTCGCTTTTTATCCTGTTCAATTTTGTTATAGGCTTATTACTGGCCAAGCCAAGATTGCTTTATTTTGGGTGCCAAATTAAGTAAACTGTATTTGGGTGGGAGTTTTAGGATGGGCTGATTGAGGGCATCTCTGTTGTCCTGTTTTAAAAAAATTATTAAATTTGTTTTGTTGGTTGTAGCTCTAGTTTTTGAAATATACGTATTTTGCTTTTGGTTTAGAATTATACTTTAATTCTGTTATATTGAAATAAGCATTGAGAGGAAAAGTTTGGCAAATTATGTTTATGCTCTTGCCTCCTGCGTAGGCTGAGAAGAATAGATTAGGCTTATTGTTAATGTGTAATGATCGAATTTTGTAATTTTTATAGGGATGGACTGTTTATGAAATAGTGAGATATGCACCTGAACACAACTGGAGCGCTTACGAGGCGGCCCTGAAAACAAACCCCGTGTTTGCAAAAATGGTCATAAGTGGTGTGGTTTACTCTGTCGGAGATTGGATTGCACAGGTTAGAATCAACTTCATATGAATTTAACTTTTGCAACTAACTATTAAGTTTTTTTTTTCAACTGTTTTCTCATCATGCACTATTCTGCCTGTCCAAATGCAGTGTGTTGAAGGAAAACCCCTTTTCGATTTTGACCGGACCCGGATGTTCAGATCAGGGCTCGTTGGCTTTACACTACATGGCTCTCTTTCCCATTATTATTATCAGTTTTGTGAGGTACTTATAGTTTCAATTACCATTGTGTTTGGTAATACGAGAGTTTTGAAATCAATAGTATCTGGATATTTAAACATGTAATTGCTAGGTTTTCAAAGATAATCAAAATTTAAACATACTTGGATGCTACAAAAGAATAAAGTTTGACCTTGTTTTCTTTTGTTTGTTATCATTAACAAGTACTCTCGTAAATGGATAAGGATATTTTGTCTTAATAACTGAGTCCAGTTCTCACTTAATTTCATCCCAACAATAGTTACCTAGTCTGGTCTAAAAAAGAATAAAGTTTGACCTTGTTTTCTTTTGTTTGTTATCATTAACAAGTACTCTCATAAATGGATAAGGATATTTTGTCTTAATAACTGAGTCCAGTTCTCACTTAATTTCATCCCAACAATAGTTACATAGTCTGGTCCATGATTTGATTTTGTTTTTCGGGTACTAACACTCCGTTTTCTGATTTTATAGGTATTATTTCCCTTTCAAGGGTGGTGGGTGGTGCCTCTTAAAGTAGCATTTGATCAAACTGTATGGTCTGCTATTTGGAATAGCATATACTTCACCGTTCTAGGTTTCTTGCGCTGGGAATCGCCCATTAGTATTGCCAGTGAATTGAAGGCGACATTTGTGCCTATGTTAACGGTAAGAAGACCTTGCGTTTTCCTGTTTATGTCTTTTAATTATCAGCTATAAAATCTTACTGATTGCTTTCTAATATTCTCTCGTAAAAGAGGGTTCAGAACTAAATGACTAGCTATCATCGTGGGCTTCGAGCTTATCTATGATTTGCCAGTGGAGTTTGCAGTTTTTAGATCTTGAAATTATAGTATTTTAAATTTTTAATAAACCTGAGTGGAGCTACAGTTCCCTTGATGGTTTAGGTTATTGTTGCGAGCATATCTTGTATCATCCAGTTTGGGTTTCCTAACTGATTCCATGGTCCCTAAAAATTTCTTTGGTTTCATGATTACACAAGGGTTCTTATTACAGTGCCATGGTTCTCAGCTACTATAATGGAACAAAACAACGAGTCTTAATCTACTTATTACAGTACCATGGTTTTCAGCTACAAAAATGGAACAAAAGCAACGAGTCTTGATCTACAATAAACACAGCTTTCATCATTTATTCCACCAACTTTTAAAGTTTGGATTTTATGGCATGATTTTCTCGGACATGATTTCATTCAAGAGCCACTTTGTTTCTTTATAAATATTATTCGGAGCTAAGAGTTTTGTTGGTTCAAATATTTTTCAGGCAGGGTGGAAACTGTGGCCATTTGCTCATATTATAACTTACGGTGTGATCCCTGTGGAACAAAGACTTCTATGGGTCGATTGTGTAGAGCTCATATGGGTTACAATTCTCTCTACGTGAGTACTATGTTTCGGTTGTGAATATCTACCCCCATAAGTTGTTAAGAAATTAAATGATTTACTTTGGGGTATTTTGATAATCCCATCTTGTTTTGCCACAAGTGTGAAATTAACAAGTCTTTAACATTCTCCTTTTACATGTTATTCTTTGAAGGTATTCAAATGAGAAATCAGAAGCGAGAATATTGGAGTCGCATGAAGCTGATTCCGCATCTATAGCTCCTCCTGATGTAAGTCGGGCTACTTATAATGGCATTTAGTTAAATAAGAAAAGAAGGACCAGTGCTGTTGGTCAGTAATGGTTTCAAAATTGTTTGACTTAATTCTCATTCTCTACCTAGTTCTTTTTTTTTACCCACAAACGCATGTTTATTCATTAAAGCTGAAAGAGTCGCTCTCTCTCTGTGTTTTTATCAGGAGTAAAATGTAGACTAGAAACCCGAAGTGAAAAGAAGTCAGACAAATGATAAAGCAAGTGCTGAAACATTATACCCTTATTGCACGTTGGATTGGTAAAAGGTGTCGTGAGAGGTGACTGTTTCTACAGTAGCCGTGGAAGTAATATGATTATCCAGTAAAAATCTTCCTTCTGTCTAAATGTATGTGATCCGTGAATATATATTTTTTAAGGTCAATTGTAATTGATCTCACTCTCCACTATATATGGAACTCTGATTAAATGCACCATAGATAAAAGAATCACAAAATTGAAATCTGCCAGCCTCTTATGTATCAATTTGTCCTGTGTGTTATTGAAAGTATTCTTACATTGGAATTCTCTGTAATCGTACAAACCCATTGTGCTAAACTAATTAAACATCACTGGGAAAATTTTAAATTAGGGACACTTTGCTGGAAAGGAAAAAGGGTCCAAAGATCTCTCAAAAATTCAAAATTACATCTTTTACTTAAATAAAATGAATAAAATTAAATCAGGCAGAAGACATAATAGAGAGGCGACTGGGAGTTGGTCGGAAATCCCACCACCGCCTGATCTGTCTCTGGATTGGCGGCGATGCCAAAGCCCTCCTCACTATTTCTCCACCAGTTGGAGGACGGTGCCTTCTCAGTCTATTTGTCGATGTTGTACGTAACTCATGTAGACTATGTCGTACCGGTCTCATATTATATGACGATGATCGTGTATATGACGATGATCTTGTATATGACGATGAGCGTGTACTGTTTTGAGTCTTGAGGGAGGATGATGAGATACTTGTATTCTTACTTCCGAGAATAGCTGATGACCTCTCTCCGGTGACTGACAACTTCTCTATATTGTTTTGCATTTTCTGAAGAGTTTCTGCTTGAGCTTGGTTATTGTTAATTTGGGGCTGTTTGAATAATGGTTCTGGCATATTTAAAGGGATGTTGGCTGTAGTGGGTGGACCTGTTCTATGGTCACCAAAAGTTTTTGTGGAGAATAAGAATAGTTGAATGCCGTGTTTTAATCACATTGACCAAAACAAAGCCTGCTTAAAATAAAATAAGCAAACTTGTAGGATTAAAAAATAAAGGCGTTCAATTTTGACCTGAGTCAGACCAACTTGTACTAATCAAATGGCAAATACTGCTAAATATATACATCACCTTGTCTCTAACAGTATATATAGTATATACAGAGTTTCAGCATCTGGTTAGCTATTTTACACAGGTAGGTAGCTATCCGTCGTCTTCCTTTTTCAACTCGACTGTAATTCATCCGATTTTGCACCTGTTGTTAATATGGTCCCTTTTTTGCTACACAAACTTAGACTGTTGGTTAGAAGCTGCTATGACAAGCTTAGACTGTGGGTTAGAAGCTGTTATGGCGTGACATTAATTTCCAATAATTAGTATTCAGATTGTTAAAGTAATTGATTTAAATTATTTATGAATGGATCTTGGCGTATGTCAACAATTGTGGCTTTTAGGACCAATAAACTATTGTACAAGTTTATGTGAAATTGTAGATTTAACTCTCAGATGCTTTTCTATTTGCAGGAAGGTAAATTTTGATCTAGTCTCAAATAAGAAATATTTACAACTTAGGTGACTGGAGGAATAAAGTTGAAAAATGACATTGACTCTGAAACAAAATTGAAGAGATCAATTTTATTAATTCTTCAATGGCACGCTTGCACTTTGTTAGTTATTGACTTGGAATGGGAAGATACTGCAAAACTGCAGAATCCAAGAGTCAACTCTATAAATACATGATAAAAATGTAGGACGGTATGTCGATGTATTCTTAGTTTCCGCCTTGCTAAGACAGTCTTCAGGTCTATTTAAAAAACTAAAACTATAATGAGATACAATCTGAATCGACTTCTCTGTACCATATATATGGGGAAGAAGAAAGCCTTATCTTATGTCGGATTGGCCGACTGTTGAACCGCCAAGTATAAACATCTTGCCAACATACACTCATCTCTGTCGACGTTTGGCCATCGACAGATGGACCATTACAAAATCATTTTTGACTTGAGACTTGTTAGTAATTCATGATGAATATTAAAAAGAGAGTACAAACTCTGGCACAAATGCAGGACATGAAGCCGAGGGGGTTTAGCAGTAGGAAGATTTATAACAGCCCGAGGATACAACTTATTATGTAGAATCAGCAAGGCAGGTTTAGTGATTATTGGACTTGCATTGCGAGAAGGTTAGGACTATGTTGTTTTAGAATCCGACTCAAATACAGCATGTGACGCAATCTATGATCGTGGACTTGATCATTCAGACTGCAATGTAATTGTTTAGGATAAGGATCCGCGATGAACAGTGAAGAAGTGTACTGTCTTGAAGATGCCAACTGGTGGTAGGCTGGTAGTCGAACCAGAATTCATTCAGGTGAAGGACTTGAATCTACGTAATGTCTATCCAAGACACATGTAACTTAAAATTTCCCATGTGTTGAGCTACGACACCCAACATGAACACTCAGTCCGTCCATTGCGAGGGAAATAAACTTGTTTAATAGCTACGATAAACAAGATAGTACATTTTGTAATTGGCATGATGAAGTTTTATCAAGTGATTGATTGAATTCTGTCATTTCTTGTTGATGAAGTTCAATATAATTGATTAATTTATGTTGGGCTATATTTATTAGACCGTCTAGTGGATTAAACTTTTAAGGTTTTGGTCGACACATAACTCTTATCGCTGTCTCTCCCACCCACACTGGCTAGTGGTGAGATATAACGGTGGCTGATGATGTCCTTCGACCTACATCTTGGCCATGACACCAGTAGATTAAATTAACAAAACTTTGTATCTGCTTTTAGGTTTGAGTTGAAACTCCATTATGACCCTTTGCAATTTTCCATTTCCTTTTTGTTTTTGGCCTTGGGAAGTGGAAAGAAGAAGGGTACAATCTTGAGTCTTGACATAGCAGAAATTATAGAAGGCTCTTTTGTTTGCTGAAATGGTATGACATATCTAGAAAGCTTTGGGTTGTACAAACAAAATTAATTAATAAGTGATACACCAGCCACATCTAGAAACTAAAAAACACTCGTCAAAGTTGTGTGTAACTAAGGATTCTATAATAATCATTAAAGCTCAAGAATGAGACCTTACACACAAAATTTCCTAGTCTGAAATCTATTCTTTTTTGGTACATCTAGGCAGATATCAAAGTAGCATAACGTTCCCTTTCTTAAAAGGAAGATTAATGTAATCTTTACCAAAAAAATAATCCCCAATAAAGCTAAATATTTACACACCCAATTGTATATTGTAAACTTTATTTTCACTGTCTGAGCTCAAACTCTTGTCCTGTCTGGGCCATGTACGGGTATCGAATCCGAAAGGGGTCTAGCGAACCACCATAACCTTTTGAAAACCCCATATTTTCAAAAGTCTTAGTTCTAGTTCCGCTTTGAACCTCTTCGTCAGCAGATCTAAGAAAGTGGTCACAGAATGTGTCCATTTGGCATGTAGGAGTAACCGAAGGTACATATATATCATTATCATTATATGTATCATAAGTATTGTTGCCGATGTAGGTCTGAACTTGATTGCCTGAAACCAGGTCCGGAAGCGATGTGATGCCAGCGAGGCTAGCCCAATCGAAATTGCCCGAGGGGATGCGCTGAATGTTGGGCTTTTCTTCGTGGTCTAGATATTTGAAAGAGTTTACTTGAGGCAAATTGAGGATCCCATCATTGATTTCTGGTAGAGATTCTAACATGTCATCGAATTGAGACGACGATGAAGTGGGTGAATTGTAGCTGAGTTCGTTGTTAGTAATTTCATCTGAAATCGGCTTTTGACCACTTGAGTTCTTCTTGTAGATTCGACACAAAACCCAATCGTCTAGCTGATACCAAGAAAAATCAGAGGATTAGTTTAAAGTTTTGGAATAATTTAGGGTTGAACTTATAAAGTTAAAAAAACTGAGAGATAATTTATAATTGTCCTAAAGGCACTTTGAAGTTTAAAACAACACTTTTGCAATTTGCTTTTCTCCACATACAGCAGTTTTTAATTCTGTACATATACAAATATGCTAAATAACATTGAACTAAAGTGAGATTACTTTTATTACTTTGTTTTGGTAGGTAAGACAAACAATACTAGTCAGCAAAAGGCTACCATGATAAATTGAAAAGTCATCTTCATATAATTAGATCAAAGACATACCTATGTTAAAAGCTAGTTAACCAAACAAAGTACTAATTGCAACAAAGAAACATAGTATTTATCTTGCAAGCTGAACTAATTACAATTAATAATTATGTATATACCTTTGTACTTCCGATTTTCCTTGGGGGCAGAGAGAGTCTATACTCATGCATGATCCAATTAGTTTTTGTTCCTTTTGGGGCTTTTCCCACATAGAAAACCAAAGCTTTTTTAATGCCAACTTTTCTTCCTTGTGTAGTTATGATCTTATCTGTACCCGTAGCTTTCCAATAACCCGACCCAGCAACCCGGTTGGGTCGTGACCCGTTCGGGTATTTCCTGTCTCTTGGGCTAAAGAAGTACCATTCCTTCTCACCAAACGTCGCCTTACCTAAAAACCAAAAACAAGAAGAAAATCAAATCTCAACTCGATCAACATCAAAAAAATAATAATTTAGAGCTTAAATGTTTGTGAAAGTTTTTGATGTAAATCAAACACAGTTCAACAACAGAATACTATAATTGACTAGTTATCTTGGAGTTATAATGGACCTTTTTAAAACTTGCAAAAGGACAATGTTTTGAATCACTTGAAATACTTATACAGAATACTATAATTAGTTACTTTCCTTAATGAATTTGGAAATTATGAATCCACCTCTATTGTACTCAATAAAAGGCTGATAAGTACAGCTATTACAGTACTCAAAACCATTCACTGCAAAATTAGCCTTCATCACAACTCACCCAAATTCATAAAACTATTACAACCGAGGTTTGATTAACTTCAATTTAAAGTATATATTAGCTCATAGACTCATATTGAGTGAGAAACAAACTGGACTAATTCTTTAAATAAATAAATAAACACTTCTTAGTTCAGCTTTAGAATTCAACAACCAAATTCAGTTAGTACCATCTAAAATTTATAAACCACAAACATGCCAGAGTCACATGAAGATATCAAGAGAGTTTTTAATGGAGACCAGTTTCAAACTTGATAAAAAAAAATAAAAAAGGTTCAGAATAGGTTGGTACAGTTGCTATAATTCTTATAAACAATTAAACACTACAGAATATAGCAAAATCAAGAGCGAGAGGTAAACTTGAAAGGTTACCAGGCAAATCCCAGGGGTCAAATTTGTACAAATCAATTTCTGCTATAATAGGTAGAGAAAAATGGTGACCAGCCACTTTCCTACATAAATATTGAACAAGTAACTCCTCATCAGTCGGGTAAAACCTGAAACCAGGTGGTAAACTCAACTGTGAAAGAGGGTCAGTTTGCATCATTACTCCCATTTTTATTTTTCTATAAATTATATTTAAAAATATTACTAATAGAAAATGTAGTATTTCTTTTTTATTATTTTCTTCAAGAAATGAGTCTAGTGGAGGGGTATTTATATAGAGTAATTTAGTAACACCAAGATAAGAACGGTGGTCGTTGTCTTATTGTTGGAGTATGGGACCAAAATTTGAGTTATTGGCCGTTGATATAATGACACGTTTGAGATAGTTAATTTAAGCGCCTGATCTTATCTTAAAAGTCGTGGTATAGTAAAAAAAGTGGTAATATTCATTGTATCATGGCCAAATATTGAGTGAGTCAGCAACTCTAGTTTGACCACGTGTGTCTTTTAAGGTTAATACTTGTGGAGCTCAATGTCAATAGTCAAATACCATTAAATTATTTTATTTGCCATTGGGTACTAAAATGCTCGAATCATTTGTGCATTTAGTTGGTGATAAGATGTAAAAAAGTTTTTATCACCAAACCAAATAATTGGTTGACACTTCTATCGAAACTCTAAAAAGTTGTGATTTCTTTTAATACTAACTCTCATATAGCAGATATCCTAACTTATTTTAGGCTCCTTAGATCCAATTTCACGGTTTAAGTATAACATGATTTGCGTATTTAAAAATGATTTAAATTTGAAAAAAAATTAATATGAAAATAATCTAAAATTGTTGTAAAGCTTAATTAGTTGGAAACCATCAATCCACACGTTTTATATTACTTACATCAATATGAAACGTTGAAGGAACTTAACTTATATAAAAAAAAAAATACATTAAAAAATAATATATTTATTATTAAATAGTTTATATATTTTAAAATTTGTCTTTTTTCATATATAGTTGTACTCTTTTGTACCGGACATGGCGGTAAATCAATATTTATTCACTGTAGGAGTAGATAAGAGGGGGATGACGAGCCTAATGAGGTCATCTTGATTATTCCTTGTCGTCATTCACACAATTATTTATTTATTTCCCACTTTAAATTCATTCCACCTTTTTCACACACTATTAAAATAAAATAAAAGTTTTAAACCACATACAAACAAACAACCCGTAAAACTATGTGTGGTTAAACTATGGAGTAACAAGACACCTGTCTTAACACGTTGCATCAAAACCAGCACAACCGTCCAAATTAGGCCAAAATTATTAGTATTTTATTCCAAAAGATTAGGGAATTAAAGAAAGCGGCATAACCTAAAATTTAATGCGTTACATGTCGATATTTTATTGGCTCATAACCCTCCATTTTCTCGTCTTATTTTGTCTTTTTGCTCTAAATTGTTTCTTTCACTCTTCAATCTCTTAAAGCTACGTGGTAAGCTCCAATAACTATGAAAGCTCCTGGGGCATCTTATCGGAATATGCAATTAATTAAATATAAAGAAAATAAATTATGGGGTGTGACTAATAATGATTGGGATTTGGATTTTTTGGAATATAAAATAGGCACGTCGAATGCTTTTCGATAATTACGATTTATGGATGAATTCTTGAAAGTACTATAGTCTTTTTCTTGATATCATTTTCCAACTTTTATATTAATAAGTTCATCATCAATATCCTCTTGACCCAAATTTTCTTTAACCACACTAATTGGAATGGAATTAAATTTGACTCCATAGTAATTTAGTATCAATCCGAGACATCAAAAGTCCTCATACTTTAGAAAAGGTCACGACTCAAGAGTAAAAAAATATATATGTGATGCCAAATCATTAACTTCAACAAAACGTATGAAAGTTACATGTAAAAAACAAATTAAATTTTATAATTTTCAGTCTGATGGGGGGGTGTTGTGGCCCGATCGTCTCCACTTACCTTCTCCCTGCTTTAGACGACATGCCTATTTAAATCGATTAAACTTATTGAAGTCTTTCCTGAGAATTTCTTAAATATTAGAAATATTAGCTAGGAGGATGGAAGCATGGGAGATAATGATGGAAGGTATTTAGAAGGTCTATGTTTACTTCTAGCTGACCAGCTCCGTGATTGGTAAAAAATTTAGTGATCATTATTGTCCGCATATGATAAATTACAGGGACCAGATAGTATAGTATAGGGACAACGAGGATCAGTTTATAATTAAACGAATTATGAATAGATGCATGTGGATGAGCTGGCCAAGAATGGCGGTGCGCCCACTCCTACTATTCTGACACGAGATAAACAGTGTTACTTTATAATAAAGTCTTTAAAAATGAAAGTCACATTATAAATAAATAAGACCATCCACCTTGCACATGATATGTAAAAAAAACATTGTAAACTATTGTAAAAAAAATAAAAATGGCCAGCTAAGCTAACTATTGTCAAAAAAAATAAAAAATATTCACCGATTTATGTTCGTATAAACTAACTTTATATAACTTGTATTTTATTTTTACATTGTACTAACTAGTTTTGCCTATCAATAGTATATTTTATTAATATATTGGTACTAATTAATGGAATAAGTGGTATCTATAATTATTAAATAATTTAAAATAAAATGAAATGATAAAGTGATTGTCATCTCAGTTATTGTGATTGTCATCTTTAGAACAAAACTTAACAAATGATCGTCAACATGGCGTTATCAATTATAATATGACCAAAATATCACCACCTTGTTAGCAAAGAACACTAAATGATGATATATCTAGTCTAAGATGGTTGATCTAATGCGTTGAACCCAAATAGCACACTTGTCGGGTTCTCAACTTATGAAAAAACATTTGTAGGAACTCTAGTTTTTCTTCTTCTTTTTTAAAACAAATCTTACTCCATGATAGTCCCAATTTAATATAATGGAGTAATTAATTTTAAAATAAGTCTATTTTGTATATTGAAAAATTTAGTTACTTAGATAACACTATTTAATAAGTAATGTTATTTGCAGATCATGATTAATAGTCACGATAAATATAACTATACTACTCACTTGTCCCATCTAATTGTCAATTATGAAACTATGTGTAATTTTGACCGACTTATAACTTGTATCAAAATTATCAAAATGAATTTTTTTTTAAATTTAATCATAAAATTTAACATTTGAACTATATGATCAACTTTTGAAAATTTTTATTCTAATAATTTTGATACAAGTTTTTAACCGGTCAAAATTGCACATGGTTTCGTAATGGACAATTAAATATGAACGAATGAAGTATTATTAGGGTACATGGAGTATTAAATATGTTCAAATGCTACGTCAAGGTAATGTACTCTTTAAAAGATTCTAACTAATCAATCTTTGGTTCTTGCCCAAAGCTATTTTATAAAAAATCAATCAACTTAATTTAAACTTGGTTCCACCTGCAATTACATTTTTTTAATTCAAAATTACTTCAATCTATCTGAATTGTGGAGATTAGTGGGGCATTTTTGAGCAGTGAGAGCTAACATTTGTTAGTAAATCTTTACAGTAATCCATGAACTGTTACCAATTATGGACCAAGAAGTTCTTCAATTAATACACACATCTACGTTTGACTTTTGATCCTTAATTCCTTACACATCTTGGTCCATTATGCGGTTGTGTATGCACACATATATAACACGCAAATAATAAACATTCCCTTTTAAACATACTAAATATGTACATATTTAATTACTTAAATACCACTTTATCAAATATTTAAATAGCACTTTCTGAATTCAGAAATCATCTTTGTTTGGTATGGAGTATAAACAATAATTATAGGTTTGTTTTTAAATTGATGAGGTAATTAATGTGGGTCACTTGAGCTTATTGTAGTAGGATGTCGTATCTGTGGCAATGAATGACAACTAACTTTATTTCTATTTAGACAAATAAACACATCATTATGAACCGAATGCATGTTATCTAACACCTCTAACAATGTTATTGACCTTTTTGTTTTTGTGTCTGCACGTTAATTCTGTGGATATCTTAAGCTGGACTAATTAGTGGTGTCTAGTAATTAAGTTACTAATTTTGTTCAAAGCTGCCAAACTGTTGGGCCATTTTTCTCATAAGCATAAATAATGATTCTTTAATATTTTACACCAGGTATATGTAGAATCCTTTAAAGCGCACATAAGTTATTGAGAACCAAATATTTAAAAAAAATACTGAGGACCATAGTGTAAGATAATTTGAGTATACTCAGACCTATGAATCGACAGTCTCCGATGTAATTTTGTGCGTTTGTGATCTCCAATATCAATTAAATGTACTTAGAAGTTCAATTAAAAGGTAATCAAGTTTAGGTTTTGTGTTTTCTGGCAATTAGGTTGTTACTAAAGCTAATAGTTGCTTAATTATCTGTCTAATTAGATTTAAGTTGTTCTCTTTTTCTATAAACATATTTTGGCCAAACTTTGTATAGTTGTGATTGATTAGGTAATCCTAAATAAGAAAAGATGGTATCTCGTGTCTGTTATTAATAGTGACATATCAAGTATTCATTCACACCCTTGTTGAGCAATAGTTCCCTTAAAAATTTATTCATAAAATTTCCATGGTTCACTTTTAGAATTCGGATAAAAAGACCGAACTGTTTGGAATTAATTCTTGATAAGAATGTAGATATTTGTTGTTAGATATTTATGTTCGCATGCATATATCGAGCATTGAATTAGTTATTGAAAAATTATCATATAACTCTTTATTTTTTAATCTAATGGTTATAAAGGTGACTGGACATTGTACAGTCTAACTCAATGACTGCATAAAATGGGGACCCCTTGAAACGGTTCTAACACTACCGTCTCGACCTTTTTGTGACGGCTGTAAAACCGTCTTCAAACACACATTTGAGACTGTTCTAACAAAAGCGTCTCAAAATTTCTTTAGAGACGGTTGCAAACCTTTTGCTACGTCTGTCCTAGAAACGGTAGGTTGAACCGTCTCAAAAGCTTCTAGAGACGGTTTGTTTGTTTTTTGAGATGAACCGTCTCAAAAGCTTCTAGAGACGGTTTGTTTGTTTTTTGAGACGGTTTACAACCGTTTCGATTGTTGATATATGGCGTAGTACACTGTACACAGTCCCTCATTAACATTTTAGATTGGACTTTAAGATGACGGTTTGTCCATCTATATCGGATAATTTTTTAAGTCTACGGAATTTAATTAAGCTCATGAGCTAGCTGCTGAGCGATTACTATCAAAACCATCCAAAGCATCCTCATACAATTGCCATTAAAAATGTAGTATAATAGATTTCTGATGTGTTACATATCATTTCTCTCAAAATTAACATCAAATGTCTCCGTAAAAAAATATATAAGGGTATCAATAAACTCCATGTAATCACTTTCAAAATTTCTATATTGCAGTTGCAGAGGTTTACTTAAACAATAATAAAAGCTTTTTCCCTAACAAAACAAAGGGAGTAGCTTCATCAGTCTTTTTCCGGGTCACACCAATCCTCATAAGCGCAACGTAAGCAATAATTCGATACCCGATCAACATTATCCCCAAAGCAAAAACCGATAGCGCTTTATCTCCTAATCCCACAAGCTGAATCGCAGGAAACTCCCCGACCAAACAAGTTTTATCAGCGCCACACGAATACGTATCGCTCGCCTTGTACTGTGCTCCGACTAGTAACTTGTATGTATACTGATTAATAGATACGTATTTAACCCATGCAATGAATTTAGGCACGTGTTGGACATAGTACCCACCAACCAAAAGAAACGAGAGCATAATAACAGACCCTAAAATAGTTGCTGATTTTTGGTCCATGACCATGGCCCCGACAGCTAAGCCAAGGCCTTGTGCGACTAATACGCTATATAAAAGTACAAATAACGTTTTGAAGAAAGTTGCCGCATTTGGTTTTAGCCCACCCATCCAATAGGTGATGACGAGGAATATTGTGGGGAGGACGAGTTCCATGGGTGAGTCGGCCATTGTTCTTGCCATGAAATACGAAGAGAGACGATATGTTCCAGAAGATCTTTCTTTTTCGAGCATTGCTCGTTCTTGTGGGAATGTGAAAATGGCGTTGAAGAGTGGGAAGAAGCCCCAGAATCCGGACGTAAAAAAGAGAAGGCCCATCTGTGAATAATGTACAGAAATATGTTTTTGCAATAATGTTAAAGCCTTTGTGGTACAAAAAAATTTATCAACAAATAAAAAACTGAAACATACTTCTCTTTACAACCAGAGGTTGGCCTTATGTATTCAGGCAAACACTTTTTGTGGAACTGAATTGTTGGTATTCTTGCAGGGCTTGTTTGGTTTCAGGTTTTAAGTAAGTAAGCTGAATTTTTTTAGGCTGGTAAAAGAACTAGTAGTTTGAAACCAACTGATGTCTAACTTTTAAGCAAAAGGGGAAAAAGTTGCAACTAAATAACAAGGCCTTAGTTAGTTGGTCTACATTTTGCTATGATGTTGTCTGCTTCATCCTACCTATTTCGGTTAAAAATAAAGTCCAAAACTGTCTAGAAGAGGGGTGAGACTACTGGCATATAGTTCAATCACTGTTTGGTTACATAAATCCAAATAATCATTTATAAGAGCATAAGAATTTATAATTTAGTTGGTCCTAAAACCGATTATCCATTAGTTACAGCCCTTGATTTAGTCTTAGGCAAACATATATTCCACTAATCTCCTTTGTACTACATAATTTCTTTATTGCTTTAAGATGATTGTTGGTCTAGACTCTAGAGCCTCTACATATCCTTGTGATCCAATTATTGATAACCATGCAGTATTTCGTAACTATCATACAATGAAATCAATTAATTTCGTTTCTAAAAGATCAGGAAATCTAAAGAGAAATACCTGATCTTGTAAGTGAGAGATGTCGGATTGCCACCAAAGCAGCCCAGAAAGGAAAGCAACAACGAGGACCTGCCCGATTTTGAGACCAGAGAAAGTTTCGTGTTTCCTTTCTTTAACTCCTCTTCTGAGTAACACCGTAAATTGTTGCCACCAAGTAGTATTCCACCTAGCCGACTGCTTACTTTCTATAAATTCTTGTAGATCCAAATTAGGCTTACTTTCTTTTAATACTGCTTCCTTTAAACTCTCACCAAGATTCGACTTAAAAGCAGTAACGAGATCTTGCTTGACCTTGGCTTGGTCTACTCGAGAATCATCCGGTGGAACACCTACACAAAATGGAATTGTTAGAAAAAACACATCTAAGAGCTAGTGAAATACACAATCTATATATTTTGCAAGTTGTATATATATCTTTAATGTATTATGCCTGTACGAGGTAATGATAGAAGGTCATAGACTCATAGCCCTCCGAAAATTGACAAATCATCAACTTTCAATTTAACACTCCTCCCCAGTAATAACAAAAATCGTTACATAAAAAATAAATTTATGACTCCACGGCTCCACCTGACAGAATCCTTCTCGCGCCACTTCTTTTAAGATTCCGCCTTCATTAAAAAACTAGTCTTAGAAGATTTAGCCTTCTCTGGCACTAGTTTTAACCACATAACACAAAAGTTTCCTTGTATAACTGTATAAGTTAAGGAGTATTAATAATACCAAAAATTTACATATTGCATGTTTTATATTGTTTTCTTACTTTAGTAGCATCATGCTAAGTAAAGCCTTTGCTCTTAGTGAACAAAAAAGTAATAGAATATAAATATTAGCAATAAATTCCGAGTTAAGACATACCATTAGCAAGGTCCAGTAGGAAATCAGAAGGATTCATAGCAACAGTTGGCGCATACCCTATGCTCGAGAAGTATTCCATACAAACCTCTGCACCTTTTCCAAAGTACAAAGTATTACCGTCCGACAACAACAAAACCTTATCAAACATATAAAACAACCTACTCGAGGGTTGGTGTATAGTCATCACAATTGTTCTCCCACCCTTGGCCAATTCACTCAGAGTCGACACAATCCTCTGAGCTGTTGTCGAGTCTAACCCCGAAGTTGGCTCGTCTAGGAAAATCAAACTCGGATTTATAAGCATTTCTTGCCCTATACTAACCCTCTTTCTTTCTCCTCCCGACACGCCCCTCAATAATGGTCCCCCGATGATGCTGTTCTTACATGTATTTAATCCAAGTTGGCATATGACTGCTTCTGCATGGGATATTTTTTCGGCTTTAGTAAATGTGTTTGGTAGTCGGAGTAAAGAAGTGTAAACTAGGGTTTCCGTCACGGTTAACGTGGGGTAAAGAACGTCGTCTTGTGTGACAAACCCTGTGTTACGTTTAATTTTACTTGAAAAGGGCTCGTTGTTATAAGTTATTTTTCCGGTTAATTTTCCACTTAGTCGGCCACCGAGGGCGGTTAATAAAGTAGTTTTGCCACTTCCAGAGGGGCCTAACATGGCCAGCATTTCACCGGGATGGACTATACCGGTGATCCCCTTTAAGATTATCTTTTCTTCGGATTTTTTCGAGGGGTTTGATTTTGTTCCTTTTTCTATCTTGACCTTATATCCCACATCCGCAAACTGTAAAAATCAGAAATAGAATTTGCAACTTTAAAACTGAGTGTATGATTAGATGATTGGGAAAACTGTATTGGCCAGACAAAATAATATTTAACAGGACGACTTGAGTTATGAGAATGTTACAAGGCTACGTACATGCAACTATATTATAGAACCATCTCAAAAGATATCATTTAAAATAGTAGCTGACATAGGTCTCGTATTGAATTTATGTACTTTACTTTGTGTAGATAACAACAAATGACTTCATTTTTGATCTTATTTATGTTTTCCAATTAATGTTCCTGTTACTATTTCCTAGTCTAATAGTACTTGTCTTAAGTCATTAAATACGTGAACACAATATGAAGAATTCATGTGGATTAATACCAGAGAGAATAGTTGATTAGTACATAAAAACGTACTTAATTTTCAAAAACCGAATTCTCAAATCTTAATTTAATGTTAACTCATTATTTCACTATCTTTATAAAACAATGATGGATAAACAGACGAAATAGAAACTTGCAAACAATTTGATGTGCGAGCAAGTTGACACTTTTCATAAAAACAAAAATTGCAGAGTTGAGATGTTAGCTAGAGCTTTTGTTTGAGAAATAGACCTTAGTTGTGTGAGAGTTCTTGTATAGGTTTGACTTCATTATTCATATTCATATAGTATATATATACCTTAAAAATTTGTGTCATTCAGAACGTAATTCTGAAATCTGTACGCAGGGGCGGCCGATATATATTGTTGCCGAGACATATATATATATACCTTAAAAATTTGTGTCATAGGGGCGGCCCAGTATATATTGTTGCCCGAAACTTTTTTTTTTCTCCATAATAGAGGGGGAAATAAAAAAAAAGTTAAATAAAAATGTTTGGCAACGGTTTTGAATAAAAGCTATTACTAGGCTACACGCTTCATTTGAAATAGATTTGCTTTTAAATATCTATAATAATTTAAAATATAATTGTATTCGCTCATCGTGGAGTTGCCCTCAAAAAAATCGACTTTGTGTTGCCCAAGGCCCAAGCCTTACTTGGCTTGGACTTGGGCCAGCTCTGTACGCACATAAAAAAAAAGTATTAGAAAATATATGAACCATCAGACTTATCAGTATACAAGCAAAGAAATCAACCAAGGTATATATATTATGATCGGGACTCACCCAAACCATGCAACAATAACTGTCTACGTTAAAATATTCCCCGGTTGCACTTATTCAAAGAGACTGTTAACTTAGGACGTTTTCAATTTTAACCTTATTATTTGTAGATTTGTATCACGTTGGTTGAAATTTCATTAACTATTATTTATTCCTAATAAACTGGAAATTATACTATTTTCCCTGAATTGAACCTGATACTTTATCAACCAGTAAGCCCTAGTCCCTGTCACCGTTAATAACAATCTATATCAATTGTGAATATCCTGATTGAAAACGATGGTGAGTGATAATATAGGAGTAATATTTAAACATGACAATTGACATGCATGTTTATATTATATATAAATATGTATGTATAATATACCTTCAATGTAACAGGACAATTGGCTTCTAATAATTTGTCTCCATTACTAATCCGAATTCTCTTCATATCATGAGCTTCTAGATCCACCATCGCCTTTCCCATGTCTCTTTCTCTCTTTTATAATTTATAAAGAAATTAAGAACAATGTAAAAAAGGCCAACACCCCTCTTTCCCCTACGACACTTGTATATGCACCTCTTTGTGATAAGTGATACGTGTAAGCAAAATTGAAATTGAACAAATTTACCTGTGCTATTTATGAGGAACAAAAAACAATAAAGACCATCATAGGTCTACGTGTGTGAAATTGTAATGCTGTTTTAATGCATGTAGACATACATTGACACGCTAATATAGTAATATGTAACAACTTGTTAATTCTTATTTATTCTCTCTCTTCCTATTGAATTGTCAATTACGAAACTACGTATAATTTTAACCGGTCAAAAACTTGTATCAAAATTATCAGAATGAAAATTTTCAAAAATTAATCATATAGTTCAAATGTTAAATTTTATAATTAGATTTTTAAAAAATTCATTTCGACAATTTTGATACAAGTTATAAATCGATCAAAATTACACGTAGTTTCGTAATCGACAATTAAATTGGAACGGAGAGTATGTAAAATGTGATATTCATGCCAATATATGTTGTTAAATTTTATAATTAGATTTTAAAAAAATTCATTTCGACAATTTTGATACAAGTTATAAATCGATCAAAATTGCACGTAGTTTCGTAATCGACAATTAAATTATAACGTAGAGTATGTAAAATGTGATATTCATGTCAAGATATGTTGTTAAATTTTATAATTAGATTTTAAAAAAATTCATTTCGACAATTTTGATACAAGTTATAAATCGATCAAAATTGCACGTAGTTTCGTAATCGACAATTAAATTGGAACGAAGAGTATGTAAAATGTGATATTCATGCCAATATATGTGGAGAGATGTGCACTTTTGGAAGATTATGACGGTAACAAACCACAATTATTCAAGAGTTATTTTCAGCTCTTTTGATGAGGTTGTTACGATTTTCCTAAATCTTTTACAGTTGTACGGTTTTCTAGACATGCACATGTTTATAGGGTGCATGTATAAATGTTTATTTACGTATTAGTAATCGTGCCCCACGCGTTGCGTGTGTGACGCGTAATGCAATTAAAATATAAAAAATAAGTGTAGTTATGATACAAATACATGGATAATACAAAAAAAATAGTATAAGACTTAAAAAGAATGTTTGGTTGTTAAAGAGGGACACATAGTGTTATTAGTTGTTATTTTATTTTTATTTTATTTTTATTTTTTTATGTGAGGATGGTATTATTGTAATTAATAAAAACATATAGGGGTATTTTTGGAAAAAATAGGCAAAATTTGGCAGCCTAATTTGTTTTGGGTTTGCTTATTATAATAGAATGATATTAACACGAGTTTAAAAATCACCTTAGTTTGTTAAAAAATAAATTGGGTAACAATAATAATGTACTTTATTATTTGCACACTTATTCAAATTAACTAGGATAATTATTCCATGCCCACCCATGTATGTTGAAGCTAAAATGGAAAATTAAATCGGAAATAATAAGCAAGACATGGGTAGCTAAAACACGCGCCATCGATCTTTAAAGAGCAACTCAAAGTCTGAAGCTCGGTCACAGCAAAACATTATGTATACTTAGCCATCTTGAATTATGTATACTTAGTTCACAATAAAACTTTTTACTAAACAAATTAAAAGTCTATATAGAGTGGTCGATGATAAAATATTAGACTATTTCATATTATATTAGTGTTAAGTGTAGAAATTCAGCAATGTGCTGAATATAATCTTGATTATATACGAAATATACAAAGAGATATATAGAGAGAAATTGAATGAATATTAACAAGTAAAAATGATTCATTAGTTTGATCAAGTTTGTTACAGCGTATTATATAACTACCTGTTAATTATGTATTTACATAAGAGATTCTTGTAGTATCAAAGTTATAATTAGCACAGTACTATCATTCTATTATAATAAGCCAACTCAAGACAAATGAGCCTGCCAAATTTTGCCCATTTTTTCAAAAAATACCCCTATATTTTTTTATTAATTACAATAATACCATCCTCACATAAAAAAATAAAAATAAATAAAAATAAAGTAACAACTAATAACACTATGTGTCCCTCTTTAACAACCAAACATTCTTTTAAGTCTTATACTATTTTTTTTTTTATTATCCACGTATTTGTATCATAACTACACTTATTTTTTATATTTTAATTGCATTACGCGTCACACACGCAACGCGTGGGCACGATTACTAGTACAATTAGAAAGTAACAGAAAAACACATATTATAATCCAACATTAAGGAATACATGCTAGAAAGTACGGGCCAAAGCATTAACATTTTAGTATTTTGAGTTGTTGGCGGTAGCTAACCAAGACCTCCTCAAGTCTTACTTCTAAACAGAGCCGGTTCCAGAGTTTTGGGACTGTAGGTAAAAAAAAAATGAGGCTCTTTTTTCTTCTTTAATAATTTTTCAGATTTGTTACTTTAAAAAATAGCAGACCTTTTTATAATGTATGCAATATATTGAACCAGAAAATATATTACTTTGAAACTATAAGACTAAAGTGAAATAAATATGTGATTAAATTCAAAAATTAACTACTGTCAGGGTTTAGAAACTTGTGTAGTTTCAGCAGGCTTTGATATAAGTTATGATGGGCAATACTGTTATGATGGACAATAAGTTATATGTAATATATTGAACCAGAAAATATCTTACTTTGAAACTATAAGCCTAAAGTGAAATAAATATGTGATTAAATTCAAAAATTGACTAATGTCAGGGTTTCGAAACTTGTGTAGTTTCATCTTTTGGGGACTGTAGCCCCGTGGCTCTTGGGCCAACCCCTAAAACCGACCCTGCATCTAAGGGACACTATATATATATATGTCTAAGTGGATTATTTTTGTTTAGTACGTTCTCGTTAGACTTATGACTATTTTACTCCCGATTTAATTACTAGTTAACACTTTCTAAATGGAATTAACCTCTTTTAGTTGTTACTGTATCATTAGTGTCACAATTCTTTAAAAGGGAAAAAAGGTGTCTATACATGCAAAACCCGAAGTTGCCGGTTTGAGAAACGGAAGCGGGAAATAAAACGGGAAACATGAAAAAATTGAAAATTTAATGTTTACACACGTAAATAATAGGAAGCTAGGAAACATAAACGACAAGTGGAAAATGAGATTGAGAAACGAGTTTTTCGGTAAGTATGCAAGTAGTATGTCTAACTTTTATTTATTAGTTTGATTATCCGAGTGTCATAACAATATCGGAATCTAGGATCAAGGATTAGTGTACCGCTATAAACAATGCTAATACCACAAATGGTATGACATATTGATGTGATCTTAAAATGTCGCAATTTTATTTTTATTTTTTTGTTTTGTAATGATTTTCTAAGATGGACTTCTTCATACACATATACTTGGGGCAGAACAGGGCAGGCCTAGAGTCATGCATAACAATTTAAGCACTGTAAAAAAATTATTGAATCAAGTAAATAGTTGCTGAAATTTTAACAAAGTTGGGCGAATGGGCGGAACTTTAGGGTCGATCCTTTTATGACCCAAATCAACCCAAATTAAGTTGTCAGGTACGGCCGTAAATGAAGCGAAAAACGAGCCGAACATCGCTATGTTCATGTTTATCAACTGAAACACTTGTTCATGTTCAGTTCATGTTCATTTAAATACGAATGAACATTTGACGAACATGAACCGAACATTTGACAAGCCAAACACGAGTTTTTCGTGAACGTCTCTTTTCATTAATACAAAATATTTAATAGTTAAAAAGAGTATTTTCTTTCTTTCTTTTTAGAATATATTGCAATTTTATCATTTAGTATTATATTGTTTACTATAATAAAGTTGTATACAAATAAATAAAACGTTAGTTAATTAATTTATTTGATATCATAACATATTTTGTTAGTTTTAAGTTTATATATTTTAAAAATGTATAAATTCTTTTTTACATATGTATAGTTAATTACTTTGATAAGTCGAGCATTTAACAATAAAATCGGTAACAGTATTTATACTATGATGATATAAATTACTTTAATAAGTTTAAAATAATACAAATATATCATGATTAATATTATTGTAGTATAAATAAGATTACTAATTTGTAGTGATATTACATCATTAATAGATTTACTTTTTTGATTTTATCAAACTTTATATATAGTTACACGAAAAGAAGCATAGACGAAATGAACAGAGTCGTGTTTATGTTCAGTTCAATTAATAGACGAACACTATATTCTTGTTTATTATAAATGAACGAACATGAAGAGAAACTCAGCCGAGCCGAACACGAACGATTCCACGAATAGCTCATCTCATTTACAACCCTAGTGTCAGATACATAGGTGATTTAGAATCTAAATTTAACTTTTTTTTCTTTTAAGAAGTAGCATATTTAAGCTTTTAAAAGATACTAACATTTTTTTTTGAGTTTGGTTTAGTATTAAATTTCAAGATTTTAGGTTGTTATATCATGGTAACTCTCACATTTTGTTATTTTTCATGCATGCAAATGTTGGGTTTTGGTACTATTTCGAATACGATAAAAGAAAGGACAATAAAATAAAGAAGACAGGAACGCAATGAAAATAACAATTTATTTCTCACAATTGGAATATGAATTACAATTACTGACTCGTACAGAATTAAATTAAACTGCTGGACTGGTTTCGCAAATAACCAAACTGCCGGACTGTTTTGGAAATAAAACAAACTGCCGGACTGTTTTCAACAAATAAAAAACTGCCGGACTGTTTTGTAAATAAAACAAACTGCCGGACTGTTTTAACAAAAAAGAAACTGCCGGACTGTTTTAAACAAACTGCCGGACTGTTTTAACAAATAAAAAACTGCCGGACTGGTTTTAAACAAACTGCCGGACTGGTTTTAACAAATAAAAAACTGCCGGACTGTTTTGTAAATAAACTGCCGGACTGGTTTTAACAAATAAAAAACTGCCGGACTGTTTTGTAAATAAAACAAACTGGACTGGTTTTAACAAATAAAAAACTGCCCGGACTGTTATTAAATAAACTGCCCGGACTGTTATGTAAATACTGGAAATTAAAGTACAGGAAAGTAAATTACAGAATAGGAAAGACTGAAATGTAAATTACAGAAACTAAAGGTACTGGAAAGTAAATACAAAAAAGGAAACAGTACTGAAATTAAATGGACAGAATAATAAAGGACTAAAAAATAAATAACAGAAATTAAAAGAAGAGGCAACTGCTGAGCAGTTTTCCTTAAACAATATTTCCCGAACCACCTTTAAAGGTTTCTGGTTTCGGGACTTTGTTCCCAAGGTACAACTTCTATCTCAGAGTGGCTCGTATGGAAACCGGCACCGAACCACAGGTCGAGCTGTTGGTGGTGCGGTTCTCTCTCACTAAGTGTATGCTTATGCTGTGAGTTGTGTGTATGAAGGTGTGTCCAAATGAGAGGGGGATGGCTGCCTTTTATAGGCTCTAATGAAACCGCAGCCATAAATGTTGGCCTTTAATTCTGGGAGTTACACCCCCAGAATCCGCTCAATCAATTCTGAAACCGCAGCATTTAATCTCATTCATTGCTGGAGCGTTTCTGATTGCTGGAAACTCTAGGGACTGCTTTGTATTTTATACAAAACTCCCTATTCGGGTTTGGACCCAAGACCCGAGACCCGAGACATTCCCCAAATCCCAAATCTCAAGCTCAAGCCCAATACACACTAATACTCTTAGGTGTATGTGGACATGTTAGTTTAATAACTACATGGGTTGGTATGGTATATATATTGTAAAATTAACTCTTAATCTTCCAATATGGGATTATACTAAATGGTTTTCCTTTACCATTTCGGTTTTTCCAGATTTGAGTTTTCGAGGCACCAACTTTGAAGCCACTTTGTATTCACACCCATTCTCCGAATAGGTCATGTGATATACCGTTACGAAGCTCGTCACACGGGCTACTCAACCACGTTGAGTTCGGTATAAACAACTCAGCGCTGTTACACGAAATAATGACTCGAAGTTGGTCCAGTGACCATTCGGAAACACCCATGTTTTCACATGTTTTTCCAACAGCAAATCCGTTTCTTGTATTTGTTGTCATTTTTTTTCATCAAATAAGGTTAAATATGGCCAACAAGTCGTATGAAATGCACACTTGTAACGGTGTTCCGGAGTAGGTTGTGGCTGGTGCCGCTAATAGAATATATATAGAGAGATAAAAAAGAAGAAGAAGGGGAGATGCTCTCGATTTATAATAAGACCTTAATTATTTTACTAAAACTCCAATAAACCGAAATTCGGTTTTCAAACCTTACTAACCTAATCTTAATGAATTTGGTTAGAGCAGATTAAATATAATCTCCCTTTCTAATACTCCAATTTAGACCTAATTTAGCCTAATAATTTAGGCTTAGTATACCATAAAAGTTGCAATTTTACAAACTCATGAAAATATCGTTGGTTAGAGTTAATTAACTTCCAATGTCTTTTTTTTAGGCTCGGCCAACAAACCAGACCACCCCTCTTAAGAACATATATACATGTGATCAGGGTAAGCTTTAAATTTAAGTTGAAACTTTGAAAATATCGAAACAATAATGGTACACGCAAACGCATAAAACACGCCCAAATAATCTATACCTCAAACTCCAATCTAAAACATAAAAAGGATGAGACATCGCATTGATTTAGTGAGAGTCAAAAGCTGTCACAAGCATGTCACTAATTTAAAAATCTGTCACAAATCTGTCACAAATCTGACTAAACTGTCACAAAGCCGTCACAAAAACCGTCGTTAATAAGCTCGTAACAAAAAATACTGTCAATAATTCCGTCGTTATTTATGTATTTTTTTGTAATGCACGTAAATTAATGGTAATATTATTATATCCGGTTTGGCTAATAATCGAGTACCGCGGTGACATTGTTTAAGTATAAAAATGTCATTCTAAATCAAGTTGTATTAAATGAAAATAGTAGTGGCATTGATAGACGTTAAATAGTACTAGCTAAACGCTATCATTTCATTATAACATTACCAATATCGACGTCTATTAATTTAATAACTTACCCAAGGCGAATATATTTAATAAATTGCTATATAGTATAACAAACACTCTAAAGCACATACTATAATTGACAAATGCCTAAGGGCATTAGTTTGGTTTTCCCTATTGTACCATATAGTTTGTGTACAAGTCTACGTGAATAGAGGAATTCTATACGTAGCAATAATTGAGCAATATAAGTGTAATTTTTTCAAAGAAACATACCCTAAATTTCATTTTGGATCAGATCTAATCCTGATAGCCACCTCTCTTATAAGTTGAATTAATCAAATTCAAAATTTCCCGATCTATTTCAGAATACCCGTTTACTCGAAACTCGTATGTTTACATTTCTACTTTCTTTGATTGTCATATTATGATATTAATAACGAGGCCATATACGTACATTGAACTTGTGCCGACTTTAAACTCCAAAGAGGAAAATCAATGTTAAGAGCGGCCCTTATGGGAGGAATTAATTTCTTGTTTGGTTCTGCTGTTTCTTAAATTTATCAAAAATAGCTCTGGGTGCTTAAAGAAATAGGAGTCAAAATGATAAATAAAACAACAAATTGGCTTCATGGAACGATCCTTACTCTCGGCCAGAATGTGGATTAAGTTTTGTAGTTTTATTAGATGAAAGGACAGGATAAGATAATCAGGTGCGGAACCACGATGATTTTTTGAGGGTCGTGATGTAAAAATATGTCGAATAGAAGATAAAATAAATAGGGTTTAATACAAAATTTTTATTTTTATTTTATGTTTAACATAACATAAAATAAATATGAAATTAAGATAAAAGGGTCTTGAGCAATATATATTTATTTATTTTGTAATCTTGTTTGTTTGGAAAAATACAATGGTCATTTACGAAATTTGGTAATTTTAAGATAAAAAACATAAAATTTTAAAAAAGAAGAACCTAAATTTTAACTCTTAATCTTTCAGTACATTAAAATCAATTTTACTACTACACTAACAACTTTTCTGATTAATTGGAAAGACCCATCAATGTATATATCTTTAAAAAAATTTAAATTACACATAAAAAAAATGAAATAAAAAATAAAAATCGCTGTCGGGATAGTGACGCCCATCCCCGGGTCCGCACATGAAGATAAGTAAGATTTATTATAATAAGTCAACTAATTTGTGATGCAAATTAAGTCGTGAATCACGATCAACACCATGACAGTAGCATGTGTATAACCATTAATATTATACGGTTAGTAAAACTTATAAACTAATAAAAAAAGTAGGAAGTGATATGTAGTGTAACTGTGTTACATAATTTGAAAATATATTACTCTCTTTGTCCCTAGCCAGCTAATTGGAAAACTTTATACTATGCTATATATAAATTTATAAAAGAAACTCTAGAAAAGCATTTTATGTCAACTCTTTCAATTTAAACAATACATTAATCGTTGATATTAGTTTCAAAATGTTTTAGTTCATTTTCCGATCAGGACTGCTATATTACTACATAATTTACATTAATTTGCACTCCAAGGAACAAATGTAAATGGAATATAATCTTCAGAGGATAAGTTTATGTATAAAGTAATTACAAGCATGATAAGCACAAATTATTATAGTATTAGACCATTTGTTTTTTGTCTTGGGACTTGGAAGTAGTTGGATGATCAAAATCAAATAAAAAAAAGCATTTTCCCGTTTTTTAAGCAAAATCAACTATAACCTTACACCATCTACATTGTTATATCGATTTTTAATTAAAACACTTAGCTAACAATGCATTTTTTTTTACATTAATTGTGTTAAATCATGTGTCATCTTTTTAGATATTAAAAAAATTGTTAAATATAACAATGTTTTTAATGTTGTTAATCGATAATGTGGCAAATAAACCTCATAATTAACCATATATTTCCAATTAGATTACTATTTCAAATTTGAACGTGTATCACGTGTTCTCCTATTTGGGTGACATACAAAAATACTATATAATAGGCCTTTAATTAATTATTAATTTTAACTAAAATAAGATAATTTTGTTAATTTAATACACTAATATGAAGGTTAAATTTAATATACACATCTGACACTTAACGTGCAATTAAATGATGATGTGTCAAAATTAATAATGTTAAAATTAACACAACTATTATGAATGCTCTTAAAATTTTAACTTTTGGTGTTTATAATTATAAGTACACAAAAGCATAATTACATGAGCTTAGCTTTACAACTAGCTAGTATATTTAGATTACAAGTAAAACTTAAAACGAATAATGTATGTTCTTTTTAAGCAATATCAACTCTAACCTTAAAATTTTAACTTTTGGTGTTTATTACTAGTACACAAAAGCATAATTACAGGACTTAGCAAACAACTAGTATATTTAGTTTTCAAGTAAAACTTACAAAAAATGTTTCCTCATACATGAGATCCTCCATCCATTCCATAGTCCATTTCTTAAATAAAATAAAAAATAGCTTTCCAAAAAAAAAACTGAGGATTTTACTTTTTAAATTCAACTCAACAAAGTGAAAATATAGTTATAAGTTATAACCAATCATTTAAGCAAATATGTATTCTAAGAGATAAGAAAAAATAACATCTATTCATTTACAATATACATGCATCATACAGGCATATTAATTACAGTACGTAAAAAAGCCCTCTATAAATTAGTGTGGTTAAAAAAAATATGTCAACTATTTTTTTTTTAGGGCAAGATACTGCGGTGGTAACTACTGTTACTGTAACAGCATATCCAATGGTTTTACTAGTTTTTGTTTGTTAAGTGTTGACACAGTGTACATGTTAACTTTACCTATAAAAACTATATAACTAAATAAAATACGAGTTATAAAATTGATATACACTAAATAGTACAACTATTTAAAGTATTCAATATATCATGGCTCACACAGCAATGGTTAACTTCATTGCTACGTATATCATAAAACTTATAGAGAGATAATACAAAGTTGACACATCATTATATCTAACATAACCGTAAAAGTTACATTTTGCTAAATTATGACACTAAAATTGTTTCTAACAGATTTATACTCTAAGAGTATTCACGTCAGCCTCATCAAAATTTTCTTCAAATACGGAGTGAAAAATCAATTTTTTGCTATTTAGAGAGTCATGTACATTTTATATTCTCTCTAAAACATGATATATATCAATAATTAATTATTTTAACATTACATTTTAATGTAAAATTCATATTCGGATAAATAACATACACATGATTAAAGTGTGTTTTATTGATTTTTAGTTGATGGTCAGTTCTATATATTCTCTATTTATAAAGAGTTATATTAATTTTATTTAAAAATAAAGAGTTCATTGTGAACTTGATGTAGTTGAATTTTAAATCTAAACTCGTCAAAATTAAAGAAAGTAGAATTTATTGAGTGAAATCTAACCACGGACTTACTAGTTACAATGAAGGCATGAAAAGGTCCCATAAGCGATAAAATCTAAATCCAAATATTGGACAAGGGACCATTAATAATAGTCTTCATTCTTGTCATTCTCATTCATTATAGCAAAAATAAGTTAGACAATATTCATCCCTTTATTGTAACTCTCCCATTTTCAGAGGTACTGTATAAGTACAAATCTTACAGCCTTTTTCCATAAAACTAATTTATAGACAACAAAAGTAAAAATGAGAACCAGATTCCAAAATAGCCTATCTGTTTTTCTCCAAATCCTTTTTCTCTTCCTATACTCTTTTGCTCATTATTCTTGTTCTGAAATCCAAATATCACAATTCCCAGATGGTTTCATGTTTGGAGCATCTACTTCTTCCTACCAAGTATATACATGCATACATACATACAAAACTGTATATTTTTCTATGCAAAATTTTATTTCCTTTTGTATCTTGAACTAATGAAATGAAAATTGTTTAAGGTGGAAGGGGCTTATCTTGAAGACTCAAAAGGTCTCAGTAATTGGGATGTCTTTAATCACCGCCCAGGTTCGAGCTAAAGAGCGATGAATTTGTTAACCGTAGCTTGATAAAAGTATCGATAATTGTTCTATTTTCTTGATAATGGTTATGAGTTATGACAGAGAATGCTTTTGGGGATAATGGAGACATTGCAGATGATCATTACCATCGTTACTTGGTATACTACAACTTGTTTTATTTTATTTGACTACTATATTGTTTTACATTTGTCATTCATTTGCCAACTGGTTTATTGTTTAAAATTGTTACAGGAAGATATGGACATTGTTCATTCTCTTGGGGTAAACTCTTACAGATTTTCAATTTCCTGGCCAAGAATTCTCCCTCGTAAGATTTAGATTTTTGAATAATGTTTTCATAGTATAGATAACTATAAAAACACATCCTTGAGGTTTGACTTCATTTTCAATTTAGTCCCAATAGAATTTTGTAGATATTATTAATCCATGCCTTGTCTTTTCATCAAACAAGTACTTTGTATAGATTTAAATTAATTAGTCCTCGAGATGCATGTTTTGTGCAACTAGCCCTTTTGTATTTCACTAATTTACTAGTTGAAATAAAATATACTTTAATTCAGTTGTCCAGTCAAACTTTGGTAAAGTGACTTGATCAGTAAAATTTATGAGAGCTGAGGGATGTTAAAAAGTAAATTTGGGACCAGATTGATAAAGTATCAGACCTTGGATGATCTGATAACTACCCCCTATCACAAAAATGTCAAAAGACTCAAAACCTAAATTGGTTAAATGATTAGATTTTAAGCCGAACTTTTGTGTTATAAGCTGTTGTAGCTACAAAGCAGTCTTTACTTCTCCAGAAATAAATTAGTCAGATTTCTCTTTTCTCTCTTTAAGCTAGTTAGTTAAACCAAATTAGATTAAGCGGCATAAATCCGTCTTCGTTCTCATGCTCAAATAAGCAAGTTATTTCCTTAAACTTGCAGCCAAACAACCTAAAATAATTACACCAGCTTCATGATACTTCAGCTACTTTTAAAAAGGCACATTTTAAAATATACTACGCCCTATACTTAGTTCTTGTTTGATTGTAGCTCTTACAGAAATAAGCTAACTTTTTGTAAGGTTGCTAAAAAAAGACCATTCATACATCTTAAAATTTCCATCCTTTTTAGGGCATGAAACCCAAAAATATCACCGTTAATCGTTGCCAACCAAACCTACTGCATCCTATTAGGAAAAAACAGCTTAAAAGCTGCAACCAAACAAGTCCTCTGTAACTGTTATCATTCTCCATACCTATTTGGTTTTGTTGTTTGATTAATGATCTTTCTTGATATACATTTAGGTGGGAAATTTGGCCAAGTCAATCATGCTGGGGTCTCATTCTATAACAAAATATTAGACAGTCTTTTACTTAGAGGTACAAACAGATTCACCATTTACTCATAGTGACTACTGACTCGCACTCTTACAATTTTCTTATAATATTTAAAAAATTGACCGATAAAAATTTTCATGTAGGAATTGAGCCGTTTGTAACTATCTATCACCATGACTTTCCCCAAGAACTTGAAGGCAGATTTAGATCTTGGCTTAGCCCCCAAATGCAGTAAAGCTCTGAAACTTTTCATTTTCAAAATTGTCAAGTTATTTTCAAGATTCGTTAACATTTCATTATTGGCATTTGATATGGAAAATTGAGTTAGTTTGGGTGCTTTTATGTTTGCTCTTAAACTTGGTAGAGATAGACTCAGAAACAACTAAACAAGATGGAAGTGTTACCTAACAGACTAGATCTATCATATATAGTAAAATAATAATCAACTTTTGTAGCAGAGGCGTCGAAGCTCAAGCCATTGATATTTATGTAATGATATAGGGAAGAATTTGTTTATTATGCGGAGACATGTTTTACAAGCTTTGGTGATCGAGTGAAGCATTGGGTTACTATAAACGAGCCAAATTTATTCTCGAACATGGCATATATTAGAGGACGATACCCACCAGCTCGTTGTTCTCAGCCTTTTGGCAATTGTTCGGCTGGAAATTCTGATGTGGAACCACTCATTTCTCTGCATAATCACTTATTAGCGCATGCCAAGGCAGTAAAACTATATCGCGAGCAATATCAGGTGAAATGATTAAAATTGCAATGAACTAAGAAATGACTTGTGGAAATATTGATTTTATGCTTATCTTGACTTTGTACGTGTAGGTAAAACAAGGTGGAGAAATAGGGATTGTTGAAAATGCATTCATGTATGAACCAATGGGTGATAATGAGCTTGATCGAGATGCTGCAAAAAGGGTCCTGGCGTTCGAAATAGCTTGGTAATTGTAGAGTTTATTCAATTTAATGGTATTGTTCAAAAAATCACATTTGGAGTCGGGTTATACAAAATTTTGGCCCCAAACTATGACGCCAACTTACTGTGGTCTCTAGACATTCAATATTGATGTTAGATATTGTGCAACAATTTTCATGTGAACAGAAATCATTGTGGAAAAACTACATTGACAATAACTTATCGAGTGTTGCAGTAAAATTTATATTTCCAGTGTCCATGTAGCATGTTTTTTTCCTATGTGCTTGTTCTTGTTTGCCAATTGTAATTTTGGCAACCAATGACATTATTCTTTTTGGCAAATAAATATAATTTTACCTTTATTAGGGAAGAAAAATCATAAGAAATACAGTTACTGATTTGAACTCTGAATCAACCTTAGGCTTTTGATATCTCCACAAATATTTTTCTCTCATGCTCCTGTTAAAACTTGGAGTTGATTGTGTCAGATTTAACTGACAGTCATAACTCACCCTGTCGTACATGTATAAAATTTGATTATATCTAACATGACAGGACTTATGATCCTTTGGTATTTGGGGATTACCCTCCTGAAATGCGGCGTTTCCACGGAAAAGAATTGCCCGAATTTTCTCTCGAGGAAAAGAAGCTTATAAAAGGAAGTATTGATTTTATTGGCATTAACCATTACTCGACACTGTATGCCAAGGACTGTCTTCATTCTAGTTGCCCCCTTGGTTATGACAGAGCAATTCGAGGGTTTGTTTACACTACTCAGGAAAGAAATGGTGTTCCGATTGGGGATCCGGTATAAAACCATGTAAATTAATAGTTTAAACTTTTTTTTCTGAAAAACCCTTGCTAAGTCAATTAACTTCTAATTTCCGTACTGTTACTTGCCTTTTTTTTTTTTTGGTAAACAGACGAGCAAACCTCATTTCTCCGTCGTTCCAAGAGGCATGGAGAATATCGTGAATTATGTGAAAAACAGATACCACAACATGCCTATGTACATACTTGAAAACGGTGAGTAAATACCTCAAGTTTGGAAAAAACATTTGTTACAGTTAAGAATCAATCGAAGTTCATGAATGTAAATTAAGATTCCACATTCTTTTTTATAAATCTCGCAGGGTATTCACCACCAGACGAGCAAAATAAGGAGGAGGTCTTGAATGATGTGAAGCGAGTAGAGTTCCATAAAGAATACCTTTCTTATTTGGCCAAGGCTATCAGGCAAGTACTGAGTACATTTTAGTATTATGCCGTGGTTTTGTACACTCGCTGTAGTGTCAATGTGTCATCAGATTTATTTGTTCACCAACGGATAAAGTATAGCTAGCATTTTTGCATAGTTCTACAAAGACTGGGGGAAGAAAAATAGCTAAAACTTATTAGAACAGTGTACAAAAATGAACTTATAGAAAAGTGTTAGTACAAAATACTTTATTTTTCTTGAATCAATTTGTACCCCGGCCTATAATTTATTTTTGATTTGGTTCAGTAAGTGCACTAAATCACCAAGAAATGTAACACAGTGTACTAATTGCTACCATTAAAGGTTAACTTACTCTTTTTTAAAAATTTCAAAATAAAGTGATACGTTAATGTAGCTGTAGTTAACGATGTTAGTCAAAACTATGCAATTGGGAGTGTTTGTTTTTTCATTTGAAAATTTTCATATGAAGCGTATATATGTAGTGATAAATTAGAAATGTTATTTACAGAAATGGTGCCGATGTGCGGGGCTATTTTGCTTGGTCGTTGATGGATAATTACGAGTGGATAGATGGTTTCAAACCTACATTCGGGCTTTACCACATAGATAGGCAAACTCTAGCAAGAACTCCGAAACTTTCAGCTAAATGGTATAAAAGTTTTCTTACGAATAGCAGCCACAAGAGCAACGAAACGATGACAAACGGCTCATCAATAAAAAGTAGCTTTATATCCCTTTCAAGACCTCGACCTCGACAAGCTGAGATGTGAAATGGGTACTCTATTTACGTATATCATTGTGCGGTGTCAATTGGCATTCATTCTTTTCCTAAATTCATCATCTCTTCTGTTTATTTGGGGCACATATGATAGTTGTGTTTCTATAGTACTCGTCTGGTCATACAATGTATAATAATAAGAATGTGACAATTGTTCAGTTTATATAATAATAAGAATGTAAATTTCCTAAATTCACCATTAATCAGGTGAATGGCATTCACCAAAAAAACAGCAATGTTAATAAAAGGAAAAGGACAACACCAGTAGTGAAGTGATTTGTAAAGTAATGTTAGTACATGAATTGGAAGCTTCTTTCATGGATTTATAAAGTTAAAAAAGTAACCCTTAAAAGTTGCAATAAGAATGTGAGAATTGTTCAGTTTATATAATAATAGATTTTTTTTGTAAGTGTTTATACATTTATTTTGAGAAAGTGGACACTGATATTGTAAATTACGTAGGAATGGAGATGTTAACTGTTTGAAAAAAAACATTATTATGTAAGTGTCATTAGTAGTATTACCTTAGTGAATATAGTAGATAAAAATTAAAAAGTTTATCTTTTTGTACAAATGAGAACAACTTCAAGAGCATTGACAAACAGACACTGATACTTATTTGTAAGCCAGTAAAATTTAACGCAAGCATAATCTATGTTTTCAAGAAATCATAGATTTTCGGAGATAAACTCAATAAACTGAATGCATATGTGATATTAACTTATTTATCGCTAAATGGCCACACGGGTTTTCCTAGTAACGCAGCAGCCACAATAGCAGCGACATGACGAAAAATTAAAGATCATTGCGAATTAAAAGCAGTATCAGTTCCCGCTTAAGACCACAACAAGCTGAAATGTGAAGCCGGTACACTATTTGCAAGTATCATTCAGTATCATCATGTCGGTGTATTTATTTGAGGAAGTTTTTTCAGGGTTTTAATTAGTCGAGTGTTGCATTCGTGAAATTACTCGGTTGCTGAATAAAATTGTATACTGTTAAACCCCGTATATATAACTTACCATTAAAGATGGGTAACTCTTTTATAAACCACAGTCTCGATACTCTCTAACACTCCACTCGCTTGTGGCCCGACATTTCAAGGGTTTATGAGCGAATATATTAAATGGGTGGAATGTGAGTCCAATATCGTTAGACCCGCTATGATATCATGTTAAACCACATATAACTTACCATTAAAAGACCTGTAAGAATGTATAACTCATTATTATAAATCACATGATAGATCATATTTTAGTCGATGTGTTATAATATACTGTATGTAAATGAGAATCGGACAGTCATTTATCAATGAAAGGAAGGGTGAACAAATGCACGTGTGAAAGCAAGCGTGAAAACATAAATTATCAAATTGATCACAACTAGTAAGGAATGATTTATGCTTACGAATAAATTGATCACAACCATAGGCCTTTTTTAATTGTTGTTGCAATGTATAGTTAAAGCTTAAAGGATATCATCATTTACCTAATTAAATAACAGAAAGCACATTTGAGTTTAAATACAGAAAACACTTGGAATATATCTACCAAATCCACATTGAAATAAAAGTATAAAACAATCATTCTTTTCCAAAAGTTGTTGGTCCTTGAATACCATCCAATCCAACTGCATGCAATAAAAAAAAAACTCAGCAACGTGGTTTCCACCTCCACTAATATTTTGCTACTAAAAGATATTACCAGCTTTAAAAGATAAAAAGGTACTTCAGTGTGGAATTCTTCATTAAAAGATAATTAGGTGTGACCAAGGCCTAGTAGTGGTATAATTGCACCACCAAGAGTAGGTCTGTAAATGAGATGAACTGTTCGTGAAATCGTTCGTGTTCGGCTCGGCTAATGTTCGGTTCGTGTTCGTTCATTTATAAATGAACACGATAATGAACAAGAATATAGTGTTCGTCTATTAAGTGAATGGAACATGAGCATGTTTCTGTTCGGTTCGTCTAAGTTCGTGTTCGTGTAAGTATAAATAAAGTTTGATAAAATAAAAAATTAAATCTATTAATAATGTAACAAAAACTAATATATCACTACACAATTAATAAAGCTATTTATGCTATAATAATATAAATGATATGTTTGTTTTATTTCGAACTTATTATGAAAATTTATATCATCATAGTATCAATACAATCACCGATTTTATCGTTAAGTGTTCAACTCGTTAAAATAATCATATGTATGTAAAAAAAAATTTATACAATATATAAACTTAAAGTTATATGTGAACTAGTTTATCCTAGTTAACAATATAGTAACATATGATAAATTTTAAATATATTTTAATAAGAAAGATTTTTTATTTTTTTAATTATTGAATGTTTTGGAAGAAATTAGATGTTCACGAACAACTCGTGTTCGGTTCGTCAAATATTCGGTTCATGTTCGTCAAGTGTTCGTTCGTATTTAAATAAACATGAACTGAACATGAACAAGGGTTTTAGTTCATGAACTGAGCATGAACAGAGTCTTGTTCGATTCGTTTCGTTTTATTTACAGCCCTAACCAAGAGCAGACAAAGGATCTTTTCAAAAAAAAAAAAAAAAAGAGTAGACAAAGGACAAATTGTAGTGGATTGCAGGCAGTTAGAAAAGACAAATTGGCCTCATTCAAATATATTTATATTCAAATTGGACAGTAGAAGATTAAATCACTTAACTATTATAATTGCAACAACAATTACAACAATAAGTCGGGAAACTGGTATCCTGGAAAATACAGTATTATAATTGCATCACCAAGAGTAGACAAAGGATAGACGGATATAATATTAATGGATAGAAATTGAATGTATAGTACTTTTACTTTGGACTATTATATAACATTTCATGCAGTCCTTTTCTAGACTAATAACTCGTCACTCCGTCTAATTAAAGGGAAATCATGGCTTCTTTTAAAATTTAGAAGTCTTTTAAAATTTATTTTTTCCCTTTGATTTCCTACTTTTTGGTTTGTGGTTGAGGCTGGCCTCTCTTGATATGCTTGGTATGAATGTCGACACAGCCTCACAAGTAGACAACTTGTCTTTCTCGTATCTTTTAACCCCCTCCCGGCTCCCGGGCCTATCATTTTTATCATATCGTTCTTTAATCTGTAAAATCTGCAAAAAAGTTCGAAAACACATAACTCAAGAGCAAAATAATAATAATGGAATGATTAGAAACATATATAATCATTAGCTGAAATTAACCTTGTACTGTGTAATAAATTTTGACTGTTTAATGAAAGATTGTAAACCATCTGATTTGAATAATCGAACAAGACTTTTGTACTCGATTTCAACAAATATTCTTAAAGGAGAAAATACACTATTAAGTAGGTCATAATCATATCAACAAACACATTATCTTAACAATAATTTTCTCAAAAAACAAAGAAGATGGATAACCTATCTATCTGTAGAATATCCGACCCTTCACCTAATTTACTAGGTTTGTTTGGTAGTATTTTTAGAAGGAAAAACATAGTCTTATAATCAAAAGAATAAGGACAAGATAATGTTAGCTTAAGTTTCTAGTCCTTAAATAAGAAAAAAGAAGTTCATCTTAGAAACTTAATTGCCAAATAAATACCAACTTCTAACAGGAAAAAGAGACTTGAGTTTAAAATATCCCACCAACTCACAGTGAGATTCCTTTGGCCGAAACTACACATGAGGAAAACAACAAGTTGCTAAACTTTAGTTATGAATATAAAATCTGCTACTACAAGCTAAAAGCTTTTATCACAGCCTTGAAAATAGTAAGCTCAATATGAAAGGGAATAATATAACACATTCCCACCTATATTCTCTGTTTCTTCTTTTTTCTTTGTGTATTTCTTTTGTTAAGAGCTTTAATGGAGAATTTGATCAAGGAGAAGAAATTAGAAGGTCACAATTTCCAGATGGCTTCTTCTTTGGAACATCCACTTCTTCTTATCAAGTATGGTTATCTTTCTCTAGAACTATACACATACTCTTTAATTTATCATTAGAGGATTATTACATAAATATCTACATACATGTATATATATCTGTTCTCAGCTTCAATATCTTCTGTCTAATTTCTGGCCTTAGATTGAAGGAGCTTATCGCGAAGATGGAAAAGGTCTAAGCAATTGGGATGTTTATACCCATACAAAAGGTAAACATTAATCTTTTGTCTAGACAGATGCATAATTACATACTACTTGTAATTCATGTATCTCAACTTAATCTATTAGTTTGTAGTTTGTACTAGTGTGTGACTAACTGCTCTGCTGAGTACAGTAAATAGAGGAAATGGTGACGTTGCAGACGATCATTATCATCGGTACTTGGTACTAATTACATAACTACTTCATTTAAAAATTACTTCAAGACTATAATTATCTTTGGAAAAATGAACTAACTGACGTAGTAATTTCTATTTTTGACCAGGAAGATATTGAACTAATGCACTCTTTGGGAGCTAATGCTTATAGATTTTCAATATCTTGGACAAGAATCTTGCCTAGTATGTATTTTCTTCAATACAACTTTGTTGCTTCCTGATAACGATATAATTTATTGAACTTGATTAACATTCTCTTCTTCTTTTTTTTGTGTAAGGAGGAAAATTTGGAGATGTGAACCCAACCGGTATCATGTTCTACAACAAAATCATTGACAACCTTTTGATTAGAGGTATTTTAATAAACTACCCATCACTCTCCCATTCCGAAAAGCAAGTCTCTAGCATCAACTTTCAATTGGGATAAACCTAGCTTCAAATTTATTATAAGCAAATTTGTGACACTAACACTCTTAGATTGGAAGTTAATGTATCGGCTTGTTTGGTTGCAGTTCATGCTTCGGCTTTGTACTTGTTTTTTGTTCTTATGATGTACCAGTGCTAGACTTGGTTGGTCATCTTAAAAGTGAGTTATACAAGCACCCAGACAACTCAACATTTTTTTCCTATATCAAATAAGCCCATTTCATTTGCCTAAAATTTGCAACCAAACAACCCCTAAACATGCGACAAATATAAAAAGCAGAGAATGACGAAATGGGGGAAAGTTTGAAATGTAGTATTTGTAACACATTTGAAAAGTTATATTAACAGAAATATAAGCAAAAATTGCAGGAATCGAGCCATTTGTGACCATACACCACAATGACTTACCACAAGATTTGGAGGACAGATATGGGTCTTGGTTGAGCCCTTTGATGCAGTATGTACATCTCTAATACCACGTCATCCAGTTTTCGCTTCAGGGCTTGTTCAGCTTTTGCTCGGCTTAGTTCTGTTTTTTTTTATATAATTGAACCGCAGTGCTTTCAGTTGAATTGTTTTTGACTTGGAAAAGCTAGAAGCTTCATGTAAGATGAACCTGCAGATTTTTTGTAAGCAAATAAGCTAATTTACTTGAAGATAAGAAAGAAAAAAGTTGAACTTTGTTAATTTTTCAAAACCATAAATTTTCAACACCTAAAGTTTTAAGCTGACCAACCAAATCCACCTCAACCTTAAATAAAATGCAAATTAGAACGGAGCTTAAAATCTACAAACAAACAACCCGTTCCTCTCATTACTAATCGGCTTCTCATACGTAACTATGTTGTCGCAGGGATGATTTCGTCCATTTTGCGAATACATGTTTCGAGAATTTTGGTGATAGAGTAAAATATTGGGTTACAATAAACGAGCCAAACATTTTGGCAGTGATGGCGTACCAAATAGGAATATTCCCACCAGAACATTGTTCAAAACCTTACACTTGTCCCAATTATAATGATTCCGAAGCGGAACACCTCACCGCTATGCACAACATGTTACTAGCACATGCCAAGGCAGTTAAGGTCTACAGAGACCATTTTCAGGTCTGTCATTGTCACATCATTTTAGTCCTAAATGTAGCAAAAACAGTCATAATGGTGTTGGCCAATACCATTATAGATATTAGGGTAATTCAGTAAATCATGATCAACTTGATATATAGGTTTAAGAAGCAATGTATTCTTATGCAGCCAAAACAAGGTGGACTAATAGGGATTGTGGCACAAGCATACATGTTGGAGCCCATGACTGATAACAATGTTGACATAGAAGCAGCACGAAGGGCCATGGCTTTTGATCTCGCCTGGTAACAAATACTTTAAAGTAGAGTTTTCAAAGTTTATATTTTTGAGACCACAAATTTTCGCCATCATTTTCACTTTTAGTTCTTCTTTTCCCCCAGAGAGACAAATTTTGCATTGTGGAGTACTCTTAACTTACTAGACGGACACCAAGTGAACGTTACGACTTACGATTTCATAAATGTTCTTGTTTTGAAATAGGGTTTTTGATCCACTTGTTTTTGGAGATTATCCTCCAGAAATGAGGCGTTATCAAGGGAATAAAGTACCTGCATTCACCACAGAGCAAAAAGGATATTTAAAAGGGAGTACTGATTTTATTGGTATTAACCACTACACTGCTCTCTATGCTAAGGACTGCATCAACGCGAGCTGTAATGTAGACGGAAATAGTATGATCTTAGGTTTTTCCCATCTTTCCGGTGAACGGAATGGTCGTTTGATTGGAGAAGCGGTACCAATTTTCTTACCCAAAAAATAAATATACATAATTATTTATATAACACCTATAACATTTCTTTTAATTGCGTTACAGACCGCTGTTCACCTATTATATGTAGTCCCAAGAGGCATGGAGGAGATTATTGAATATCTCAAATTGCGATATAATAACAAGCTTATATATGTACTAGAAAATGGTAATTACTGATCAATTATTTGATAATCTGTAAATTTCTTAAATTCTATATTCTATGCCTAAACATACTTTTCCGTAAGCGTCTCGGATCGAGTATTGATTAACTATAGCCCAAGTTACATGAACAATTAAACACTGTTTATCTATTTTAACAAAACCAACTTATTAAGAGTAGTTCATTGATTTGATTCCAGGCTATGGTTCTGAACTTGGACAAGAGATGGAAGACATATTGCATGATGAAAAAAGAGTTCAATTTCACAAATCTTATCTAGCTTCACTGTCTAGGGCAATAAGGTATTTTACAGTCGTCCTTGTTACGAATGGATGTCTCTTCCAAAACAACTTAGAGACTGTTGCACTTAATACATGAATTTTAATTTATTGTTTTGGTTTTATCCAGAAGTAGTTATCAACTTTTTGAACTTTGAATGCTTGGATTATCTAGAGGTACCCAATAAAGAAAGAAAAAAATTAAACTTGAGTTGCTACCCCCATCCATACAAGATTGCTAGTCTTTTCTTAAACCAGAATTAAATAAAAAGACGAGTGTATGTAGTTAAAAACGTCTATTATTTTCCCAGAAAAAAAAAATTAAGGGGTGTAAAACATTACCATTTGCATATTATTATCAACAAATAAGTAAGAAAGAAACTTGATTTCAAAACTCCTACCAGACATGTCCTAAGATTGGTGTTAATACCTAAAATTGCATTAGCAATTGAGGCTCACAATATGGTCAAACTCTCTGGTACCCATTAAATGGATTTGTACAACTTATTGTTCTAAGCTTTTGATTAATTTCTCAGATGATTTAAAGTTACTCTTGTACGTCATATATACGAGTATATATATATATATATATATATATATATATATATATATATATATATACACACATGTATGTATATATTCATATTGTTAATTGAAGGTACTTTAGCTAAGAAAAAAATGTGTGCATTACTTTACACACACCTGTAGTATTCTGATCATTTCTTAGCATTCAAACAAAAATGGATTGAGTTCCAACTTCTAACAAACTGTTTTGCGCTTTTTGGAAGTAATGGTGCCAATGTTGGAGGATATTTTATATGGTCATTGATAGACAATATGGAATGGTTAAGTGGTTACGATGTTGGAATGGGGTTATACCACGTTGATCGCAAAACACTTAGACGGACACCCAAGCTCTCCGCTAAATGGTACCAAAACTTTCTCACCAACACCACCAAAGATAATTATACAAAGGTGACGGGTACAAGTTCATCCACAGATATATAAAGATTCTACAGTCTCGAGTTTGAGGCTCGGAGAGGGCATAACTGGAATTTACCAAAGTATTATAAACCACATTTGATTAATTAGAAATTATATCCTCGACATATGTATCTTCATATTTTCTTTTATGTGCAAGTACATGAATTTATAGGTTGTAAAAATTGCAGAAAAGTGAAATGAATTCAATGGTTTAACAATAATTGTATTTGACTGCAATGCAGCTAGAATTCAATTATGCATATGGTCGATTATTTATTTCAGTATGGTACGTCTTGAAAAGAGAACGGCCATGCTAGAACACACACACACACACAGGCTAAACCAAGAGGCAGTGTGCCTTTTCTGCACTCCATCAGTTAAGTTGTATGTCAATTCACATTTTCTTATGAGTGTTTAAACCTTTAACTTACGTGACAACTCTATTTTCCTTCTCAAGAGACCTAATCCTACTGTTTTCCTATAATCCTACGATTCTTATAATACCTGCAACTGCTGCTAAGGAGAGAAAATGTGTATTCCTGGGCGAAAACGATAAATTATTGGTGATTGGAGGTGATGGTGATGATAGAGGTGGGGGTGAAGATAGTGAATCTACTGGCAGTATGGACGAGGATGAACACATCGGCGAAAGATGATGGTTCAGAAGATTAATTGAGTGCCTTTTTATTCCAAATCAAGGGATTGGGTATTTGAAAAAAAAAATGTTTTGGATTACGTGTTTTGTTGATTTGAAGTGTAGGATAATTAGCATGGATGTGATATTTTTCGTTATATTGATCTTTTACTACAAAAATATTACATATACTACTTTTGGATCAATAAAAAATGTTACTAGGAAATAGAGAAATGAAGAGGCATACTAACCTTGTAAGATAAAAGGGACACAAGGACAGCTCGCACGAGTTACTTTGCAGATTCAAGCTTGGCTTCGGAGAGAACTGAAGCAGCCCAAAGGAAGGAGGCAGCAGCACCTTCTGCTTGAGCAATTCATTATTTTTTGGTGGTGCTTCAGCTGGGTTTTCATCATATTTTCATCTTGCATTTTCATTTTCAAGTATCAAGAAGTTAAATATCGTGAGCTTCATTTGTATGGATAATGTTAGCATAGTAAATGTTTTGGACGACATTTTAATTTTTCGTTTTCAAAGGATTGTGTGTTTTTGACAACAAAAGATACTAACAAAAAAAAATTCACAAACTGAAAGGGAGTCCAAAGAAATGGCTTACGCAGACAAAATAAGATGAAATCATGAAAGAAGAAATCATAAATTATGATTAGACAGAACGGAGTACATGTGCTTTTTCAGAAACATTGGATCACAATAGGTCTATTTATGTTTACAAGGAAAAAAATCAAACTTGCTTCCTAAAAGTAATGTCAGTTAAAATAGATATATACAATAAAAGTAACAATGAAAAACAGTAATTGTGTTTTAGAGAATTTTGATTCAGACGTTGAAAACATCATCTCTCCACTTTGTAAGCGGGGTAAAAGATGATGTGTATGAGACTGCATTATTCACCACCCTGCCGTTGAATAAATAACCTTGTAATCTAGAGAACGCAAAGCAAGGAATTGTATGATCAAATTCCAGAAAAAGGCAGAACTGCAGGGTGAATTATACCTTCTTGTCTAATGTACACAAGGAACAAACTTGAGTCAAAGTAACAAGGATTCAGGATAACCTTTGATTCCTCCTCGAAAGGAACAAAGGCAACAATAAAAACCTAACCGTCAATCGCTCACCAATCTAAGCCCACCATGAACACATATGCAACAAATATATTTCAAACAATGCTTGTAAACTAAGAGATGACCCCCAAAGTATAAAAAAAGTTTACGATAAACTAAGAGAAAAAACTTACAAATTACGTCACAGATTCAAAGAAAGTAATTGCATGTAACTAGAGTTCGTTATTAGTTAATTTAAGACATATATACGAGCATTTTACAATATAATGACATTGTTTTTTGGGTTAATTATTTGATCTTAAAACGTTAAAGACTTACTAAGCATGTTTTTAATGTGCTAACTCGGTCAACCTTTTATAACTTCATAACAGTTTAAACTTGCTACAGGAAAATAGTCCTCTGCAAACTAAGGATACGTATAGAAGAAAAAAATATGAAAACAATGATGGCCTGGGAAAACCATTAACAATGCCTTCAAGAATTACTGGTAAACTTTCCTGAAAACGACCTCTCTGTAACCAGTGTTAAGACTTAAGTAATGACCCCATATCTCAATAACCAAAGTGGTAAATTTTAGAACCAGCATCACTGAAGTACACTTTATTTCTTTATCACTACTTACCATCTACGAAATATAACAGAACAAGCAAGTTGCAAGAAGTTAACAAAATAGTCTTAGCCGTTATCTTATTATTGCCATGGAACTAAAACTAATACTTCCTGTAAACTAATCTTTTGGTCCCTAAAAATTGAATGAATCGAGTTCTTCACCTATACAAGAGTGATGAATTAAAACTAACAAGTAACTTTCCATATCCCACGTTTCTGCCAGTTAAGAAAGTAGCACAGGAGTAGATAGGTCAGAATACGTATAGCCTGAAAAAATATCCCCAACTAGGATTTGAACCTACGACCAGTCAGTTATAAGCTGACCGCTCTACCATTGAGCTACTAAGGAAAGAACAGTGTGGAATTGTGCTTATGAATTCCTTAAACTTAACAACTTATGATGGTACAACTAATACTACGTCTCAGATTCAATTTAAGAAAAGAAGATTACTACTAGCTATAAACTCTAAGGAAAATGAAGTAGACTAACAGAATCAAGGTTTATAAAGTTTAACTAGAAAATGCCAAAACAAAAAGAAGGGGCTACGCAATTAACAAACTCAATTAACAAAAAGAAGGGGGTCCTAAAAATTTAGTCCAATAGTATCGCAATTAACAAACTCATAACGAAAAATAAGTGTTGTCTAGTCGAATAGAGTCCTAATCGATCAACCGATCGGGTATTATAAATATACTCCCTAAACAAAAGAGATCAGTATCCATACATAAACATCAATTTTGCAAGCAATTTAGAAGTACCATGAAATACATTAAACTAATCTGCTTAATTGTATAGTGAGCCTTCTTATCCAACTAAAAAATGATGAACATGGTTACATAACACATACCAGAGTAAATATCACTAATTACACTAGATAACATGCTATTGCAATCTAATGAGCAGATTAAAACAAAACAAATCAATCAAAACTTTTCATTATCAGTTACGGCAACCGGCAAAGTCTCGATCAGTTTTAGAATTTAGTAACACATTCAAACACGCAAATAGATGTATCTAAATACAAAATACTAAATAAATTATGCAACATGATAAAGTATGAATGAAACACGCAACTTTAGGGATATACAATAATCCAATTTATTTGGTTAAAAGCAACAAAATATAATTAAAAAGTGAAAACCCAATCAATTCAATAAGGCAAACACACACAAAAACTTGTATGATATAAATTAGTGAAAAACTAGGGTTTAACGACTCATTCAATTAAGGCAAATAAAAAAGCATGCAAATTAGTCGCTTCAACATAATTAAAACTGAATTTCCAAATTAATAACCGGAACTGAAGAGACGATAGTTATTAAAATTGAGGCTAGAGAGAGAGAGAGGAATCAATAACCAAAATCGAACTTAATCTTCAATAAAGAAGTGGGGAGAGGAAATATATAGATACATATATATATATATATATATATATATATATATATATATTTATTTATTATAATAAAGGAAATAACAACATTGTAACACTTTTATATTAATTACAATAATAACATACTCGTTAAAAAATATAAAAAATAAAAACTAATAAAAATATTTATCAATTTTTAATAACAAAAAATTATTTTAAATATTAAATTATGTTTTTTTATTATTCACGTATTTATATCATAACGAGTGGGGATACGATTAATAGTATATATGTCTATACTAGTAATCGTGCCCGTGTGAGACGCATAATGCGATAAAATTTAGAAAATAAGTGTAGTTATGATACAAATATTTGGAGAATAAAAAAAAGATAAAAGTATAAGATAAGAAGACTCAAAAGAATTTTGAGAGCTTAAATAGAGATAAAAATTGTTATTAGTTATTATTTTTTCTCTATTTTTTATGAGAATATGGTATTGTGGTAATTAATAAAAAAGTGTAAGAGTATTTTTAAAAAAAAATGGTAAAATTTGACAGTCTCAAAAAATCTTGGATTGGCTTATTATAATTGTATATATATATATATATATGGGAAGTTATGTGAAACATCGACTTACCATAATTTTTTTACAAAAACGCTTCAAATCAAAATTTAATTAATCAAAATATTCACGATCAGATAATAAAAGACTAACGAAAGAGATAATAAAAAATACTATAAATTAGAGGCGGATATATAATAAAATTATAAACCAAAAGCTGAACTTGATCGGAAAGAAATAAAATCGGGAAAGGACCATGCGTGTAGTCTAAGCTAAGTACAGCTGGCAATTTCGATGATTTATTAAAAGTACTCCCCAGTCCCTTGTTTATCGTAATTCGTAATGTTAGAAGCTAAATTTAAGCTCTTAAGTCAAATTTATGATTTTATTGAGAATCGATTTATTCGATGACAGCACCGAAATTGTGTTAACTGCCACATAAATATTAATCTTTGATACAATGGAAAAACTGGTGTCGACTATAGTTTGGCTTCAAAAAATGTCTTTGTAAACTAGTAAAATAGAGAATTAGAGTAGTTATCGAAAATTAAAACCATTTTATTCTTTTTTAAACCTTTTCAAATTTCATTGTGCAAAAGTGAGAAGGATTGTAATAGACCGATAATTTTTGAAAAGTGAAAGTAATAGTTTAAACAGAGCCAACTTCTATTAAACGTAATAAGAGATAGTTAATGTAAATGCATTGAACTTTCACCCGATTTTGATTTACTATACTCGACTATCAACTTTTCGATGCTACCAAAATTTGATATTGATATTACTAAAATTTAATATGATAATGATGCCAAAGCTTTTGGAGGATTTTTTTTTGTTATATTGGTCATTTCCATATTTTACCAGGCACATGAGGTCACGTGCAGGGTTTCTCTAGTTAAATTAACAGAAATATACTAAATCGAAATAGTTTATTTAATGCAGTACACTAGATCGAAAAATTGATAGTTGAATATAGTAAATCGAAATCAGGTGAAAGTTAAATACACTTAACATTAATTATCTCACGTAATAATCAACAAACAAGATTACTATTTGATAGATCAAAATATTTGTAGCTATTTTTGCAACCTAGCATCATCCCATCACTTTCTTCGCATTCCATCTCAACATACGGAACACAACTTCGAAATTGTTTTGAGCTGGACATTAAAATCAATTGAAATACATGATAATAGGAAGGATAAATTAACAAAACATTTTAAAAAATATAATATTTACTCCTATTAATACAAATTTTAATATTTTTCATCTGTTTTATATTTTGGACTAAAACTTAAGTAAGTAGTATTTTTTGGACCCATATTTAATAAAAGATAAAAAAGAATTGGGCTGGCTTGAAAATTGTCCATTTTTTTTCTAATGGCAATTAACATCAAAAAATACTTTCAATTAATAATTAATAAAAAACAAAAAATATCATTTATCTATCCTAATCTATTTACTCTCTCTCCTCATTTCACTCAATTTTCAATCTATCTATGGCTGCTTCTACCTCTCTCCGACTCATTCTCTCTCTGTCCTATCTTCGATTTCTCCTCCTTACTTTCTATTTACGATCTCTCTTCTACTTCCTCTCTATTTTCGATCTTTCTACTCCTTCCTTTCTATTTTCGATTTTTCTCCCCTCCTCGCTTTCTCTTTCCGATCTTTTTCTCCTCTTCTCCCTCTCTCTCCGATCTCTCTCTTTGGTGAAGATTGAAACGGAGGCATATGTCAGAGTGAACGGTTAGGGTGTAGTAGAGCAAGGTCAAAAACTCGAGGTCGATGCCGACGGAGATGCGGTCGTCAAAAGAGAGGCCAACGACGACGACGTTTTAGTTCGAGATCGGAGCATGGGAAATTGTTGGATTTGTTAATTAGTGTATGAACTTCGTGAACTAATGGCATGAAGTTGAAAATTAAGTATATGAATTATGTAAATAAGTATACAAGTTCTGTAAATTGGGGTATGAACTTTGAAAATAAGGATGAAGTCTACGAACTATTGTGTGGAATTTTGAAATAGCCTATGAACTTTTGCAATAAACATATGAAAATATACAAATCAGTGTATAAACTTTTGAAATAATGTTATGAATTTTTGAAATAATGGTATGAAATATATAAATTAAGATACGAACTTTTGAATATATTTTTGTTAATGTAGTTTTAAAAGGGTTATGTTACCACTTTGAAAGGAGCATAACTTTGCTGAATTTGTCGGTGGGAACTGTTTATAAAAACGACACATGCATTTGCATACATTACGGATAACGCCATAGTAGGTATTACTTTTATACACCAATAAAATAATGAAATAGAGTAATTGTAAAAAAGGGGGGAAGACAGACTATATTTTTAGGTATAGTCTGAAAAACTCTTTCTCTTTTTACCATTGGATTCTTTCCGATGACTGTGATTCTGAAAAACTCTTTCTCTTTTTACCATTGGATTCTTTCCGATGACTGTGATTAAGTAGTTTAAGTTACTCACAGCCATTGCCATTGGAAGGAAAGAATAAAATAGGGAGACAATTGTAAATAATACTCCATTTTTTTGCTGGTAGCCAGTCAGTTCAGTCCACTAAATATACTATACGGATTATTAAAGAGAGAGAGAGAGAGAATAAACAAAAAGAGTTGGAGAACTTGAGATCCAGATCTAATTAAAATGGCGTCGAAGATAGTAATAGCTCTAATCGTCATCATTGACGTCATCGCTTTCGGTTTAGCCGTTGCTGCTGAGCAACGCAGAAGCACTGTAACCACTTCTCTCTCTCTCTCTCTATATATATATATGTCTATACATATTTATATATTTATATATATAGTGAGTTGTTGTTGCAACTGTTTTACTGATTTAATCTTAATTAACTACAGATCCTACTAGTGTTTGTTTTTGCGTTTGTTATTCTAGTTAAATTTAGGCTTAATTCTTAAATGTGTCTGTTAAATTTGGTATTTAATTATTGGTCCCATTTATATAGGTATGTAGTTTGATTAGTATACTTAAAAGGGGGTTTTATATGTTTGATACACCAAACTATGTGGTTTTAATGATTTTGGTACCCACCTCTCAATTTTTCCAATTTGGGTACCACACTATAATAACTTTCCAATTTAGGTACCACCGTCTAAATTAATCACGGAATCATGTCACGTGACATTTGACAAACGTTAATTTGACAAGGTAATTTTGTCATTTTGCACCAAAATATATCATACTAGAAAAACGCTTCCTCCAATTTCACACATAACAAAAATTAGCACATAATCCAAATTTGGGGAAACGTTGTTCTAGCATGATATATTTTGATGCAAAATGACAAAATTACCCTTTCACATTCAATTTTATTAAACACATGCTGTCACGTGACATGATTCCGTGATTAATTTAGACAGTGATATCTAAATTGGACAGTTTTTTATAGTGTGGTACCCAAATTGGGAAAGTTGAAAGGTGGGTACCCAAATCGTAACAGCAAATATATATACAAGTATATATACAAATATATATAGTGATTTGTTGTTGCAACTGTTTTACAGATTTAATCTCAGTTAAGTACAGATCCTACTAGTGTTTGTTTGCATTTATTATTCTAGTTAATTTTATCTTAATTCTTAAATGTTGTTGATAAATTAGGTTTTTAATTCTTGGTCCGATTTATATAGCTATGTAGTTTGATTAGTATACTTATATATATATATGTATGTATATAGTGATTTGTTATTGCAATTGTTTTAAAGATTTCATCTTAATTAAGCACAGATCCTACTAGATTAGTGTTTGTTTGCATTTGTTATTCTAGTTAATTTTGGCTTAATTCTTAAATGTGTCTGCTAAATTAGGTTTTTATTTCTTGGTCCCTTTTAAATAGCTATGTAGTGTGTTTAGTGTAAATAGCTGTATGTATTTCACTATTTTGATTAGTATACTTAGTAATGTGACTATATAGAAGGTAGACAAATAAAAAAATTATGGTTGGTAGTCTGTTTTTTTTTTATTCAGAAAATCTCAGATATGATACTTACAGTCCGAAATCAGGAAGAGGATTTAGAAATTAATCCTATTGCTAATTTTCTTTGCAAGATCTTATAACTGTCGGATTTATGTTTTTTCTATATTGGGCTTTTGATTCTTGATCAGTTGATCTATTGTATATAGCTATGTGATTTGATTAGTATATTTAGTAATATGACTATAGTCTTATATAGTAGGAAGAAATTTTCTAGATTTTAGTCTATTTAGGTCAGAAAACCGCAGATCTAATAAGAACACCCCGAAATCAGGAAGAAATTTCAGAAATTAATTGTATTGCTATGTTTCTTTGCAAAATCGAATCTTTAAGCACGAGTGTACTTGTATTAGTAGTTACTTTTGGCTTAAAGTTTATAATTGTTGGATTTCTATTATTGCTATATTAGGCTCGTAGTTCTTGATATGTTGTATATAGCCATGCGATTTGATTAGTGTACTTAGTAATACGACTATAGAATAGGTGGAAATTTTTGAGTTGTTAGTCTATTTAGGTCGGATAATCTCAGATCTAGTCCAAAATTAGCAAGAGGATTTGTCGACTTGTCCTATTGTTATTTTGGACTGAACTATAGTTCCCCATTTATCGTCAATTTTAGATGGATCTTAAAAGCCTAAGATTGGACTTAGAACTAGTATATAAAGATAATTTATGGTTTGTGTAAAGATCTAGTAATTTGATGTATTAAGGTACTTATTTAGTATGAAAAGATAACGGGTAAAATACAGTAATGACTGATGAGTATTCCTTCGTAGTTTTGTCAAAAAAGCTGTATTTGGTCCATATATTTCCATTCTTTTGTTTGAAGCAGCAAGTCTTCACAATTTGGAAGGTTGATAGATTTGGTCGCGAAAATATGAATTAAAGGTGGCAGATTTGGTCCCTTTCGTAATATTTTTCAACTATATATATCAATTTTGTAAACCTACTGCCATAATAGGATATTATAATATATGACGCATTTATACCAACCCTCACTTTTTATGGAGACAATCATATGCGGATTGATTGAAATAGTTTTTTATCACTTACTATGACTTCCCGTACTGAATTGGGATTAGATTTGACTATGTCAAGTTATCATAACATTGGTACCTACACACTATTTACATTGAAACTATATGTACCAAAAACAGTATAGTTCAAATTATGGGGTTGAATAATGTCATTGCCCGAATAATGAATACATCACAAGAAGAAACATTGGTTTAAGTGGAAAGATTATTCAGGAATCCTGTCACGCTTTTTCTTTTACATGATCTTATTGATACTTGTTGAATCGGTTTGTCATACATCATACATCTAAGATGTAAACCTGAAAGCCCAGATTTTAAATTGCTCACTCAAAATGGATTGAGGTACTGAGGTCGTGCAAATATTTATTGGTTTCACGTGATTAGTGCTCTCTTAATGGTGCAGCCGACATGTCTTGTTATAATAGTTAAACTTTTATGTTTAAAAAGAATCAACACTAATACATATCCGTTCACAGGCCAAAATTCAACCGGATGCTGAAAAGAATTACAGCTATTGTGTTTATGATTCTGATATATCCACTGGATATGGTGTTGGTGCGCTTTTGCTCCTACTGGCTAGCCAACTCCTTGTAATGGTGGTCACCCAATGCTTTTGCTGTGGAAAGGCTCTTAGACCTGGAGGTTCAAGGGCCTGGGCTATTCTTCTATTCATCACTTGCTGGTATTTTCCCTGAAAATTTTAAGTATGAAGGTTACTAATTTTATGTTGATTTGATAAGTAAGTTAATGTTGTCGGCAAGCTACTCGTCCTATTGACAAAGATGATGCCACTCGGTAGACGACTTGGTATATCACTCGTACATGATTGGAAACATATAAATTACTAATTGTCCCATTTTGTTGGTATTCAAGATACCTTGTATCTGTTAAAAGCTCAAATTCGATAGACCACATTTGCATAGTGAACTGGTGTATCTGATCATCCATCATGTGTTTGTTTGTGTTGTTAAGTATGCGCGATATTATATCCTATCTAGAGAGTGCTAAAAAGTGTCTCTCCAAGTTTACTTTTAAGAAGTCCAGATGCATTTGGTGCCAAGTAAAATGAGATAAGCTTAGTTGAGATAGAAGACGTGAATGTTGCTATTAACCAATATATATGATATATAATGCTTTAGCCATATACTTTATGGATTCGTTACTTACTACTGGGTTCCCTATTTATTCCTTGGACTTCTGCTGTTGGGGTTTCTAGAGCTACTAGAAATGTGGTCTACTGTTCACAGCTAGAAATTGTTTTTAAATTTTGATTATATTTTTTCGTAAAAGATCTACACTGTTATTTCTGTTGATTGTAAGTAACTTGCCACTTTCTCAAGATGCTGATTCGGTATTTTTATATATATCAGGTTGTTCTTCCTCATCGCTGAGGTGTGCTTGCTAGCTGGTTCAGTTAGGAATGCATATCACACCAAATACCGAAAAATGTGGGATGTATCAGAGCCGCCCTCTTGCGAGATGTTGAGAAAAGGAGTTTTTGCTGCAGGAGCGGCTTTTATATTTCTGAATATGATAGTTTCCCAGTTTTACTACATTTCTCACTCAAAGGCCAAGAACTCCAACAATGGGTACTAATCTCGTTCTCAATAAGCTGCTTTTGGAGTTTGAGCTTCCATGAAACACACTAGGGCAATGATGATTCATTCTGGTGATTTCACATATTCTTTTGTACTCTCTCCATTCGTTACTCGATTGAATTCCAGTTCGTGTTGTCATAGTTAACTTGGTTGTAATGAATTTGTTTCGTACCCTTTAAAATATGTATGTATATTGTAGCTCTTATGGCCTTTGTTGGATAATTATGACGATGGAATTATAGAACAAGATAAAGCGGAATAAAAGTATCATCTCCATGCCGTATGTATGCGCATTCAAATTTGCAGGTTTTGTAAGAAAAATCTTCATGATTATAGCAAGCTTTCCAAAAGATTCATGTATGCATGTCCAATTTTTTTAATCAATCTTAATTCAAACGAGAGGAAGAAGTGAAGTCTATCAACAATTACGCACGTGTCTGTGTGTATTGGGTGGGAAATTATTCGTTATGTTAGAACCAGAGGTTTCAATCGCAATTGATACCTCATAGAGGTTCTGTTCAATTAGGAAAATCCGGGGTCCCATTTTCCAGTTTCCAAAATCCTTGCAGTTCAGTAGTAAGCGTTACGAAGTGATTAAATTTGGGGTATGCCAATTATGAACAATCTTCTTTGATTTTCTTAATTCCAGCAACGGTAGTCACTATCAGTAGATTTCGTAACTTGCCAAAGAAATATTTCCTTTCAAATTTTTCCATAGCTGTATGATATCATTGATAAGGCGACAATATTTCACATAGGCTAGAGCAATATTTCAGGCTGCTTGTGGGGATGCTCTTATACAGACATGTCTATAAACCGCCCTGTCATTTTTTAAAGAAATGCATATGCGTAGGCGTTTAACTTGATGATACTATGAGTGTGAGCCATATTTGATAACTTTCCATCATAACATTTGCTGAAATACGATATTGCTGTTATCTTCAAGGAACAATTAGAGTTGTCAAGTGCTCCACTTGCTTACTTGGCTTTTAAAACCCAGAAAAATAACTAACTAGCATACATCTCTATTTAACCTAAAACCTTGTGTGACACGCTTAATTGATAAGAAATACAAGCTGGTGTACAAAAAATAAGGAAAAAAATAGGTTTAGTACATCAAAGTATAATGTTGTTAACGATTTGGCTACACACATTTAAAAAATTTCAATTTCGGTATCATATTATAAGAAACTGTCCAATTTATGTATCACTGTCTAAATTAATTACGAAATCGTATCACATGACAACACGTGCTTGATAAACTTGAATGTGAGAGACTAATTTTGTCATTTTGCACCAAAATATATCATATTAGAATAACGTTTTCTCAAATTTGGAATATGTGTGAAATTGAGGGGAAACGTTTTTCTAGCATGACAATTTTTTGTGCAAAATTGTCAAATTACCCCCTCAAATTAACGTTTGTCAAATTACCCCCTCAAATTGACATGATTCCGTTATTAATTTAGACGGTGATTCCTAAATTGAAAAATTATTATAGTGTGGTACTCAAATTGGAAAAATTGAAAGATGAGTTTTTAAATCGTTAAAAGTAGATATCAAACATATAAAAGCTCCCAAAAATAATCATAAACTAATTACTCATATGAACGGTCACAATTTGAGGGTATTTACTATGCTGGACTAAGTTGCTCGGATTCGAGTATTAGTTGGCTGACAATTAGTGCTTAAATTGAAAAATTATTATAGTGTGGTACTCAAATTGGAAAAATTGAAAGATGAGTTTCTAAATCGTTAAAAGTAGATATCAAACATATAAAAGCTCCCAAAAATAATCATAAACTAATTACTCATATGAACGGTCACAATTTGAGGGTATTTACTATGCTGGACTAAGTTGCTCGGATTCGAGTATTAGTTGGCTGACAATTAGTGCTCACTTCGTTCGCTGCTATCATTGGGTTCCACATTTTAGATACATATTTTCCTATATTAGCCCACAATTGCAATTTGTGCTTGAGCCTGCCTTACACAATTCTCACCAGAACTAGGACTGTGGCCTGTGGGGATTGATATGGACGAACGACTGGTAGAAAGTTTTGCTGAAATACGGGTCACTCTAATAAAAGAAAAGATCTGAAAAAAGATAGAACACTAGCACATGCATAGCATCAAACAAGCTAGAAATATGGTACCCATTAATATATCATGGGCTTGTTTCAAGCTTGTTTCCATACTTTTGTATGACAACAACTAGTAAGACGCCCCTGCAAGGCAGATGGTTATTGTGGTCACTATCATCCTTTTACCTTTATAATTTATTTATTATATACTGTATATGACTATATGAGCATCTGAATTACTAATGATATTTTCTCTATTAAGATTCCAAGTTTCTGCATAGCTTGAAATTGAATTCTGAAATTGAAATATAGTTAGCGACAACTTTTCTGTTAGCTTTGCTCAATTGATTGAATTTTAAGTTATATAGTCTTCTTAGATAGGAAATATAACAATTATAAATCTTGGAATGAGAAGAGTTTTTATTAAAAACATGTTAGAATTATGAAATGGGTCATATATGTATTTTGTTTCGTGGTTTTAGGAAAAAACTTCAATTACGAGCTTAAAAGCTTGTGTACCTTCAATCTGCGTAACGTAATGAATGGTCTTTTTCTCTGTATATCGAGGGTGGAGGTCATAGAAATGTTTGTCTATTAAGGTAATGGTGAATGAGTACAATGCAATTAGTTGCATGTTTATGATTATATGAGCATTAAAAACAAGTTCTTTGGTAGCTTGGACCCTAGGAGGCTAGGAAGCATCAACGCGAGTACACGGTATAATGAAAACCGGAGAAATTTGTAGTCAGATATGAGAGCATTGCAATTAGATATGAAAACCTACAATTCAGATCATATGTAACTAAAATTGGAGGTGTACAATATCATGAGCATGCAATTTGGCATGTTCTCCATGTCAATGTTGAAAAGTTTTAAAGAGGAAGGTGATGATCGGTCCAAACAGTTGATATCATAGTATACCACGTTTCAAATCATGTCATTTACAAAGGGCCTCCAAAGTGAACATTATTGTCTTTATTGATTATAAAAGAAAAGAAGAAAAAGCTTGATAGGTCATCTTACAGTAATGTCATGGTGTTTCTCAAACTATAAATTTTCCAAACTGGTACGAAACATTGGTTTTAAAAAGTTTATGTTATACTATTATTAGAATATTCGCAAATGTTGAGAAACAATTCATTCTTAATCTTTAACTAATACTTATATCGTACCATTTTTTTATATTAAAAAGGTAATTTATTTCAAAATCCTTTTTTCCATATGTAAATGTACATGCATATTACATTTGACTATGTTTGTTTCAATGTAAAATAGGTGGAAATTAAATATTTACGGGTAAACTTAATTGTTCGGATGTTTGATTAAATGTAAGCTATTTTTTCTAGGAAATCTTCCCCACATTTAATGCAAAAGAGGGAGAAATGATTGCTCTAAAAAAATGCCGCAAACGATTTCCATCATGTCAAAGGAAAAATCATAAATGGAAAAGATCATAAATGGGCCATTTAATTCATATTCCCATTTCGTAATAAGATAACAAACTGACTAGTAATTAAGGGAAATATGATCTTTAATATCTTTATATATTAAAATTCTAGTTGTTTGTTTCTTTAAAAAAAAAAAACCTACATCGGATTTAGGCCAAAATTTCTGCCTTATTATAGAAAAAGTTTTTTTTTGTCAATTCATTTAAAGATTATTCAAAAAAGTTATGTCCCATATTGAAAAAGAAACAATAATAAACCTTTAAGCAAATGTATTTTTAACGTTCATGATTATCTATTATTTTTAAGACATTATTATGATTTTTTATTTATTTTAATAATTAGTTTTTTTTAATCTTTAAACTACCGGTCACTAGATCACTCATTTTTAAGCATTATATTTTGTTATATATTAAAAAATAGATATTACTATGATTTTTAATCACTAATGTTTTTTTCATTTGAAATATTACATTTAAAGTATCAAAAATATTTAGTATTTATTTATGCATCAACTTTATTTGAATTTAAGAACTAACAAAAATTTGAATTTCTATAGAATTTTACGTGAAAAACTTTTCTTATACCAAACGCTCGTGAATGAAATACAAACAAAAGTTTTCACCGTAAAACTTTCCCTCAAAAATATTTTCCCACATAAAATCTTTTACAATGAAACAAACAGAGTCTAATCATACATTCCTTTAATACTAATTTAGAAGCAATAAGCATAAATGGTAGAAGGATTTTCCTTTTCTCACTTCATAATTTACAATGCTTGTTTCCTATGTACTGTATTGTCAAACACGGTATAAATATATTTAAGTACCTAACTCACTACTTAAGATCTCAGGCTTTGATAGTCTATAAAAGATAAACCATATGCTTATGAAACAAATGTAAACAACTACTACGTTATTTGGTTGTTCATATGATTCTTTAACCCTTTGTCCTTTCACGTGTGTCACCACTAATATTATCATTTGGTAAGACTTTTAGTGTCCTAATAACACATAAAACACAAGCTGTCCTAGCTAGCTAGTAAGTACTGGTATAACATGTATGCACGTTAGCTTAAAATCTAAAAGCTAAACAATGATCTAACACCTTAATCATTCAAATTCTCTCTCATTTTCTCTCTAACATCAATTTAATTGGAATCCAATAAATTACACGGTAGAATTAGTACATTACACGGAGGGATCATATGTCATTATAGTTATACTGTCCGACTACGAGCAGTAAAGCTTACATGAAAAGAGCAAAATTAATTAGGAACGAGATAGTTGGGAAATACAAACTGATTGGAGACAAAAAAAAAACAGACTAACACTCAAATTACACTTGTGAGAATAAGATTTATGTATAGTAAGGTTTAACACTACCTTTCATCGGCTCATCGCTTAGTCCATCCATTCACTGTCAAATTGTGTCTTATGATACAATAATAGGTTAAAAGGAACTCCAACACCTTCGAAATTGGGAAAAACCAATATGTTACCATGTATTTCGAAATAAAATTTATCGATTTTAGTCTTTTATCACTTCCATAATTTTGAAAAAACAGTTCTAGAATTCCGCCGCTGACAATGGTATTATTCCTATTATGTGCTGCCATGTAATAAGATCTTTAAAACACATAAAACACAAGTGGTCATGATAAGATTCTGATGACATGTCTCTTCATAATCTGAACAGATTAATATCGGAGGTGCACATGACAATAATTTTAGCAAAGGGGAATTTGAGTAATACAAACTTATATTATATCATATGCATGAACGGAAATGTAGAAATACCCAACTTGGAACTGTACTTGTGTATATATATTGTTTCGTTGTTTTTATAAGATGAATCTCTTTAAGGAGCAAACAGGCTGTTGAGAATCAAGCCATGTGGGTATGTCTCTATCATTTCAATTTCTAAACAACCTTTGTTCCATGGTTTTTTAGTTTTTACACATTTTTTACATTTAATTTAAGTTGTAAGTAACAATTAATTTCTGAGTCACCAGGTAAAGAAAAAGGTCGACTAGTATTGCAATTAGCAAGTAAGCATCACTTTTACCTAATAGTACACACAAATAAACGTCAGAACTAGCTAGATAGTGATTCATGTCTAAATAAAGTAGTAATAATTTACATCGAGACACCAACTAGCGCTATATTCTAGTGCGGTAATTAATAGTTTAATACCAGTCCTAATAATTTTCTTTAGACTATCTTTATACTATAACGAACTCGTTAATTCATGATACTCAAACTAATTATGAAAGACACTTAATTAAGAGCAATAGATACTGGGAGCGTTGTGGGGGTACACACTTATATTGATCACTAGCCTCTTGGTTACAGACTATATATATATATATATACTGATTAATCATTGGACCTGTCTATAAAAAAGAAATAGTATCATCTAATTGAGCAATAATCTAATTGATGTTCTTTGGTTTTAGTTTAGTTGTTAGGGTTATCATGTAACGTTTTGATTAGGTTTAAAAAATCACATATGTTACATATGGCCTGTGAGCATGCTGTTATAACTGTAAGGCTGTAACAGTGTCTTTATTTAGGCCAAATTATATTAAGTTATTAACGAAAGAGTGATTAGCTGGCTACGTAGGGATGCTAGTTTTAGACTAACATAATATTGCAAAGTTGACTTCTGAGTTACAATATGAGTTGCTCCGTATTTTTAACCAATTGACTTTGCAAGGATAACTATACGGAGTATTTATGGGTAAAGTACGTACACTAATTAACAGTTGCTATTACTAGCAATTAGGTTAATTCAGTAATTAATACTTAGTTCTGACTTTAAACCGTAACAGTACTGCTGCTCGATCGATATGAGGGCATTTTTCCACCTCAAAATATTTGTTCCTTAAAACAAACAGTTTCTTTTAGTCACGATCATAGTTATAATTGTAATTCATCCTACCGGCCGGTTACAATTATTTTTGAGTATATGTCTTAATCTTTGTATGATCATTCAATAGTAACTCCGTCTTTGCTTAAGGTTGCAGACCGATAAGAGAGTTCTTCCTGATCAAATCGTGGGAATTGCTCAAGCTGTGGCAAATACAGACCCTTGTGCTCTTTATCCTATCCATCTATATCGATCATCCAATGAAGGAACCAGAAAAGAGGCTGCAAATGAAGCGAACAAATTAAAACGAGTATGATTAAATTCATGTTTATACTTGTTTACTCCGACTTCATTTGTAAATAGTTTCATGTTCGTTTAACAACTAAATTAATATTAGCCATTGTGTATTTGTGTGATAACTCAAATGCCAATTAATTTGTAAAAGGATTTTCACAGCTTCACTGTAAGAAAATGACATTTCACCATAACTATAGCAACAAAACGTCGGATGGTATCATGTCCTCAAGTGTTTCTTTTCACTTGCGTGACACGGTAACAACTAGGAAGAGTTTTCGTTTGCTGTCCTTGCCATGGAACATTTAGATTCAAATATATGAGCTCTAATACAATGATCAATGTTATTTAAATTGATTTGTTCAAATACTAATGTAGGTAATTAGTAGTCCTAATATGTGGAGTTGCCTATATCTGGAATATATAACGAAGCAATATTCTATACATATGAACATCATCAGTTTAAATTTAAACAAATTGCCCTTTTTTTTTTTAAAGATAGAACTTGTGGATGGTATTCGAATAAGATAAGTTTTGACTCTTTCACTTTCCATAATTTTACCATTCTTCTTGCATACGAGTGCAGACATATTAATTCTCCTTTTTCCTTTTTCATTTATTTTATAGTATATGAACTCAATAATTATTTGAAGTGAAATGTTACATGATAAGAGTTGTGCCGACAAATCTTTTTTCAAACAATGAGTTAGATTCGTCGTTAAAACATCTTTCTGTCGACGAAGTATTTGTCGGTAAGTCAATTATTCGTGAACTTATGATTCACATATATCGACGAATTTTTTCGTCGAAACAAATCTAGCGATGAACATTTTTTGTCGCCCAATTCGTCGGCAAAAATTAAACTTGCCCGACGAAACAGTTTTTGTCGCCAAATTCGTCGGCAAAAGTGAAACTTGCCCGACGAATTCAGATTTCGTCGCGTGGTTCCCGCCCGACAGTACATACCCGACGGAGTCTTAGCGACGAAATTTTTGTCGCCTAAAGGTTTAGGCGACGAAATCTTCGCTTTAGCGACGAATATTTTTTGTTGGCATAGAGTATTTTTCTTGTAGTGAAGCAATATCCTAGATAAATCATATGCTATACGGCTGATATATTATTTAATATGTCTCCCAAAAAACAAAATGAGTGTATTTATAACATGAGCTCCTCAATCCCCAAAAAGCTTCACACGATGACAAATACAAACACAAACTTTAGATTTTGTGTACAGTAGAATTATATTTTCACTGAGGTTTTATATGGACTCTTTTATTGATCGAAAGAATTGTATTCCCATATATATATATACTAGTAAAAGTTACCCACGCGTTGCGTGTGATACCCGTAATGACATAAATCTCGTAATATATTTTATTTTTAACATAATATTCAGATTTGGTATAATTTATTATAGCTACGAAGGTTAAAACGAATTATTAATTAATTTAGGGTACATCCGTAATTAGTAAAATATATTGAGGACAAATAGTTAATTAATTATATTATGTATATTGGTAATTAGTAAAAAAGAGTGGGGGCATTTTTGGAAAAAATGGCCAAAATTTGACAGCCTCATTCTTTCTTGGGTTGACTTATATTAATAAGATATATATATCAGTAATTGTGTCTCACGGCGTTCCGTGTGTGACGCGTAGTACAATTAAAATATAGAAAATAAATATAGTTCTGATACAAATACGTGGAGAATAAAAAAAACATATATTACATGAGAATATTTTAAAAAAAATTGTGTTGTTAAAAAATGAATAAAGAGTGCTAATTAGTTTTTCAATTTTTTGTTATTTATGAGAGTATGACATTACGGTAATTAATAAAAAAATGTAAGTATAATTTTGAAAAAAAAAAGAAGCAAAATTTGGCATGCTCAAAAAAGTCTGAGTTGACTTATTATAATAGAATGATATTATTTGAAGAATCAATTAGCATTTGCAAATTCTAATAATATAAGCTATTGTTAATCAACACTCTCTCTATCCCTTCTCTTTTCTGTTTTTAATTTCTTAGTCTAAATAATGTCTAAAAAATACAATAAATAACAATAAATAAATTAAACGTTAAATTGAAAAGAACGATGCTTGTAATTTTTATTAATACATCCGGTATTTAAAAGAACGACATGTAAACTTAATTTCGTAGTTTTTGTTCTTACAGGCATACAATGAGATTACAATTATCAGATTAGATTCGCTATGTATTGTTCAATTATTAGGCACTTCGTAAATAATTACCATTTTTAATATGGATATCGAGGTAGATTAATGGACCTCCGTCAGTTTGCGTAAAAGTGTTTGTCAAAATCTCTCTATCTATATTATCATTGTTAGATTAAAGATTAAATAACTGATGAAAGATTTATTCTGCTTGTTGTCTATATCTATTAATATTAGGGATACCCCTCTATAACACTTGTTATTTCATGATGTCGATGCATCTCAAAGCTAGCAACAGATAGGCGAGAAAAGCAAAAAACCGTTGTTTAAAAACTCGACAGTCAAATACTTATACTTAGAGCATGTTTAACGATGTTTTGATTTAAGTTAAGTTTATGGTTTTAGTTTTGGTTCGTGGGGAGCGACGGGTCATGTTTATTAGTGTGTAGGTTTACGGTGTTGTTCAATTTATGTGTAATAAGAAATAATATAAAAATAAAAACATTAATAGTTTTTAATACATTTACGTATCTAATATATATTTGTGTATCTCTTTTATGAAATAAAAACAATATTCACATTTTTTTAATTTAAAAAACTGATTAAAGGAATTGATTGAGATTAAATTAAAATTGCAAGGACCATATTTTTAATTAACAATTGACCTTATATGCAATTTTAAAAATGATTTATAAGTTTATACAAATTACAGGTATAATCTTTAATTTGCAAAAACGGAGCCAACATCTAACCTACATATATAGATGTTGGCAGCGAGCTCACATCACAGGAGAAGAAACCCAAACATCCACCGCAACCGTAGGGGAAGAGGAAACCGGTAAAAATGACCTACACTACAAAAAAAAATATAAATAACTACGGAAATTATGACGATTTTTTTGTGACGAACCTATTAGCTACGGGTTTTGTGACGGATTTATGACGGAAAAGTGAATTTTTGACAATTTTGTGACAAAAAAGTCATTTTGTGACAAGTTTATGATATAATTTGACTTTCACACGGTCAATATTATTTTGTAATGCTACCACGGAGGAGCTTAACTCACCACAAGTCCTCAAATTTTGTCTACCTTAAACATGCTCTTAGACTTGGAAACAACCATACATATTATTAATACCAGTAATCATGGCCCACGCGTTGCGTGTGTGATGCATAATGCAATTAAAATATAAAAAATAAGTGTAGTTATGATACAAATACGTGGATAATAAAAAAAAAATAGTATAAGACTTAAAAGAATGTTTGGTTGTTAAACAGGGACACATAGTGTTATTAGTTGTTATTTTATTTTTATTTTTATTTTTTTTATGTGAGGATGGTATTGTTGTAATTAATAAAAAAATATAGGGGTATTTTTTAAAAAAAATGACTAAATTAGACAGACTCATTTGAATTTGATTGACTTATTATAATAAAATGATACCAAGTTTCAAAGTATTTAGGCCTTGCTCACATACACAAACACGCGCCCTTTAGTTTTGTTGAAACTTGGGAAATTAATCACATTGAATTTGCATCATGCTTAGCTAAGATAACCGAGTTACTATAATTTGTCATATTAAAATCCCCCATATCTAGGTTTATTTTTTTACATTATAGTATTAGCTAGCTTATGGCGTGCCTAAGTATATATTTTGTTTAGTTAGCTAGTCTAACTATACTTTATTTTCATAATCAATCATTGATTATTTTCCAATGATTTTGATAATCTAGCTATCTATAACCGGAAACAGAAAGAGTAACTGAAAAAAAGTATACGTTTATATTATTTTAAATTATATCTATTAAAATTACCAAATAAGTATTTTGATATTTTCTAACAAAATAATGAAAGCATTGGCTCTCGATTTTTTTGTAGATTTTTTAACATTTATTTATTAAAACAATGTATAATTAATTTTATTTTATTTTGAAAACTAATATATAATTAGATTAACCATACAAAAAAAATAGTCAGGCACCTTGCTCCGTATGCAAGGACTAATGTAAACTTTTGAAACTTATAAAAACAAATTAATTTCATTACCAAAATACATTTTCCGAAGAATGGACCACGAAGATTAGCATCCAACTTTTATGTAGATCTATACAGTAAAATACTGTCAACCTAGTTGTATACATGTATAGTAGTAGAAGCTGAATTTTTCGACTACAAAATGTATGTTTTCAAGCAAAAACCGTAAATCCGAATTACAAACCGTAATTCAGATTTACGGTTTACCTCTTTTTTTTTTTTTGGTAAAAATAAAAATAAAAATAAAAAGATAAACACTAAATTCGAATTACAAACTGTAATTCGGATTTACAGTTTATGCGTGTAAACAGAATTGTTACGGTCCAAAAATCTAGCGTAGTAGAGAAAGTGAGATAGGGAGAGAGACTGCAGGATACATAAATTCTATAGTGGTCCAAAAGCATTTAAATCGAATGGTGACTTCTTAATTCAGAACAGTAATGTGCTGGAAAAGCATCATTGATGCTGTACAAAGATCACTAGTTTAGGACTGCAAAGCACAAGAAAGTGATAACAAAAGTTTTTTTTTTTTTTTTACCTTTTCTGCCTCCAGTAACATTTTCAGGAATTAATTATTGATTTACAGTAACAAAAATGGGGTTACCAAATTAAATAAGTTTTATTCAATTACCTCGTCGACTTGGGAGTTTTCTGCATTCTAAATACAGTATGTAATGTTTGAATTTATGTCCTTAATTAATTAAATATGACCCTTTGAACTAAAAACTTTAATTACAGTAATAAAGTGGTATAGAGAAAGTAAGTAATGATCAATACAAATTAATTAAGTGGTCACGTATGAGTCCAAACTTTTAGATGGTTGTTTATACATGTATGAATATACCAGTAATCGTGCCCCACGCGTTGCGTGTGTGACTCGTAATGCAATTAAAATATAAAAAATAAGTGTAGTTATGATACAAATACGTGGATAATACAAAAAAAATAGTATAAGACTTAAAAGAATGTTTGGTTGTTAAAGAGGGACACATAGTGTTATTAGTTTTTATTTTATTTTTATTTTTTTATATGAGGAAGATATTATTATAATTAATAAAACAATATAGGGGTATTTTTGGAAAAAATGGGCAAAATTGAGCAGCCTCAATTCCCTTGGTTGACTTATTATAATAGAATGATATATATATATATATATATACTTCTTTTGAGATACTTTTCAAGCCAACAAGTTTATTTGATGATATGGTTTGTAATTTAACTAACTATACTATGATATTTATGTTAATTTTTTTTTTATCGTTAGCAGTTAAAATACTTACAAAATCAGATTATGACCAACTGATACTGACTTGATTAGTAACACTAAAATTGTTGTGTTTCCTTTCCAAAACACGTAAAAATCATTTTTGGTAGTGTAACTAGGAGCTAGGTAAATTAGAAATATTAAAGTACGTAACACAGCTGTTAAATCTATTGCAGATTAATACACACCATCCGTGAAAATGAAGCATGCAAGGGAGTAATAATAAATAGTGCCTTGCTCTGTTGCAAAACTACTGAAAAATGGTCCCAAATCTAACACATTGAAAGCAACATTCTATTCAGAGCATGTCCTGGCTATACTTAAAAGAGTCTATTAGTCTATTAATCTAAATGGGACACATATAAATAATTTCAATTGTTAGCTTAAATGATGGACACAACTAATTTTATTAGGTTAACCACACTATTCACTCTCTTGAAGGCAACATGCATGCAGTGCCGTCTCCAGCATTTTTTAGGTCCAAAACAGATCTCGATAAGGGGCCTTTCTATGTGAATATGGTTTAAAATTAAGAATTTCTCGTCTTGTATTTTGTGTAATAAAGTGCAAGTCAAATTAACTTTAAAACATTTCTATCTGATAAGGGGCCTTTTTATTTGTTATACATATATGTATATAAATGTAATTACTATATATATGGAAAAAAAATTATACTCCACCACCAATCTTATGCTTGTCAAATTAGACTATAGAGCCGCTTATGTATGCGTGCGACCCTGTATAACTAATTAAGTAACTAAGTAATCGCAAACACAATGTCTAATTGCACTGGAACAATTTTCAATGTAGTGAACTTGAAAAATGTTATGTACGTATAATATCCCCATAAAAAAGGATCACAATAAATACTAATCAAACAGGGCGGGGTTGTTCAAGCAATCTTAACTTGAAGCCGAAATAACTTTTATATGAAGGTAAGAAGGTTAAGTGAGCATATCCCCTTTTCGGCTTTTTCTTAGGAACGATTATCTAGGGTAAACTTCATGCTTATATAGCTAAAGCGCTTCGTCTTATGTAGTCCTAATTATTATGAGATTTGAAGAGTGAACATCATTGTATAATTTGGGAACTTTTAGTGTTTGAAGTGGGGCTAAATCATTGCAATAACGAATTATTACTTTAATTCCAGCCTATAACCTTCCTAATTACTTGTTGAAGAAATCGAATGGAAGCAACAAAACACTCTTTTTACGAAGTGAACATGGTCTTGCCACTAATAAAAAAGAGGAAAAGACACACATGTTATAGTTCTAGAAATGTCAAGTGGTGCATTATATGCATCACAACACATCAGGATGCATACTTGTCATACATTAATGTGGTTCTGTATTCTTAAAATTTAGTTTCGTTTAGTAAGTTTACAATAAAAAAAAACTTGCGTATAAAAGTTTAAATGGAAGTTAGAAATTTGATTAATTACTACCTATATATATATATAGGATGCTTGGATGAATATATGCACTATAGGAAAATCCTTATTTCTATTGTTAAAAACCTTAAACAGGATTTAATAAGGTGATTTAAAGCTTGATCGAGTCTATCGGATTAGACCTTATGTCGTTGCATTTACGTTTTAAAAAGAATTCCAACTTCTAATATATATATATATATATATATACCAGTAAAAGTTAGTCGTGAAACGCGTAATGACATAAATCTCGTAATATATTTTATTTTGAACATAATATTCAGATTTTGTAACATTTATTGTAGTTATGTATGTTAAAATGAATTGTTAATTAATTTAGGCTACATCTGTAATTAGGAAAATATAATGAGAACAAATTGTTAATTAATTAGATTAGGTATATTAGTAATTATTAAAACACAGCGAATATTTTTGGACAAATTGAGCAAAATTTGACAGACTCATTTTTCTTGTACTGACTTAATATAATAGAATGATATATTCATAAAAGTTATTAGAAAATTGAAGACATTGTCTCATTGATGGTCAGAGTGGTAATTTTTTAGGTCTGTATATTTCATAATAAAAGCAAAAGATTTAGCCCTAATCGTTTAACATAATTATAATTATTTAATAATTAAATGCATCACGATAAGAGGATTTCAGCCAGGGTTTGTGTCTAAACAAGCCAAGGGAACTACTTCTCAGATCGCATAAATGAGTAATAATCAATCAGGATCCTAAAATTTATATGTCAACTTATATATTTATAGTTTATACTCTCTCCATACCATATATCTTTCGTTCCGTTTGGCGAATATATGTGAGAAGTTTATTGAAGCTAGTATACACGATACTTTAGTGGCTTTAAAGTCTAAAACCAGACAAAATTAATTTTATCGGCTATAATTTGGCAATTTTTAATATTGTTCAGGTTTTATCATCAAATGCTAAACTGATGTCGGCTAAATAAAATTGTGAGAGTTGATCAATCTCGATAGCCACACGTAGTTTTTTTTACGTACATAAACTTGAGTTTCTTTTTTCACAACATTGCATTTTTCTCGTGGATATAATTGCCATTTTACACTTGCTCCAAACTCTATTTTAAGCAGCAAATCATCTCTCAGCTATAATGTCTATGTTCAATATTAACACCTCCTAGGCATCTATACTACAATAACTTTAATTATAGTTTATTCAAGAAGAAAAAAGGTCCATTTACATTTTGAAGTTAAAAATGAGACATGCTTGCATATGGTAGTGCACAGTTATTACAATGCTTTCTACAAAAAACTGACCAAACAAAGTTAATGGATAATTAGGCAAAGAAGAGAAACAATATAGGAGTTTTTTTTTATTGGAAGAGTATCTGATCTGAAATAGCTTGTGATTAATATAATAAAACAAATGAAAGAGGAAAAACAAATGTCATACTTGTAAAGATATTTATAGCCCTTTCAAAAAAAAAGTACATGGATTTGTTGAAACAGGCATCATAGTGCAATAGACTAATAGTAATTAAAAAAGGAAAATTTTGAAACTTTCCCACAAAAACGAACTCTCATTTGTAGTAATACAGTGTCATTGATCATTTACTCAACCGTATTACTAGTACAAAACCGTCATTTATTATTTCTTTATTCTTCCAAAGTCTTTCAACAACTAGTACAAAACTTTAAAAGTAAATGATTTTGTTTTTTCTTTTTCAGATTTTGGTGAAGTACACCATGGTCCTGCTAATTCCAACAGTTCCATTTTGGTACTTTCCTCACATATTTCTGGTCCCAAACTATACAAAAGCCAATGCAATTGGTCCTCAATCCTAATGTAGGCTTGTAGCCCAAATATGTCCAATTTCCATTTATGGATCCCTGGTTTTTTTTATTACTTACTCACCTAGTCCCTTAAAGTGACCTGAACAATGTTTATCCAAGACATACTTTACCCAAATTCCAAATAAGTACCATACATTCCACAACTATATCAATTCGAGCATAATTTATTCTAAAAGCATTGATTTTTATTTAATCAAATTCTATTACATTTCCGAAAGAATATCTATATCGCCCTCTCTCGAGGCCTAAAACTCAGGGGGGGAAACATAAAACAATAAGTCTTTGTTGTTCAAGATAAATACTTATCAGTATTATGAATGTTCTAAAACGCGCACAAGGCTAATTCTAGACTAAAATAGGTCGCTTATCGCCTAATCGATCCTAATTCCGCCTAGTCAATGCTTGATCACTAAATCCCACCTCAACATAGTTTCTACTTAAGCTCGCTTTTTAGAACATTTATCACGCTATTATGATATCATCACTGCACTACTATCCAAACTCTAAAACAATTGCTACTCAAATTCCATAAACTTGGATCAATTTTTTTTAAAAAAAAAACAAGGATATTTCACTTCTGTTACACTTCTTTACATCTTTCATAAAAATAGTTATATAGTGTTTTCAACCTTATTTTTTTTACAAACGGTATATAAAAATTTGTAACCTCTCACAAATAGATATTTAGTGTTTACGCTCTCATTTCTATCACAAACAGTATATGGAAATATATAAAAGGAGTGAACCTACCCCAAATCCCACAACAATCCGAACTGAAGGACAATTATTGCTCAAATTCCATAAACTTGGGTCAAATTTTTTAAAAAAAAACAAAAAAAAAAACAAAGATGAATATTTACAACTAACAACAATAAAATGAATAAAATAAGAATATAATATAAAAATATAAAATACAGCACACACACCGTTCCCCTCTCTCTCTCCCTCTCTCTCTCTCTCCTCCATAGAGCTCCGTTCTTCTTCCCACCTTCTCATTCCTTCTCATCGGATCTAATAACATACATACATACATACATACATACATACATACATATCCATATATAAACATATCGATAGATAGAGATAGGTCTATATATATCTATAGAGAGAGAGAGAGGGGGGGGGGACTAAAATAAGTAACGGTATAAACTCTTTATAAACAAAACCTCCAAATTAGAGTTATAATCAAGCTCCTTTTAACCTCTCTCTCTCTCTAGCAATGCCGGAGAGATGACGGGACCTGCTGGAGACGAAGACGGCGATCTCTTCCACGAGTCTCTCGACCGTCTCATCTCCGCTTCCTCCTCGGACGACGATCCTGATCACTCTCCCGCCACGTCATCCTCTCCCTACGACGTATGGATCTCCGAACCCTCCTCTGTCGAAGACCGCCGTAGCTGCCTCTTCCGCCGCCTCGGCCTTGCCGGAGACGACCTGAGATCCTCCCTCTCCTCCGTAGCTTCTCTCTCTACGCCGGAGATACGTGGATCTTCTCTCTCTTACTCCGGATTCTCGAGGTTGGGAGAGGTTTCGTGTAGCGGGAGTAACAATTGTTCTGATCCCGAATGTTACAGTAATTTCAATCAGTTTAGTAGCTACAGTAATGATAATAATGATTTTAATAATAGTCCTAATATTGATAATAATAATAATATCGTTTCTAGTTTATCTGTTCATTTTCCTGAAAAGAAAACAATTTCGATTAATTCGTTTCCGAAACCAAACACCAAATCTGTAAATAGCCCTAGCCCTAGCCCGGACGCTCTTTTTAAATCCAGGAGTGGAAATAATAACAGCGACGTTTCGCCTAGTAAGCCCCCCACTGGAAAAATTAGATTTGAAAACGATTTATGTATAAGCTCAACTTTGAATGTTGATATTGAGGAAGATGATTCTTTATCTGTTTGCACAATTAAGAATTTAGATAACGGAAAAGAGTTTATTGTGAATGAGGTGAGAGAAGACGGGTCGTGGAACAAGCTGAAAGAGGTGGGGACGGGCCGACAATTGACTATCGAAGAGTTTGAGAATTTCGTAGGCCATTCGCCGATTGTTCAAGAGCTAATGAGAAGGCAAAATGTAGAGGATGGGAATAAAGACGGTTTAGAAAATGGTAATAGTAGTTGTAACAGCGGAGTGTCGAATAAGAAGAAGAAGGGGAGTTGGTTCAAGAGTATTAAAAACGTGGCGAGTACGATGGCGGGGAGTAGAGAGAGAAGGAGCAGTGATGAGAGAGATACTTCGTCGGAGAAAGGTGGGCAGAGGTCGAGCTCGGCTACTGACGATAGCCAAGATGTGTCCTTTCATGGTCCCGAGAGGGTTAGGGTTAAGCAATATGGCAAACCATGGAAAGAGGTTTCGGCTATGTACAAGAGCCAAGAGATTAAGGGTCATAACGGTTCGATTTGGAGTATTAAGTTTAGTTTGGACGGTAAGTATCTTGCGAGTGCTGGCGAGGATTGCGTCATACACGTGTGGCAAGTTGGGGAAACCGAGAGGAAAGGGGATTTGTTGAATGGGGAGGATGGTGGTTTTAGTTTTAATTTACTAGTGAATAGGTCGCCGGAGGTGAGTGTTTTGTCGCCGAAAGGGGAAGGGCATTTGGAGAAGAGGAGGAGAGGGAGGACTTCGATTAGCAGGAAATCGGTGAGCGTCGAGCATGTTTTGGTTCCCGAGACTGTGTTTGCGCTTTCGGAGAAACCGGTTTGTTCGTTTCGTGGGCATCTTGATGACGTGCTTGATCTTTCCTGGTCAAAGTCACAGGTTAGTCAAGTAAATAAGTTATGATTTTGTCAAATTATGGGTGAATTTGCATTTGCTTTGATGGTCTTTTATCTTACAAGTTGTAATGAGGTGTAAATAATTATTTCTCTATTTTAAGAAGTAGTGTCTAAAGATGTACGATTGGCAAAATGGTAGAGGTAGCTTCTAGGGGGATAAAACAAGGAAAATGGATTAAGATGGTTTGGATAGGAGAGAAATCAGAGTTAACATTATTAGCCTATGATAACTAGGAAAACTATGTCATTATTTGGCTGAATTATTGACCCTTGATTAAACAAAAGGGTAAAAGTGATTTATTTAGCTCACCCCATAATGTAAAAGTCGCTACTGAGTTAGATGACTCTCATTGACTAAATAAACTTATTTGGCAAATGGTCATTCTGTTTTGATTATTCTCTACTGAAAAAGAGGCCAGTGATTGGCTATTGTGCTGCAAGCCTTCAAGTTCCCCACTTCAATTGTAGCAAATTTTAGGATTCCTTATCAGCGAGCCTTTTTGTGATGTTTTCTGCTTTGGTTGGTGTATGTTGCTGTCATTTTAGAAGCTAACAAAAATGTTATTGAGAAATTGGAAACTGTAAATTGCCTAAGAAAGCCTTTGTTTTGCTGTCTGCTAACCGTTCAATGTTGGTAGGAAGTATTGAATTGTCTGTTGTAGGCCGATTAGAATAATTGAGAAACATTGTATCACCATTCTCCCGTGCCACCAGTTTAGTCTATGGAAAACACTTTTAAATGTAGCTCCACTATAGCTCCGTCTGCCATATAGCTGGACATTACTGTTTTATGGTAGAGCTTCGCACCTCTGGTTTTTTTGTTAGCACTCGAGAGTTTTATATGCTTATTTGTTATGACATCTAGTTAAACTTGTTAACGCTGAATGTGAGGATGCTTTTTATCTTCTATTTTCCAGTCAACAACATGGGTTAGTGGATCTGCATACATGTTGAAATATTTTACCTTGCCTTAGATCAGTAATTGATCTTTTACTTTGCTAAATGGATACATCTAAATAACAAGGCTTCTGGTTTCAGCATTTGCTCTCATCCTCAATGGACAAAACTGTGAGGCTCTGGCATATGTCTAGCAACTCTTGTTTGAAGATTTTCTCACACAGTGATTATGGTGAGTGCTGATCTCTGAAAATTTAACTTTTCAAAAAGAACCTGAATTGCACTACATTTTGCAGTAATGACCAACTTTTCCCAAGTCCCCATCTTCCCCAACACAATGTTCTAGAGCAGACTTCAAAAAATTGAAGGTTTTATGTTGAAGTGATCTAATTGCTAAGAATTAATTGTTGATGAAGTTGCCTTTTATGCAGTAACGTGCATACAGTTCAATCCTGTCGATGATAACTACTTCATAAGTGGATCCTTAGATGCTAAGGTTCGAATATGGAGCATACCAGATCGGCAAGTTGTAGATTGGAATGATCTGCATGAGATGGTCACTGCTGCTTGTTATACTCCAGATGGTCAGGTAGGTCATTTCTGATTTCGACATTTATTAGTTTTAGCCTTGCTTCGATAAAGGGTAAAATTGTTGTTATGGTGTTTCATCATTTATAAATTTGTAAACGTTTGATAATTTATATTTGAAGGGTGCTTTGGTTGGTACATACAAGGGTAGCTGTCGTGTATACAATACGTCAGGTAGATTCTCTCACTATTGAACTATCTTTTGAAAGGATTTACTATTCCACTCTGCTAATGCAATCTAAATATATTTGTTTGCTTGCCAGAAAACAAATTGCTACGAAAAGCTGTCATCAATCTGCAAAACAAGAAAAAGAAGTCTCATCAGAAAAAGATCACAGGTTTCCAGGTACTAATCTCTCCGGTCAATTTAACCCTCAATAATATGCTGTTATAGGAGATAGTAACATATCATGTTTACTTCTTTTATCTTTTCATTATAGTCTATAGATATTAAATCCTTTGAGTATAAGGTTTTTGCTGTTGAACTTTTGATTGTGAACGATTCTACCAGATCTTGATTAGTTTCCCATGAACAGTTTGCACCAGGCAGTTCATCGGAAGTACATATTACATCTGCAGACTCGCGTATACGTGTCATTGACGATGTTGATTTTGTTCACAAATTTAAAGGTGAGTAATTAAAATTAGGCTCTTTATTGTAAACAGACGAGTTTGCTTTACAAACTCCAAATCGTAACTGTAAAATGTTCTATGCATCACCCACTTAGATTAGCTTCCATGAGTTATTCCAACATATATCACATCAAAAGGGTGATTTCCGTAGACATAAATTTCGAGTTTCTGGTGATTATTCATTTGACGCCTTCATTGGCACTTTAAAATACTGTAAAGTGGTTGAGGATTTCTCCGATAATGGAACTTGAAGTTGACCTGTGGCTGGGAAGTGAAGTTGGAGTGATAGTAGTTTATAGTCGTTTCTGGAGTGTGGTAAAGTTTTGCTTTTTGGCCTCCTTATGGGATTATGAGCTATTGAGTTTGATCTGTCTTTACTCAGTGTTTCAAAAGGCGGGCTAGGCGAGGACTAGGCGCTTAGGCATTAGGCGGACCTATGCGGTAGAAAACGGGTCCAGGCGGGAGAAAGACGGCCTAGGCGGCCAATTAGGTGCCAGGCAGACCCTTTCCGCCTAAAACCCGCCTAGCGCCTTTTGAAACCTTGTCTATACTCCGGGTTATTTGTAAGATTGTGGTGAGATTGGCCCAAATTTTGGTATCTGTTTCTTGGGTTCGCAATATTGGATTGGCTATGAGAAAAAAAGTAAAAAGTGTAAAGTATTGTAGCTTTAGGATTTCTCTTAGATTAGTTAGAAGATTGGCAACAAATTTGGTGTTTTCAATTCCTTGGGTTTAATTGAAGTGTGTGAATTATAGAGTATATAATTTATGATATAATGTAGTATATGATATGCTCTATGTTTCAGACAATCGTCAATTAAATAGGTCTCATTATTTCAGCTTCCCTGCTTTCTTTGATGCGAATAGTTATAGGCGTACTTACTTGCGCTCGACTGCTTGACGTAAGGACTAAAAACCATTAAGTTCAAGTCATTGCAGATTGAAAGTTGGCTAAGTTATAATTTGTTGAGTAAAAGTTGTAGAGACGTATTGTTTCTACTAGATGTGACTTGGGTTGTGAGGGCATTTTTGTAACGTCTTAATAGGGGTATGGTGTGTATTAAAAAATTCTTTCCAAAGATAACAACATTTTTCTTTTTGTGATAATCTATAACCCTCACTTTGTAACCACGTTATGGGCTTTTAGTTTTCGAAGGTGAGCGTGGTATACAAGGGTATCAACTACTTGTACCAACCACATTGCTCTGATCAACAATTCGAGTGAGGAGAAAAGTAACAAAAGCTTTGAAACAACCTATATGTTAGCAGATGAAGGCGGTGTTAATAACCCCTGGAAGTCCCATATATTATTTCTCCTTTCATTTAAAATCATTATTCAAGCATTACTATTTCGTTTTCCCTAAAAAACGATTCATTCTTGGAAAAACATCAGAAGCTTTATATATGAATCTATATCCATTCTTAAATATCTAGAAGTTATATATCTGAAGAACGTATCAGAGACCACTTTAGATCTATGTGAAATTAAAGCATGAGTTTAACAACGTTTGGTATTAAAAAAATTCATTCCAGCTTGTTTGGTTGCGGGACTATTAGTCCCGGGACTAATAATTCAATCTGTATTATGAGTGATATTAAGAAGAAGGTAGGACAAATAATCCCATCCGCATTGGATTAAATTTAATACCACATCCCCATGATATTACAATTGCACCTATTTTGCACCATTTGTAGTCCGGACCGGATATATAGTCCGGACACAATCTTTGTTCCAAATGCATCATTTGTGAGGTCAATGATGCTACCAAACAAGGCTGGTGACATTGGATCATATTAAATTTATGTTTTTCTATTTTTTCTTCATGTTTTTTTCCTCCACGCGTTGGATCTGATGGCGCTTTGATATCAGGTTTCCGGAACACAAACAGCCAGATCTCCGCTTCCCTCACAGCTAACGGAAAGTACGTTGTCTGTGCCAGCGAGGATTCTTACGTGTACATTTGGAGGCACGATAGTGATTCTCGGCCAAACAGAAGCAAAGGAATAACTGTTACTAGATCGTACGAACATTTCCACTGCCAAGATGTATCAGTTGCCATCCCTTGGCCTGGCATGACCAACTCTTATATTGATGACATGTCAAATATTAACCATCCGTCTCCAGTTGAAGAGACTAATCTAGCATCTGTTATCCCTAATAGTCCACGAAATGGTACCATCTCTAGTGCAAGCAACAGTTATTTCTTTGATAGAATATCAGCAACATGGCCAGAAGAAAAGCTTGTTTTGTCTACTAAACTTAAAAGTCCTCGTATAAGCGTGGATTTTACGAATGATATAATAAGCCAAAGCAGGTCGGCATGGGGGATGGTAATTGTCACTGCTGGCTTAAGGGGAGAAATCAGAACTTTCCAGAATTTTGGAATGCCGGTCAGAATTTAAGGGATTGATTGTTACAAATTTGTTTTATTGTTCTCAGTTGATAAAAAAAAATGTACAGGGGTATTCGGTGAGATTTGTAATAGTAGTGAGTTCATTTCTTGTTCCCTTGCGCTCATGCTGGTTGGGTTTGTAACACGGTCTTTATACCCGGATAAGCTGAACGAACAAAATGTAGATTGGTCGAGGGAGCAAGAAAAAAAGAATATACACCATGATTTAAAAATGAGATAAGATTTATTTTTTCTGTAATCGGGGAATTGTAGAGTTATGAGCATCAAAAAAGAAAGTTCATCGAGTCTTAAGATTATTTTTTTATTCACCTAGCATGCATCTTCATGACTTTGGTTGTTTGGTGTTGAGGTAACTATTTTGATTGAAAATCCGATTAGGTTTTGTAATCTAATAAAACTCTTGTAACTGAATTTTTAGAACTTTGAAAGTTTGGGAGTAGTATCTATGGACTTAGGACCATGGCTTGAGAGTGATCTTGAATCTTGAAACTTGAGAAGCTGCTTATTATTCTTGAATTACCTAATAACTTGTACAAGGGAAACCTGAAAAATGATATTGTTCAGTATTTACAGTGAGTTGTAAGGACATCAAATGGTTGCCATTTACATGATGATATGGTAATTTGCAACTTGCCTAACACAATTCACACAAGATTATTTGCAATTTACTAGAAAAAAAATTATAGGGTCTACGTGTATTATCTACTTGAGTAAAAATTGTCTGAGCGGCAACTGACATGGTCCAAACCGCAATTAAATCGTACGAGTATGGAGTCCCACAAATTTTATCCCTGTGATATTTCAAATTCTCCATATTCTGCCCATGACTATTGGCTAAGATACACCTCCAGACACGTGCCTACATACAATTATATTACTTATAATTTATAAATTCAGAAAATACTTTTTCTTTTATCTTTGAAGTACTTGGTATAAAGTCCTCTGGTATCTATTTAGCCAAAATTACAAATTTGTAGAAAAAAGTTTTTAACAAATATCCCCTTGTATAATTTTGTGGAAAAAATAAATTATACACTTGGCAAAACGTGTAGCCTTGTTAAATAAGTTTGTTTACAAAGTGAACCTTTTGCTGCTTTGCAGATTAAGGAGTTTAATAAGGTTTAATGTAAGTTAATTTTGCTTCAATTTCTATTTAGTGTGTTGAACTCTAAGTTTTTACTAATCAATGTAATTAACTTTGCTCTAATTCTGAATTAGTGTGTTGATCTCTAAGTTTTCCTAATTAATGTATTGGACCTTTTTTTCTTTCCAATTTAATACAATTTAAAGGTATTATACCGATAACCACGATGAGTAAAACTTAGAGTTGAACACAATAAATCGGAATTAGAGAAAAGTTAATTACATTAATTAGTAAAACTTGAAGATCAGCACACTAAATCAGAATTATAGCAAAATTATTTATATTAATCAAGATAAACTTAAGAGTTCAGTACATCAAACCCAAACCGTACACCAAACCCAAACCGAAACCGAGAACAAAGTTAACTTCATTCAACCTTATTAAACTCCAATAAGTGGAAAGGGAGCAGTAGCTCATAATTATGTAAATATCTGAAATAAACTACTCCATATGCTAGTGTTACAAAGACACAAACCATTTATTAAAGCTCAGTAAAATAAAATAAAATATGACAATGTAATAAAGGAAATCCAAAGCTGAAGTTTTGATTGGTCGGTTGAGATTAATGTGACAGGAACTTCAATAATTTATCTTATCCGTACTGCAAATTCATATCCAAATGACAGAAACCATAGTTTGTCATAAACTGGACACTTGACACTTCCATTATATATATATATATACTGCATATGTATCTCTACTTAAACCTCATTCATTAGCTATTCAAAATCACAAGTTTTTTATTACATAAACAAACAGTTCCTAAAGGTAGTTATGGCTCTTCAAACTGCTGCTTTTCTCCCTTCAGGTTTTTCCATTCACAAAGAGGTACATTTGCTCTTTTCATGACAAATGCTCATATTTTCTTCTATAGTTATAATTTCATTTGGTTACTTGTAAAAAACTGCTGTGGGTTTTTAGGCCAGAAAACTAAAGAAATTCAGTAGAACTTCTAGGAAAAGAGGCAACATATATGAAAGTTAGCTTGAAGGCTGCAATGAAATAATCCCACAATTTGTTTTAGTTTGATTGAAAATGGGTTATTCGATGCAGGGAAAGTCGGGGGCATCTCTGAAGGACTCTACCCTTTTCGGAATTTCGCTATCTGATAATGTCTACATCACTTCTGCTTTAAGAATCAAGGTATCCGTTCTATGAATTCATGATGTACTTAGATAGGATTGTGCATAGAATATAGTGCTGAATCATTGTACTAAATCGAGATTATATTTGGATAAAACTTGTTCTATAAATTGAGAGCATGTCTATTTCGTCAATATTTTCAGTTTCATTATGTTCGGTGAGATCATATAGTCTGTTTGGTCACTTGGATAAGTCCAACTTTTCAATCTCTTCTCCGCTTTAACAGGAATTAAAGGAAACCTTTGAAAAGTCCATGTTTGCATTTTATTTTCTGAAGTTTCTAAATCTCTGTAGCAAGAACCAATCTGCAATGCGCCTTTGTTGTGTATCTGTTCTCAAAAGCTTTAATAAATCTTAAGAATTAAGAAAGGGATATACAATAACATTTAGCGACTGGATATTATTACCATAAAAGCGACATTTGGACAGAGGCGGAATCAGGATGATTTTTTTTTGGGGGGCGTGGTTTAAAAAATATATCGAATAGAAATAAAATAAATAGGGTCGAATACAAAAATAAAGAATTTTTTCTATGTTTAACATATCATAAAATAAATATGAAGTTAGACAAAGGTTATTGGACAATAAAATAATTTTTTTAGTAATCCACATGATATGATTTGAACTCCAAATTTTCCACTACCTTAAAAGTCAAATTTATCACTACAGCAACGACCCTTTTGTTTAATTAGAGAGACCATCAATGTATATGTCTTAAAAAAACTTAAATTACACACACATTAAAAAAATAAAATAAAAAATGAAAATCGCCGGGTGGCCACCCCTGGGTCCGCCCCTGCACTTGGAGATAAGAAAACACATACTTCATGATAATTTTCTAAAGCTCTTGGTTGTTACAGAGATTTCTATAGCAAGACTTGAGACTAATTCACTTGAGGCGCTCTCTCCTACTGCGTATTTTCTTTACTCAACAAGTGTGATATATTTACTTAAGTGGGTTAAGCAGTTAGACTTGAACCAAGGGAACTGTTCTGTTGTATATGTTAAGTGCTGCACAACCATTTTCAACTAAAAGCTTAAGCTATTTGTTACATCCGAATTTTATTTATTTTTTATATTCAAGTATTTTAGTCGAAAACATGTGACAGTGATATTGAAATCTCATGGTTCTAATCGGATTGTTTTCATTCCTCAGAGCAAACTTAACTTACGAAAGCTATCCATTGGCTCTATTAGAGCAGAAACAATGGTAACAACCCCGTCAGTCAACAACGCCACTGTGGACAAAAAGAAAACCCTAAGAAAGGGAAGCGTCGTAATTACAGGTGCCTCCTCTGGGCTGGGCCTCGCCACTGCTAAGGCCTTGGCTGATACCGGAAAATGGCACATAATCATGGCCTGCAGAGACTTTTTAAAAACCGAAAGAGCAGCAAAATCAGCTGGTATTTCAAAAGATAATTATACGGTAATGCACCTGGACCTGTCCTCTCTGGATAGTGTTCGCCAATTTGTTGATAATTTCAGGCGTTCTGGTCGGCCACTCGATGTGCTCGTATGTAATGCGGCTGTGTATTTGCCAACCGCTAGAGAGCCAACTTTTACAGCTGAAGGGTTTGAGTTGAGTGTTGGGACTAATCATTTGGGCCATTTTTTGCTATCGAGGTTGATGTTAGATGATTTGAAGCAATCAGATTATCCTTCCAAGAGGATGGTTATTGTTGGGTCAATTACAGGTATTCCCGTGGTTCTGTTTTGTTATGTTGTTTGTCACTACTGTTCCTTATTAAACTATGCGCTTGTTTTGGTGTGTAGTACTTAAGCAAACAAGTTAGAACTTTTGAGGTTGAGGAAAAAGTTGGGATCACTTGCCTTAAATTTTCTAGCTTTTTCAGGCCAAAAATTAAAAACAAAATGTGATTTTATGCTGGTCAACAAATTGCAATTTAGTTTCTAAGACAAATGAGCTTAGAAACTGCAACTGAACAAGGCTAAACAAAGAAATGCTGGTCAACAAATATAGCAATTCAATTGTTATCAAGCTGATTTCAGTTCATCAAGATGCAGATATATGATCACGATATATCAAGAAAACTATTACTACGAAAGTGACTATAGTTTGCCAAGATGTGACAATGATGATTGCTTATGAGGAAGCCCGTTGTAATAACCAATCAAGGAACTCGAAATGCTAAATATCATGAAAGGAAATGAAAAATAAGAGAACAATAAATTTGAAACATGCAATACGTGTAACCAGTAACAATAAATTTGAAACATACTAATATTTATCTGTCTTGTCAAAAATTAGGTAACACCAATACCTTGGCTGGAAACGTCCCTCCAAAAGCCAACCTAGGAGACCTTCGAGGCCTAGCAGGTGGACTAAATGGACTAAACACCTCATCTATGATCGACGGTGGAGATTTTGATGGGGCTAAGGCTTATAAAGACAGTAAAGTTTGCAATATGCTAACAATGCAAGAGTTTCACAGGCGTTACCACGAAGAAACCGGCATTACATTTACGTCTCTATACCCAGGGTGTATTGCTACAACTGGCTTGTTTAGGGAGCATATTCCTTTGTTTAGGACCCTTTTCCCTCCTTTCCAGAAGTATATTACAAAGGGGTATGTTTCTGAAGAGGAAGCTGGTAAACGCCTCGCTCAGGTAAAAAAAAAAAAAGAGGCCTTTTGATTTCTGGTTTCGAGTGCCACATAGTGCTGTAGTTGAGCTTTTGTTTTTCAAAAACTGGTGACTTGGTCTAATTAGTAAGGTGGTTGTTGAAGACTTAAAACAAGGTTGTTTTTGTTTATCAAGCTTAAAACTTTAGACTAGTTAACTATGTAACTTCCCACACCATATGTAAAAATTAAGTTGTTGGCATTGTATTTTAACATGTGATATGGGAAGTTGCCACATAGAGCTGTTCGATTACCGGTTTGGCGGTTTGTATACCTGCTTGCATTATTTGTGTTCTAAGATAAAGAAGCCAAAAACTCACTTTTTGTCTTGACTAACTAAATTAAAGTATACACATGAAAAGAGACAAGTACGGTGTTAAGTGGCAACCAAACAAGTCTTGAGCTAAGTAGGTGTATTGGAGATCCCCCTTAGCACTTTATATTTAACATCAGAGTACTGAATCTCTTTGATCGGCTCATAGGAAGAAATTAGACATTAGTACTCCACAATTGTTACTGCCACATGTAATATCTTGAATTTCTTTACGTAATATCTTGAATTATGGAATGTAGGTTGTGGCTGAGCCAAGTTTGACAAAGTCAGGTGTATACTGGAGCTGGAACAAGGCTTCTGCTTCGTTTGAGAACCAGTTGTCTCAAGAAGCAAGTGATGCTACTAAAGCTCGTAAAGTTTGGGATCTTAGTGAAAAACTTGTCGGTTTGGCCTAAAACTGCTAAATTTGAAATCTTGTTGTGGGTGCAAGTTTCGGTTTCGGAGAATTGTATTGGTCAAAGCGATTTCTTTTTCCATTGTGTAGAGTAGAAGGGCTTGTTTCTTTAGTTGACAATAAAAACACTCACTTTCCATCTTTTCAGTTTTTGTAACAGCATACGATGCCAGTGGGATGATGACAATAATCTACTTACCAACGTAAACTATCAAACTTCAAAATGTAAACTCAAGTCTCCAGAAATGTTTCAACTTTCATGAAATAGTTAGTAAACCAGCACGTAACGTTTGGGAACCAGAACAAAGTCATCTTCACAAAGTTTCGGTTTCTGAGAATTGTATTGGTCAAAGCGATTTCTTTTTCCATCGTGTAGAGTAGAAGGGCTTGTTTCTTTAGTTGACAATAAAAACACTCACTTTCCATCTTTTCAGTTTTTGTAACAGCATACGATGCCAGTGGGATGATGACAATAATCTACTTACCAACGTAAACTATCAAACTTCAAAATGTAAACTCAAGTCTCCATAAATGTTTCAACTTTCGTGAAATAGTTAGTAAACCAGCACGTAACGTTTGGGAACCAGAACAAAGTCATCTTCACATTGAAAATGCTAATTTCCATGATATACTGGTACTTCAAATATGAATTTTACCTTGTAATGCGAGTACCAAGCTGCTCACAATGATATTGTTCGGTTGGGTTTAGTTTTATGGTTGCCATGGGAAGTAATTGATTAAAAAAAACTCTAGCAATTTTTGTTTAAGCTAAAGCTGCTAAACTAGTTTCCATTACTTTAAAGAAGAAGAGAATAATATCATAAATGACAAGTATTTTCCAAAGCTGAAACAAACAGGTCTCAGGCTAGGTAGAAACAACATCATTTCCTGCTGTTTAATCCTGATATATCAAACTAAAATGCCTACCAAAAGTTATACTGAAATAATGATAGTGACAAATATTTGGGATCACATAAAAACGCATAAATTTCTAAGATGTGAAATTTCTGAAATAGTTTCTGAACTAATGTTGACTTCAAACATAATAAAGGACAATCCGCTTCTTGAACCATCACCACCTTCTAAAATTTCTGCATCTTATCGTATTCATCCATGATTTGGCTATTTGACTGTCTTGTCTCATTTATAAAATAATACTACAATTTACAAGGTTTTATATTATTTGTGACAAATAAATGTATCAAGTTTAGATAATCAATAAAATCTATCTTTCCTAAAATGTCGACAAAATCTAGCTCTTTTGGCTTTTACGTAATCTTCATTTTTCAACCAACCAAAGGGTTCATGAACATTAGTTCAATCAGTGTCCCCCTTTTGTGCCCTACTCTTTTAGACTACACAATACACAGAATCGTCCACGGGACCGTCATATCTTAACAAACTATAATAATGGCTCATATATAATCATATGTTACATTCTTAAAGGCGCATTACGGATTCTTGGCGGACTTAGGTTGTCTAACACCTAATCGTGCCTATTTCACTTGATCCCGCCTAATATGCTAGGTTTCTAGACCCTGCCTAACCTCTGTCATCCATCTATTTTCCGTCTAGGTTCGCTTTGTACAACACCTAACATACTGTCTCCATACAGTTTAGTTGGAATTTTGAGCACACAATCAAGGGTGAAAATTTGTAACAACTTACTAGCCGGGCCAAATAGTGGCTGGTATTGTTTTTAAAACTATTGTACTACTGAAATATTAGGCTCATATTTACCACGAAACTTGTTTCCCATCTAAAAAAATGACAGTGTTCCGTTTCCCGTTTCTCGCTTCACATGTCGCACTCCTTATTATTTCACGTGTAAATTTTAAAACATAGAAAAATAAACAACCGAGAGCTCAAGTGGTGCGAGCGATAAAAGTGAGTGGATCGGGGACGGTGATGAGCATTGGATAGATAGTAAAAACAAGTCGGCCTAAAATTATGTTTCTCAAATATTTTTCAAAACTACACTAACACTATAATTTGAAGTGTTATTTTTTCTTCTTCTTATGACCCGGACTTAATTTTTTCGTACAAAAATGGGCCTAGTTAAATAGTTAAATGAAACGGCCCAATATTAAACAATTGGGCCGTGAAAATAAGCCCATATACAAATAATTAAACTACAATTCTATAACAACGAAGAAAGCGGATTTTACATTCTCTCTCTGGTTCCCCTAAACCCTAGTAAAATCTCTCTACTTAAAAAAAAAAAAAACCCAACTCCATTAAATTTCCATATTAAAAGAGCATTTTTATTCAATTTAGTATGGGGAAAAAGAGGAAACAGAGCGAGATTGTAACAGCTCCAGAGAATAAAGAGGAATTTGCCGAAGAGAGGCCGAAAAGGACGCTGTTAGGGTGGAAAGAGAAGCCGATTCAGGAGAGTGAAAAAACCGATACCGTATCGGTTTTCAGGAATAAAGAGAAGGTTCTCGTCACTTGCTCCAGACGTATCAATTATAGGTATTTTATATACATTTATTTATTTATATATATATATGTGTGTGTGTGTGTGTGTGTGTGTGTGTTATATACGTGCTTGAATGTTTATTTACGCGTTCACGTAGTGCAATTAAATAATAGAAAATAATTTAAAATTGGGCGGTTTTTGTTTTCTTATCAAATTTGGATGATAAGGTGATTAATTGGAAAAGAGTGTATAAATGTATACTAGTGACGGTGGTGCATGTGTTGTGTGTGCGACTTGTATAGACGTGAAATATCTAAACGGGTAGGGAATGTGTGTGGTTATTAAATAAATATGAGAAATCGACGTGTGAAATAGTCGATTTTTTTTTTCCTTCCCTGTTTTAGTATTTGAATGAAATTGAACTGTAGGGGTAATTTTTTTAAAATACAATATGGGAATTTTTGGAAATACTGTGCAATCTTTGGTAGCGCCTCATGGATAACTGTCAATTGGCTTCCCGTATTGATAGAATGATACATATATATATATATATGTGCCTGACTATGTGTCTATATGTAATCTCGGAACAGTATTTGAGTATGTGGGATTCGTTGTCACTGTGAAACGTAGTATAGGGTGGGCCTGGAACAGGTATGGTACGAAAGTGAAACTTAAGGGCGTGTTTGGCATTGCCTTTTTTGGTTAATAAGCTGCTTATATGTGTGTATATATGTATACTAGTAAAGGTGGCCCATGGGTAGGGAATGTGTGCAGGTCCTAAACAAATATGAGAAATAGACGTGTGAAAGAGAACATAGAAGCATTTCTTTTTTCTTGCCATTTTTAGTATTTGAATGAAATGAAGGTATTGAAGTGATTTTAAAAAAAATTATGGGGATTTTTCAAAAAAAATTGTGCCATTCTTTGGCAGGATTTACCCATCAATTCTTGGCTTCCCTAATTATGATAGAAAGATATATATATATATATATATATATATATACACGTGCTTGATTTTGTATCTGTGTAATCTTGGAACAGTATTTAAGTATTCCGGATTTGTCGACACCTTGAAACGTGGTATAGGGTGGCACTGGAACAGGTAGGGTACGAAATTGAAACTTAAGGTGTGTTTGACATTGGATTTTTTGCTTAATAAGCTGCTTAGAAAAGTAATGATGAAAAGGCTTGATTCAGAAAAGAAGGATGCAGTGTAGTGTTCGCACTATCTTGGCTTTTTTTTACTTATAAGTGATTTGTGACTTTTTTTTTAATTAAGAAGTCATTTGTCCTTATTTTAGATTATAACAAGTGATTTGTAAATATAAAAACAAATTTTGTATGAAAATTTCTATTTTTGGTACCTTTTTGTTTAGAAAAGCTAAAACCCCCCACCAAAAGCCTAGTTTCTCTGCTTAAAAGTTTTTTTGGGCTTATTTGACTCAAATTGTGGCTTTTTAAAAACTAAAGAAGGTGGTGACAAAGCCAAACACCCATAGCGTTCTTTAAGAGAAAAGCTAAAAAGGCCGATGAGGCGTTTCGGAAAATTATCTTAGACTCTGTTTCTTTTTGAATTAAAACCTTCTGGAAACTTATGCAAAACTTTTAAGAAGACTTAGACCAAGACTTTTTCAGTAATAAGATGAAAAGTTAGCTATACATTTGCGAAGAAATAGATTTTATTTTATTTTAAATGTCAGTTTACCAATTTAATAAACTAAAGGTGTTTAATGGTTGGTGAATACGTATCGAAGCCTAGGAACTAGGGGTAGGGTAAAAGGCTCCGGAGTACCCCAATGTTTAAAAAGAAATTATTTTTTTATCAAGAATTTAACCAAAAGATTACCGATATTGAGCTATCAGCCCTGCATAGTAACAAAAAGAAAAATTCATATGGAATATAACCCCTCAGGATCTCAATTTGATGTTGGGAGATGAATGTGCAGTTCTGTTCACTCTCTCTTTCTATATGACGCTTGCTTTAAAGATATTGCTACATTTTTCCGATCAATGTAAACATTGAAGGCGAATGGATTATGATGTTGCAATCCTTGAGTAAACTTTGAAAAACATTTAACAATTTCACTTTCTGAAAAATACATTTCTTTATAACTTAACAAAAAAACATGTCCTTGTAGTTTGTAGTACAATAAGATTATAACTGCAAATGCGCAAGTCAACGAGCCATAATGATGTGAAAATCTATTCTGAATTTTGAGCAACGTTCCTGCAAATTTAGGACATTTGTTTTTCTTTGTAAATAAATTATGGTTGGATGTTTAGGTATCGACATTTGATGTTGAACATAGTGTCGCTTTTGCCCCATTGTAAGAAGGACAGCAAGGTTGAATCCAAAGAAATCAATGGTGCTACTTTGAATGAGCTTGTTGAACTTAGAGGCTGTTCTTCAGGACTTTTTTTCGAGGTACTTACATGCTTTTTTAACCATCTGTTTTTGCTATTCACACATTCATGAATGCTAGCGATCTATTATATCATTATATGTATACATCCGATAGGAAAGTATCTTCTTTGAAAGCTACACTGTTCTGAATAGTGGTTTAGACTTTTCACAATTCGATTGTTGCGATCAAGAGTATTATCATCTTTTAGGTGGGCCAACCAAACAACCCAGTCGGTAGAGCATCCATGTCACATAATATTCTCTAATCAAGGAACCATTATTGATCACATTGGGGCCATTAGGGGTATTAATAGGGAAATAGAAATTTTTACGGAAAAAACCTAGAAAGAAGAAGACATTTAAGTCAAGAGCAAAGCAAATTGGTAAGTTCGAGCGACGGTTTTGCAATTTAAGGCATTTAATAAGTGTTCTTTTCCTGAACATGCAACGAAATTATGTACACACATAATTATGTATGGGCAACCCTGCTCTTAGTTTAGTTTAGTTAGAGAACTTCTATGAGTTCGTCTGGTCTTTGGTTTTAAGATCACATAATGTTTAACAATTTTATCTGTGAATGAAAAGTTGATTCTTTATTGCAATTGTTAGAGTTGGACTCAATGGAGGTTATGAATCTAATTTGTGATGTGTATGCTTGTCTGGGTATTCTTACATATAATTTCATATATGCAGTGTCGAAAACACAAAGACCTTTACATGTGGATGGCAAAATGTCCCAATGGTCCTTCTGTGAAATTCCTTGTCAATGCTGGTAATCCTTGCTCCTTTCTAGAAAGCTTACTTGTAAGAGAATAACCAGGCACTACTACATAGTGCTTTTACGTGGGCTTTAGTTGAATTTCAAAATAGTGAGATCTAAAATAGAAAGAAGAAAAATGGTGTTATTTTTTCTGTTTAATTGCAACTGTACTAACATGTTCAGATGCTCTTTAATGGTTTTCGTATTGTTTCTTCTTTTCAGTGCACACAATGGAAGAATTAAAACTCACTGGGAACCACCTTAATGGTTCACGCCCTCTTCTGACCTTCTCGACGAATTTTGGTAAAAGCCCTCACTGGCAGCTTTTGAAAGAGATGATAATGCAGGTAAACAAGTCTTGACTTTTGTAAAACAAGTAACCTTTTGCAACTTTATACATACAGACTCTAATTTTCTGCAGATAATAATTTATAGCATCACTGCTCCATGCCCAGTTATGTCTTTCATAATTTAGCTTTATATGCTGACATTGTTTTTCAGATATTTGGAACTCCAAAAGATCATAGGAAATCCAAACCATATCATGATCATGTATTTGTCTTCTCCATTGTTGATGATCACATATGGTTCCGCAATTACCAGGTTGGTTTTATATGGATATTCTTAACCACCCTTTAGGGTCTGCATGGAAATCTATAAATTAACAAGCTTGGTGCATCCTTACCTTTTAAAACGAAAACTTTGTGCATTCTTCACCCTGTGTATATTCCCCCCAGTGTCAAGAAGTTCAATTGCTAATGGTCTTTTAATGTGTTTGAGGTTCCTTAGGTTAAAGCTTATTATTAATCTTATATTGTTTTGTAGAAGCAAACATTTTGAGTTTCAAATTTTTATCGATACCATACAGCCTATCTACTGTGATTATATTTCTCTAACTCTCGTTTTGCTTTGCTTGCTTAAACAGATATCTGTTCCTCATACTGAAACAGATAGGTTAGATCGAGGGGGCCTTGACAAAATGACTCTCGTGGAGGTATAACCGTTATGATACTTCTAACGCTAAAATATGTACTGGCTTTATTTTTGTGTATTTACTTGTCCATTTTTGGGTACCAACAGGTTGGCCCGAGGTTTTGCTTGAATCCCATTAAGATATTTGGTGGAAGCTTTGGAGGGCCAACTCTTTATGAGAATCCTATGTATATTTCGCCAAATCAGGTAATCATGCTTTTTCTATTTGATTTTTACTAATTTAAGGTTTTACTGTTATAAGTGTTGTCCTAGGGTTGTCTATGCATCATTGAATTGCGTTCTACACATTAGTTGAGAGTTTATATTTTATGATCGAAAAAGTTTCATGGTTTTAATGTTTTGAGAGTTCCTTTATTTTTTGTGTGAAACTAAATTGAGAACACAGTTCTAATAATGACAAGAGGCTATAACCATTATTCACCTTAAACTTTTCCAGCTTTAATGTCTAGTTATCTACATTTTCAAGCTATTCTTTCTGTTTTTCATATAACTTGTTTTATTTTTTTATAGATTCGTTCGTTGGAGAAAAAACAGAAGGCTGGTAAATATTCAAAGAAACTCAAAGCAAAGAAGAAGAGGAAAATGCATGAGAAGTTGAATCCCCTGGAGCCGGATGAATTTGCTGATATGTGGAAAGAGCAATGATAAAACCTTTTGATGGTATTATAAGTACTCTCTTGCCATCTTTGTCACTGGTATCCAACCTGTTGGAAAATTTTGTTTCACTTATTGATATCGTTTTGAGGACAAGTTCAGTGTATGGTTGTGTAATTTTATTTTGGGATATGATCCTTGCTATTGTTCCTTTTCTTGCTCTATGTTATGATTCCTTAAAGAGTTATGGCAAAACATCGTTCTGGTTGTATCCTTGTTATAGAATTTAGTGAGGCTGTTTGGGAAAAAGGCCATTATGAAACAACAGTCTTTGTTTAAAACTTAGTTGATTTAATGCTTCCATCTGTATTATCATTTAGTTTCTACTTCTTTGTAGATGTACTTTACTATTTTTGAGCTCAAACTCATGGTTGATACTCATTCTCCAATTGGAACCAATTGCAGCAGCTTGAATGCAATAATTTACAAGGAAGTCGTAGTTAACAGCATGTAAAAATGAAAGCCGCAATACTTGCGTTGTTTAGTGACTATTGCAGAGGCTAAAAAAAATGTGAACGGTGACAAAACTGGCTAAAAGTTTAAAACTATAATATCTTGTGCGACTCGACGAATGTAACTGTATCTAGTCTTTGGTAACAACTTAATAGTGCTCTGGTCCAATTCCTTTGTTTGAGCCTTTCGGGTTTCAAGACTTCCGAATTATATATAGTGTCGTGAACTAGCCTATATGGTTTGCTTGAGAGAATAAAAACATTTTTCTTTTACTATCTGTTAAGAGTAGTTGTTACCTGCCTCACTTGGACTGGACGTATGGACCTGCAAAATATTGTAGATGCATTTGTAATATCATGAGAGTGGTCTATGATTTAGTCCAAGCCAGATGGGATTATTTATCCGACCTTCGATTTGAAATCCTACTCGTAAGATGGTCCGGAGTATTATTCCCATAACCAACCAATTTGGATTATTTGATGTCCAGCCATATAGTTCCAGTCTATATTAATCAACTAAACAAGGGGTTTATGGATATGCATTTGATATGATGATATCCAATACAAGCCTAAGAATTGATGATTACAAAAAAAGCCCTTAAGAATTGGTATTGAAAATTCAAATGGGATTGGTACTTATATCCACTCTACGTCGGATTCATTTTTACTGCCTTAATTTTTCTAAGGCAGCCTACCTTTAATCACAGCCACTAGTTAAATTAGTTTCCTATGGATTTCTCTGTATTACAAGTTAACATTCATAACAACTTATAAACTCATTCAATCTTAAAAAAAACTTACAAAATCATTGGTTTTTGATTTTTTTTAGCTTTTCAGTTGTATTAACTTGGCTGATCATACAAACTGCAGTTTATCTCTTGTTCTTTTCAGTAAAACTAAAAACTAAGTTGAATGAATATATTTTTAGGTTATATTTTTTTTTAGTTAAAACTAAAAATTAAGTTATGCAGAGTATATTTATAGGTAAAACTAAAAATAAAGTTTTTTTTCAATAAAGCTACACATAACCCCATGTACCGCTTGCAAATATCTAAATATATACTAATGTTCTCCAATAAAAACAACTACAAAAATAAAGTTGAATGAATATATTTTTTGAAGGCTCAAAAAGATCTGTGCTAAAGTGATCATTGGTAAAAGGGGGCTAATGGCTAAGATTTTTTAAGAGAAAATTTTAGGGCAGTATCCCTCTATGCCCTCTCCCAAGTGAGAAAAGAAGATAAAAGACTTAATAAGTGGTAAAGGTTTGGTCAGGTCATCAGAAACGAGGTGTTTGTATCTCTGCAACAAAAAGATAATACATCCATTCATAAATTATTGTCCTGATTTTGGCAATCACTCATACTAAGAGTACTAAGAGGACGAGATAATGACATAACTTTTTGATGTTTATTTTAATGTTTATCATAAAACAAACATTTAATTATAAAATATGATTTGATCATGAGTATATATGTAATTGAAAAATATTAGAGTTACTAATTATGTAAATTGGATAATAATTTAGAAAGTTAATAAAAAGAATAATGGAAGTAACCCTTATCACACAGCATCTCACGATTATTGTACTATTATAACTTTAAAGTTTCAAAGATCCAAGTGGTGGGGGTACAACTAATATGGACTACGTGAATATTTCATGATATGACAATGTCATAACACACCAATTGCGATTCCCTAGGCATGCATTCCCAACTGATCAATAATTTCGTGTAATTTCTTTATTATACAATAATATAGTGTCACATGCGATACGTACGGATTACTAGTCTTATTCCAATTACTTTTGAGATGGACTGTGACTAACAGCTCATCCCACGTTGGGATATGTTCGGTTCGGTTTTTTATAAAACCGAAACCGAATAAGCAGATTTTTCGTTTCGATTTTTTTTGTTTTCGGTTTTTTTATTTTTTTAGACCGAACCGAACTGGTTTTTCGGTTTTGTTTTTTCGTGGTTTTTTCGGTTTTTCGGTTCGGTTTTATTGTAAACCGAAACCGACCCGAAAAAGTTTTGGGTTTTCGGTTTCAGTATTTTTCGGCTCGGTTATCGATTTTTTTGGAATTTTCACCACCCCTTCATACACGTACCCCACGCGTTGCGTATGTGACGTATAGTGCAATAAAAATATAGAAAATAAGTGTAGTTATGATATAAATGTGTATAATAAAAAAAAACGTAGTGTAAGATTTAAAAGAATATTTGGTTGTTAAAGAGTGATAAATAGTTTTATTAGTTTTTACTTTTTATATTTTTATGTGAATATGGTATTATTGTAATTAATATAAATGTGTATAAGTATTTTTAAAAAAAATAATAATAAAATTTTACAGTGTCAAAACTGTTAGGTCGAATTATAATAATAACATAGATATACACTACGGTCTCGTTTTATTGCGATATTAGTAGTACTGAGACTAACAATACCTTCGGACTATGACGGGATAACAAATGAACGTGTTATTAATAGTACATACATGAAATATCAATGTTGAACTATTTTACAAATTAACATTTATATCTATAATAAATAAACTTGTAAAATACATATACATATGATTTTAATATATATATATATATATCACACGTCTCGTTACTCCAAATACCTCATTTCTCAATATCACACCTCCTATTACTCAAAATAACTCATTTCTCATCATTTTTAATTCATGTTACTAATAGTACCGCCTCCACTTTTTTTACCAAACACGGTATTTATGGGTCCGACAGCATTTCTAATACAGACTACCATAATATCACTATAATATCATCGTATCAAAGGAGGCCTACGCGTAACAATACCCAATTACAAGTCACAATCATGTGCTTCTTACCGTCTATTTTTGACTTCATTTCGTGACTTTTATAATCGGGTTGTTATTTTTTTTGGCATTAAGACTTCTAGCACAAAAAAGGGTCGTAGAATCACCTACATACAAAGTAGCAGTAACTTATCTAGTGAGAAAATATATGCTTTTAATTTTCCTGCGTCCAAACGATCAATTTTAAACTTAATAAATAACCTTCAAGAGTCGAGGAGGACAAAGAAAAGCACTCAATTCATATCCTGATTCTAAATTTTTCTTTGGCAGGAAAACTATATTTTGATTGTCTGTCTAAACTAATAGTCATTTTACATTTTGATACTGTACTAGCTTTTTCCCTTATAAGAATATATAAGAATACTAATTGTTTCAATTAACTTTCTCTTAATGGATCTCGAAATAACTTTTATTTACTAATTAAGATCTCATACCTTAAAGGCGTCTTCACTTTGCGGACCTCACTGTTAGGAGAGGTATACAAATAATGATATAATCACCTGAGTCAAATCACTTTCTCGAACGGAAATAACTCGGCCGTCTATATATTGAAGCTACTTGCTAGTTGCTCATTGTGACTTAGTATAACCACTACACTTACAAAAGGGAAATCAATGATGGAAAACATCATTGTGGTAGGTACACAACGGACGTTGGCATAGTGGCATGTATCCGACTAAGGAAAACAAGGGAAACGAATACACATATTGCATGCGAGAGATTGCAAGTTAGGGTATGAATTAATGGCTATACTATTTCTAACCCCGCATGTTAATTTAATTAAGAGATCGATATTTTGGTCGTTGAGAATTAGAAAAAACACTAAATAAGAGCAAAAACATGTCTTTCCATTTTAGACTTGTTATTATTATCTAATTAGAACACTTCAAGAGAATGCAGCTTTCATGCCAAACCCTCTTTTTAGAAATTTCTCGTGAAACTTAGGAAAGCTAAAAGTAAGAATTGAAAGTCCATATATAATTTTATTAACCTCTTCAAGATATCTGGGCTAATAAGTTTCAAATTTCCATTACACGTTTGCTCGTTTGTTTCAACAATTCATTTGTTAATTATTTACAATTGTCTCTATATATTAGTTATATGTCATTTCCCATTGCACGTTATAAACAAGTGGAAATTTCACTTGATCAGTGGAACCAAATTTCAAACAAAACCGACAAAACAGCATATTATGTACAAAGAAACAAAAATCATATGAACTGGCAACATTTGTTTTTCAAAACCGTCCAATATTTAATATTTTCCGATGTATATACCTAACTATCATGATATGTGATCCACATGGACACACCAACTTGTTAAACAAAATAAATAAGGGTGATCACTCAACCTGTATATATGCTATATATACATGTGATCACTCAGTGTCTCAGTTACATATATTTTCATGAAACGTATTATTCGTCGAGTCAACAGGATATTCCTATCTAGAAAGTGAACAAACTATTAATTACCACTAGATGGAAAACTAATGATCGGTAGCAAGTATGTAAATTCACATTCAATTATAAGTTATGACAAAAAAACTATATTAATAATCTATCTTGATCCATAGAATGTTAAGTTTGATATAATTATCATCGAACTTAAACATTAATTGTTACATTTTGAAAATCTTGTTTTATATACTAGTAAATATTAATACTTGCTTAGATATTTAAAGTTAGTTATATTTCAAAACTTCAAGTTATTTTTAAAAATTAATACTAACCTATAATATCATAAAAAAAAGTACACCAGAAATCACAAACTTAATGTTTGATGCGCATCAAATGAATGCTCTGGATTATATAAGTGGAATGACACCCTAAAAAAATGCATATTCATGAAGTAATTAAGGATTAATGTATACCCCTAAATTTAATAATTAAAATCACTACCATAACTTGTAACGGCTTCTTGAATTAGGCCGTTCCAACCATATTTATGACCCTGTACCAATTTGCTACCAAATTTGAGGCAAAAAATATATATGTATACGAAAACTTTAAGTTTGTAAATGAGAGAATTTTCCGCCTGGTGTAAGTTTATAAAGCTGGAAATCAACTTCAAAATTGTTGTAATACACTATTAGCTATGTATTTAGGGAGACAGAAGTAGAGAGAGAGGGGGAACAGTATAGTCTTATTAATGAAGGAATGTGTGAATGAATGAATAAATACAAGACCCCTAGCCCTCTTTATATAGATAGAGGGTTAGGGTTACAAGCCCACCTGGGCCCATTAAGGAAAAGCCCAAGAGTCCAATAATCTTACAACACTCCCCCTTTGGACGTCTTGAATTCTTCGTCTTCATGCAGTCGATCTGAGTCGAGTTCATTCGCAGTGCTAAACACATAAATACCTTAGGGCCGGAAAACCCGGTGTGGGACAAAACCGGTACCTAAGAGAATTTGTGTAGCTGAATGATATATGCCAAAATACTATGTAAGTAACTAACCACAAAACAGTGTGCCTCATCAAAACCTTACCAGAGCAAACCCAATGGGAAAATCTCTGATCGAAGGAAAAAGAGTGCAACAGTGGTAGTAGTAGGGGATCAACCACAAAACAGGTGCCTCATCAAAACCTTGCTAGAGTAAACCCAGTGGGAAAAACCTCTAGTCGAAGGACAAAAAAGTACACAGTGGTAAGAAGTATACAACAGGATACTCCCCCTAATTTCGGCAATCCTTAGTGAGGTATAACAGGGAACGTGTCTCGCTAAAAACCTTGTCAAGGAAAACCCAGTGGGAAAAACCTTATACTAAGGACAAAAAGAGTACACATGCATACAACAGGATGCTCCCCCTCACTTGCACACGACAGGGTGCGAGGATTTCGACTCCGACATAAAATGTCGCTCTAAGGTAGCTCAGATAGCCTACGTAGGCCAATCGCCCGTACGTGCTTCTGAAAAGAATGCTTTGGCAGTGACTTGGTGAACAAGTCAGCGTGGTTATTCTCTGAACCAATATGCTTCACTTCAATCTTTTGAAGCGTTTGTTGTTCATGTGTGAAGAACAACTTTGGCGCAATATGCTTAGTGGCATCACCTTTGATATAACCATGTTTCGCTTGATCAATCACAGCGGTGTTGTCCTCATAAATAACAACTGGTTCATCATGATCGTAAGCTAGATCACAGGTGCTTCGAATATGGCCAATAACTGCTCGAAGCCAGACACACTCTCTAGTCGCCTCATAGAGCGCGAGTAGCTCGGAGTGGTTAGTCGAAGTGGCCACTAGAGTCTGTTTACGAGACCTCCAGGATATCGCCGTGTTCCCAATGGTAAAGACATAACCAGATTGGGAACGTCCCTTGTGCGGGTCTGATAAGAAACCAGCATCGGCATAGCCGACAAGGGTTGCGTTATTTCGAGGATCAATGGAGCTGGATCCACTCGACGCAAAGGGATAGAATAAGCCCATGTCCGTAGTACCTCTAAGGTAACGGAAAATGTCTTTTATGCCAGTCCAGTGGCGGCGTGTTGGCGCAGTGCTGTGTCGAGCTAGACAATTCACAGCAAACGAGATGTCCGGTCTAGTACATTGGGCCAAGTACAATAGTGCGCCTATTGCACCCAGATATGAACACTCAGGGCTCAATATCTCTTCATCGTCCTCCTTTGGACGGAAGGGGTCCTTATTAATGTCTAGAGAGCGGACGACCATGGGAGTAGAGGACGGCTTAGCATCACTATGACTAAAGCGCCTCAACACCTTTTGGGTGTAACTTTCTTGATGGACTAAAATTCCATCTTTACGGTGCTCGATCTGCAGGCCGAGGCAATACCGTGTCTTCCCAAGATCTTTCATCTCGAATTCCTTCTTCAGGATTTCAGCAGTTTCGAACAACTCTTTCGAGGTTCCTATGAGATTCATATCATCTACATAGACTGCGATAATCGCATATCCTGAAGTGGATTTCTTTATGAACACGCATGGGCATAGTTCATTATTAACATATCCCACGCCGATCAAGTATTCACTTAGACGGTTATACCACATCCGTCCGGATTGTTTCAATCCATATAGTGATCGTCTCAGTCTAATCGAGAACGTGTTCCGTGGACGGGAACTACTTGATTCAGGCAACTTAAGTCCATCAGGGACTCTCATGTAAATCTCTGTGTCCAGATCCCCGTAGAGATACGCTGTGACCACATCCATGAGCTGCATATTCAGTTTTTCGGAAACTACTAAACTGATTAAGTAGCGGAACGTTATAACGTCCATTACGGGAGAATACGTCTCATCGTAATCAATTCCAGGGCGTTGAGAGAAACCTTGCGCCACAAGGCGAGCTTTGTATCTAACAATCTCATTATTCTCATCACGCTTCCTTACGAAAACCCATTTATGACCAACTGGTCTAACATTGGGCGGCGTTGGAGCGACAGGTCCAAACACGCTTCGTTTCGTTAAGGAATCCAATTCAGCCTGGATTGCTTGTTTCCATTGAGGCCAGTCCGTTCTTCGCTGACACTCAGCAACGGTACGAGGTTCCATGTCATCATTGTTCATAATGTCAGTGGCCACTGCGTATATGAACACATCATCGATGACAGTCTCGTTTCGCTTCAAAATATCGTCTAAACTAGCATAATCGACAGATATTTCAAGGTTATCATGATGATTAGGAACTAGTGTTTCATCTGGAACACGCTTCTCTAATACATCACCGTGATCCTTAATGATCTCGTGTGGCAAAACAGATGCGACAGGATTTCTCCTCTTTCGAGGCAGAACATCCTTGGAACCGGACGGCCTTCCTCTTTTTTTCGGAAGGGCGGCGGACTGGACGGCCGACGGCAGCGTCATTTGCTCGGTGGGTACAACCGGAGCAACGTGTTCAAACGGAACATGGCGTCTCACTGGGACGTCTATCCTTGCAGGCACATTTGCAGCAGGTATATGTGATCTCGTGACATTCGCTAGGTCATTAAATGCGTCTGGCATTTGATTTGCAACATTTTGCAGACCTAGGATTCTCTGCACTTCCTTATCACTATGTGCAGTTGGGGGATCTAGATGAGACATATTGGGTACATGCCACGTTAATTCACGTCGTTCCTTATCAACGTTAACGTGCATTTCTCCCCCTAACGACGGGAAGAGTGTCTCATCAAAGTCACAATCCGCATGTCTAGCGGTAAAGAGATCGCCTGTCAAGGGCTCTAAATAGCGTATTATGGACGGGGATTCATAACCGACATATATGCCCCGTCGTTTCTGAGGTCCAAATTTGGAACGCTTAGGCGGCTCAATTGGAACATTGACTAAACACCCAAACACGCGTAAATGTGAGACATCGGGCTCATATCCAGTTACCAACTGGTACGCAGATAGTGGTTGGGTGGCCATGGGCCTCAGACGGACCAACGCAGCAGCATGCAAAATGGCATAGCCCCACGCAGAAATAGGAAGTTTGGTGCGCATAACCAAAGTCCTAGCAATCATTTGCAATCGCTTAATGAAAGCTTCTGCAAGGCCATTTTGGGTATGAACATACGCAACTGGGTGTTCAAGATTAATTCCCAAAGTCATGCAATAGTCATCGAAAGTTTTCGATGTAAACTCCGCGGCATTATCAAGTCTAATAGACTTTATCGGATAATCCGGATGATGAGCCCTCAATTTAATGATCTGGGCTAGGAGTTTTGGAAACGCTGCGTTTCTTGTGGACAACAAAGCTACGTGTGACCATCTTGTCGATGCATCAACCAAAACCATGAAATATTTAAATGGTCCGCAAGTTGGTTGGATAGGTCCACAAATATCTCCTTGAATTCTTTCAAGGAATTGGAAAACCAATTTTGTAGGTTTCACACGAATTGGTTTGAGATTAGTCTTTCCAATCGAGCATGCTTGGCATAGGCTTTTCGGATTAATCACGAAATTCTTTCCTCCAAGAGGATGCCCATGAGATGCGTTCATCGTTCGAAGCATCGTATTTTGACCCGGGTGTCCCAGCCGGTCATGCCATAGCATAAAAGTGCTCTCATCAATCGGCGCCCGCCGAATGATTAGATTGCTTTCAAAGTTTTGGATTGTAGTAACATACAAACCACTTGAAAGACATCTCAACTTCTCCAGAATACGCTTTTGGTCGTATTGAGTGGAGGTAATGTGAAGGTATTCAATACCATTTTCACGAGCAGTTTCAAGATGAAACTTATTTTCTCGGATATCCTTAAAGCTCAACAAGGTACGACTGGACCTCGGAGAATATAAGGCCTCAGATACTTCAACAGGAGTACCATTTGACAACGTGAATTTAGCTTTACCAAAGCCTTCAACAAGGGTCGACGGGCCCGAAATTGTTGTCACTGAGGTTACTTTAGGCGTAAAGTTGATAAAAAACGATTTATCTTTTAAGATAGTATGTGTAGTGCCACTATCAACCAGACAATCAACTGCCCCACAATACATGCCTAAAAGTAAAATAATTTAAAGTCGGTCACACGAATAAAAGGAATTGCTCAATGAAATAACTTTAAATTATACGAGAAATGTTCAAAACATTATCCATAAAACAAACCATAATCCAAAAGAAATGAACAATATCCAAAGGAAAAAACATAATCCGAAATGGAATTGAAATAACATAATCCAGGAGCAAAACAGCTCAATTATTAAAAAAGAAACGAAGAAAAAAAAACTTTATTCTTCCATGTGAGCCTCAAAGTCAGGGGTCTCAAGAGTTTCTTTTGCACTAGCTTCAATCATGTTGGTTTCGACCCTTCTACCCTTGTGGTAGTTTTCGACTTCTTGGGGAGTTGCCCTACAAGTCCTTTGCATATGACCATTTCCACCACATTTATAGCACAGAGTTGGCATAGCGGCCGGATCTCTTGCTTTGGGACGACTGGCCCGATTGTTCCTACCACCACGAGACTGCCTAGGAGGAGCCACAGGTCCTCGGTTCGAACGATTGTCCAAACCTCGCTTGGCTGGACGAGCATTACGCTCATCCCTGTTCCTTGGCTGACGGGACGACTGGCCCTTTTCTCGTTTCCCATATCGTGGACGAGGTCCACGAACAGCATTAGCATCAGGCATTGGAATTGCCTTTGAACCAGCAGGACGAGAATTACTGTTCATCATTAAAATGAGACTATTCTTCTCGTCCAATAACAACTGGGTGATAAGCTCGGGAAATTTGGTGAATTTAGACTGACGATATTGCTTTTGGAGCAAGATGTCAGAACTAGGAAATGTGGTGTACGTTTTCTCCAATAAGTCACTGTCGGTGAGTGTTTCACCACAGTATTGGAGAGTAGCACGAATTCTGCATACTTCAGCGTTATATTTTTCAACGCTTTCAAAGTCCTGAAATCGCAGATTCAGCCAATCACGGCGGGCTTCAGGAAGCCAAATGGTCTTTTGGTGGTCGAAACGCTCTTTCAGAGAGTCCCATAATGCCTTTGGTGAGGTGGTCGCTATGAACTCAGATTTCATGGCGTTTGATAAGTGGCGGCGAAACAGAATCATTGCCCGAGCACTCATTTCACGCGTTACTTCCATTTCACGCTCCTCCTCATCATATATGACATCCAATAAGCCTTGGGCATCTAAATGGTTTTGGATATCCTGACTCCAATCCAAGTAGTTCTTGCCGGCAGCATCCAAAATTGGAAAGTCAAGCTTGATTGACATTTTTCTACAACAGGAGAAAAGAAAATAAAGACTGGATTAGTCATCATATAAAACAACTGGTTTATATGTTTATGGTTTGTATAAGCACAAACTTTATTTCGAAACGACAGGTTCGAAAAACAAGTTTTGCTTTTAAGTGAAGAGGTTCTCTTTGATCGAACGACAGGTCGATCCTGAGACACCAATTCGGCGAATACATATCTATATAGACACATTCGGGGAAATTATTATTTACTCAACCCCTTTCGGTAGCTCTATTTGAACACGACCAGGAAAGACGGTGAGGGGGGTGGGCACGAATGCCTCTTAAAAACCGACCTCATTAGGAGAACGACTTCCGCCTTTATCTTTCCTAGACATCGTATCCAAATAGGTGAGCCTATTTGGGGAAGATTCATAATTTTTCCAACTTAAATGTGAATATATACGATTTTCGCATTTTATATATGGCAATAAAATTAATAAAATAGACAATATATATCTAGATTAACCATATATATATAAACATGCAGTAAATATATTTTAGAATCTATCTAATCATGCAATAGATTTGGTGTTATAAACAAATCAATTTAAGATTATCAATCAATCTATAAAGATTCTAACATATCAAATCAAATCTATTAGATCTAATCTAATAATTTACTGACATATGTGATATTTATATATATGGTAATATCAAAAAGATATGATTATGCTAACAAGATATCAATCAATTATCTATGTTTATCGCCATATGAATAATTCTATACATGGTAGTTTTAACATGCAAGGAAGTAATATATTTTTAATTACCAATCAATTCTATATATGGTAAAAAAATATTTTAACATGCAAATGGGTTAAATTTACATGGAAACATATCAATTTATTCAATTAACATGCAATTTTTATACGCTTGCCTTTTAATAAAAAAATTTATATGCATGTGTGTGTATATTTACCAAATATTGTATCTTTATCAACCATGTGTACTGTTTTCGTATAAGTATTATACTACAGGATCATGCGTGTAATTACAGCAAACTATATATCTATTTACAGCATTATTACATATACAGTCCAGAATTTCAGACAAGTTTCAGTTTAGTCCTTGAGTAATTTTACAGCTTTCAGAGAATTACAATTCAGTACATACGTTTCAGTTTGTAACATATATAGTCTGACAGATGCATATTAGTATGTTTAATAAACAAAATATAACACCGGTCCTGTTTCTGTTTATACATGTTTTAAAACAATTACAGTACTAGTAGCATAAACAAGATTACAGGCTTCTAATTCTAGATTATATGCAGTAGTACACATAAAATTATATGCAGTAGTACACATATATATATATTACGTAAGAGCACAGTAGCATATATATATATATATAATGTAAGAGCACAGTAGCATATATATATATAATGTAAGAGCAGTAACAAGTAATTTTACTTATCATGTGAGTGTACAATAAAATAAATCGTATACCTTACGCACGGTATGTTGGTGAAAGTCGATATGGCAATAACCTAATAAAATCCGGATAAACCTCAAGGTTTATTGAACCCAGAATTCGTACTCCAATCTCCGAGAGCAGTGCTGATAACGTGTTGTAATACACTATTAGCTATGTATTTAGGGAGACAGAAGTAGAGAGAGAGGGGGAACAGTATAGTCTTATTAATGAAGGAATGTGTGAATGAATGAATAAATACAAGACCCCTAGCCCTCTTTATATAGATAGAGGGTTAGGGTTACAAGCCCACCTGGGCCCATTAAGGAAAAGCCCAAGAGTCCAATAATCTTACAACAAAAATATAATTGTGAGTAACTGAAGATATTTCTTTTACATATTACTATTAGATTTTTCCAAATTGTTCACAAAACAGAAGGGGAATAAAGTTTTAAAAAGTTCAACAATACGTGAGTATCTTTCTTTTAACTACAAAGGGAAATCAATACTTCAAATAAATAGTTCATTTAACCACAATTTGATTTTTGAAAACTGTTGATAAAATGAGTGTCGCTAAATTTTAATAATAAAACATCAATTATTTATGTTGTTAAAATTTAACGTCACTCATTTTACCAATATAACAAGAGTCAAAAACAAATCATCCATAAATAAATTGTTTATTGAGTTTGAAAAGATTCAACAATACCTAGGAGTTGTATCATATGTGACACTTCAATGCTAGGCTTACACGCTTTTACTGATAATAGAGGCATATCCAACTATTCTCATTTACTCATTCTTTTTTATTAAGGAAAATGACATGTACGGTTGCCTATACATTGTCCCAATGCAAGGAAAAATTGTCAACTTGCAATTATTTTCTACTATCAGAAATGATATTCGCCCTATCACTTTATAAAGACAAGAATTGCAATGTGACGATTAGCTGGTGATATCTTACCCACCATCCAATTTAGTAATAAATATTCAAGTTTCAGTTTGAGGTATATTGTAATACAAGTTGCAGTACGTACGTATTAATATTTCTCAATGCAGTGAAATTAAAATAGAAAATACTAAGAACTAAATTAGACAAACAAGTTGCTTATTTCGATCGTGACTGTTGCTAGCTAGCTCCTCTTGAAAAACATTCACGGTGAAATAAACTCATTATCAGCCAATATTTTAAATCATTTAGGGTGATGGATACCGATTTTAGTTATGTACCAGACAAGGGAGAACTAATAGCATGCAAAAGTGACTCCACCACCTCCCATATCTAGAAACAAATAATCTTTTACGTATCTTGAATTTTTTCAACCGATTTTAGTCTTTCGGCACCTCTCATAATTGTTTTGAAAAAAAAATATCCTATTCCGCCACCGATAGCAGATGATTAGTAGATTGAGACTAACTCGAAGTACGGTGCATTCTAATAAAATGAAGTGATGGAAATTAAGTGAATAAAACAGTAGCCTTGGCCCCTTGAACAAGAAAAAATTAAAGAAATGATCGAAATAATTAGATGGAAACACCAAAAAGTGAAAACAAATTGAAGGACCATGCTAAGGACGAATGGGCACTTATCATTTTTTAGCTTCATATCAAAACGGCCCATGTGACGGTCCCATCGTATGTATCGATCACTGGATATATTGATTGCACGTTATATAAAATTCAAATGTTGCGAACAAATTGTGGTGACAATATATAAATCGACGCATCTGCCTTCTGGTATTTTAGTTTCTTTTTAGAGATTTTACTCAGATTTAATCCATTACTTGACGTTGATTTTTGTGAAAGGACTAAGAGAGGGCCTTTTCTCTCATCCAATGACAGTCTAATAAAATATGGGGAGCATATATGAACATCATGAAAAACATCCAAGTGGACACTTTTTTTCAAAAACGCTCCAAATCAAGATTTGATTAATGCAAATCTCCCCGATTTCACGACGGGAACACAAATATGTGTCTTGTTTTTTTTTCCGAGATGTATAATGACATGTTTTTGAAATTATGGTAAAATTTAAAAATTCAAAACATGTCATTATACATCTCGGAAAAAAAAAACAAGACGCATATTTGTGTTCCCGTCGTGAAACCGTGGAGATTTGCATTAGCCAAATCTTGATTTGGAGCGTTTTTGAAAAAAAGTGTCTACTTTGGTGTTTTTCATGATGTTCATATAACATTTCCCCTAAAATATTACTCGCTCCGTCTCATAATATTCACGATCTGTGTATCTACATGCAACTTTAATCGAAAAATATATCCTGTTTAAATTATTGAAATATAAATTAAAAAAAAAAATCCATATATTTTAACATTTGAACTATGTAATTAATTAACTTTTGAAAAACTTAATTTCGACAAATTAGATATGAGTTATTTGTCGATCAAATTTACACATATTTCGTATATCGCCACAATTTGAAACATGGGTAGTATAAAATTGTATGACTAACCTCTCGTATACGTACGTATTAGTTTATTTTGGTTAATTAGTGTTCCTGCTTACCCCATGTGTGACGAATCGTGAAAAATTAAATAATAGTTTACTTCTAATACTGTGTCGGCTGCTACAATGAAAGTATTAATCCAAGGAGTGAAAAAAAAATCTCGTTTCCTTTTTCAACTTTTTAGACCATATTATTCCAGAACACTATAAGAAACCATAAAAAAATAAAAATCCTTGTTCAAGATCTTGTTTAATTATCTTCAAACCATAAAAAAACCGAATAATACGAATGAGGCACGTAAACTTAACCAGACTCTCAAGTCTCAACACACCATGTAAATTTAGAATTTTATTTTCATCCCGAAATTTAAAAGTCTGCTATTCGGCCATGTATTTAATATTTTTAATTAATATTTAAGTTTAGGGTAATCTCAAATAGGGTTCTATAATATTATATTTGACCTTTTATTTTGTTGAATAATCAAATAAAATATATTAAAATTATTAAAATTTTAAATATTTTTAATTAATATTTAAGTTTAGGATAGTGTCAAGTAGGGTTACATAAATAATATATTTTTGGTTTATTTTTGTTTTGATTGGTTATCAAAAAAATTATAAAAATTACATAAATGATTATTTGGTAATCAGTATAACTCTATAGCGTTACTATAGAAAAAACCACCAACAAACAGATACCACGGTATAAACAAAACCTTGCAACAATGAAAACCCACCAACAATTAGCGTGTTGCTGTAAATATTAAATGTAACAATCATTTCTCTCTTTTTTTAAAATTTTACTTCTACGTTATATCATTTCAAATGGTTTTTCTTAACTTAACGTCTCTAGCTTATAGCTAGCTTTCATGAAAACAATAAAAAAGACTACTTTTATGGCCGGAGATTCGTCTAAAACCCGATTTCTAAATACCGGTGTTTTCATAGATTTTTAAGTACTCTTTCAGTTGATTATCAAAAAGAGAAAACTATGTTAATTCATGATTAATTCAAAAACATGGTCATATATGTGTTCTCTGCTCTGCACAAAATTTGGTGATCATAATGTCAAGATTAAATAAAGTTAGCTAATTTTGGTTATAGAATCGTCACTTTAGATGTTAGTACTCCGTATAATGTGTCAAATAAATAGGATCAAGTAAAGTTTCAAAGAAATCTTAATATGATGTGCATGTGAATAAATGAAATCCGAATCTTTTATCTCTTATTCTCTATCTTTTTTCGTATCTCCTTACTTATTTTCACTCAAATTTTAAATTTTCACAACTTATACTGCAACTTTATAAACTTTTATATAATATTGTATTCAAATTTTAAAACATTTGAACATAATATTATTTTAGACAATTTTTTTAATATTCAATGTTTAATTTACACTAATTTATACATTTATTCCCAAATAAATTTTGTGTGGATTTTCTTTTAAAAATAATTATTGGAATGTGTTGATATATGTATTATAATAATTGTATAAATTTTTTCATGTTTTTTAGAAATTTTTTTTGGATAAAATAAGTAAGAAAACACAGAAGAGGGTAGATAAATGAGATAAAAGATTTGGACTCGAATAAATGTTGTGTGTGTATATATACCTACATTTAATGAAGTATTTATCATAACAATAACTGTTTCGTAGAAATCTCTACACGTGTTATATATTGTAAAATTAAAAACTTGATAACGATACAATGTTGATGTTGGTGCAAAATATTGGCTCAAAATGCAAATACCATACTCGGAGAACTCACGGATGTACGGGTACGTAATCTTTTGTCGAAGATGGAAGGCGGATGCGTTTTCTATTTTTCGCTAGGATTAGTCAAATAATCGATATATTGAAATCATTTAAGAAGTTATTAACGCATAATATTATCTTTTGATTCTGTTCTCAAGCAATTTAGCATTTTTTCTTTTGAATTAATCAGACATCTAATCTTGTACAATCAAGATCCAAGTATCTGTGTGGAAGATGAATAGTCTATGTAAGCCAATGTTTAACTTCGACAACTTGTTAACTGGTTTCTTAAATACATTATTTGGTGGGATTTCGCCTGCAAATTTATAGTTTACAACACAACTTTTCCTAAATGATTCGATTATTTACTTAATTAATTTCAATTAGTGTGATTCCTTTAGGCTTTGCCAGCCAATTTTTTTTAATAATTTGTCAGAGAGCATTGTTGTGAGCTAGCGTTCCAAGAAAAAATATTTCCTACTCAACTAATTTACACCTTAATAATATTATATTGGGGATTAAATTGAGTTTTATTATGAGAAAAACCATGTGTAAATAGACGAGACAAGTCACACTTGGGACACATTATTTAGTTCTCTTATAGAACGATTGACGTGATACTTTATAACACAATTCAACTGACACGCGTGTAGGTGATCCAATCCTTTCAATTACCAAAGCGGGATCAGAATCCCACATCTTTTAACGAACTAGTATTTAATTTTTATAAATAGTTCGTGAATTCAATTAACGAAGAAGATAAAAGAGGTCTAGCATATTAAGAATTTTAAATAAAATTAGCCCATTCTGATATTTATTTACCCCGTTTTGGAAAAAAACTCCTATAATACAACAAACCATCTCTCCATTTGTACTCTAAATTTACAATTCCCTTTAGTTAAATTCTGCTTTTGTTGGGTTAGTATTTATTTCTTAATTTTCAAATCACATCCATTTTTTCATAATCACGAATTTGTTATTTTTTGCAATAATTTGATTTTAAAAAAAAATATTAAGAAATTATTTATCAAATGGATAAAAGATATCAATTATACTAAATTGGGTTTCTGGAACACTTTAATAAGAAAAAAAAGGATTTGGAAAATTTTATATGCCAAATTTACTTCCAATCAATTAGATTATGTTCTTTCTGTTGCAAGAGTTTGATATAGAAAGCACAAAGGTAAGTGACCGGGTTAGTATACTTCAATAATTCGATTAAAGAAAACAAAAGAAGGATTTGTATAATTTTTTACAATAATTTGACTCACAATAGTAAGGGAATCAGATATTTAATTAATTTTGTTATGTGATAAATCAGCCACCCCAAAATGGGTAGTTTCTTTCAACAATTCAATTTCCAAAACTCAAAAGTTTTTTTTTTAAAAGATGAATCAATCACAAAAAATGGGTTTGTAATTTTATTGGGGAGATAAAAGTATTGATTGCTGCGGATTAAAAAGGAGAGTTACTTCTTGACCTGTGAAAAAATAGAGTTTTTTTTTTTTTTTTGAAAAAATTGAGTTAATTTGAAATTAATAGTCAAAGATGACCCACATACACACGTGTCATTTGAATTATAGTGTAGATTATCATATCACTAGTCCTCAATGAGAACTAAATAATTTGTCCTCTTTTGGTCGCTATGCCACGTTTTCATCACCATATATATCGGTACTAATAAATTAAGATTACTTAATTTGAAGAGCACTTAGGAAAATACAAATGTATATGGTGGTGAAAACGTGACGTAAGCCCAAAGTAGACACAAAGAAGTGATTACTAAATTCGAGGAGTAGTTGGGAAAATACATTCAACATAATCGGACAAAAAAAATTATTTTACTTAAGAAGCTTTAAAAATACTAACAAAATATAATAACAGGGATGATTACTAGAGTTGCGAGATGCGCCGACATTTAAAACTAAAGTATGATCATACTTGGTCACACATTCACTAAATGAGCTATTCCTCGTTCAAAGGTATTGATAACAATGCAAAATGAACACATTGATATTGTATAAAAACATGTGAACGAGTACAATGTAAAAGAGAGGAGATCATTTCTATGTATGACGCCCAATCGCTCCGTCCGTCGAACTAACTTCCCGTTCAAAATTGATTTCTCAAAAATAATTTTGTAACTTAATTAAAAAAATATTACCTAGTCCTGTCATTTTACATAAACTTATTTTCCCAAAAGTGTATTTTAGAATACAATATTTATAACAAAAAAAAGTAAGGTCATGTCACCTAAGTACGGTATTACGGTATAGTACGTCAATCAAGTTGGTAAACAAAATGCAGCTGAGCAAATGCAATAAATTAATAATACCGCTGCCTATAAATACCACTTTCATTTACATAAAAACAAAACCAACTCCTCAATCCTTTTCTTTCCCTTAATTTCTCTCACATTACAAACTCTTCCTTTTATTTCACAAAACAAACCCTTCATTTGTATTATTGTATGGCAGTTCGTTTATTATCTTATGATGTATCAGACTTATGCCTTGGTAAGCCCCCGCTAAAGTCTCTTGCTACGACTGCTACTGTAGCAGACGCTGTTTCGGCACTAAATTTGTCACAAGAAAGTCACGTTAGCGTATGGTCGTGCGACAAATATCATGAAGATTGTACTTGTGTTGGGAAAATCTGTATGGTAAATGTGATATGTTATTTATGTGAAGCGGATAATTTATCTTGTCCCGCGAAAGCACTTAAAACTCCGGTTACCGCACTTTTATCTAAGGTTCCGAATTTGGTCCGACATGTCGACGGCTCCGCAAGGTACTATATTGTTGTTTTCTGCTTTGTTCGTGTTAATTTGTTATTTTCAATAATTAATAATCCTTTTTTGTCTATTCGGCCATCGTGTTAATTTATTACTAAGCTGGTAATCTTACATTTTATTTGAGCTTCATAGTCTCATTTTTTACATATTGGTTATTAAACTGGATTGTCTTTGGTTATTAGGCAGTGAAAAACGTAATTGACAGTCAGATTATTTAACTTTTTAAAAGCTGATTTTAAGCTATAAAAACTAATTAGTCTAAAAATTAAAATTTTAAATTTTCATGAGATTTTGAAGCTGATTTTTTAAAACTGATTTTGAACCAGAAAATTTGTTCCCAAACATAGCCTAAGATGCATGTAAAAAAATTGCTTGAATTCAAAGGGGGGTTTACAGAAATTTCACTCAAATTATAGAAACGAATAGTATTGATCATAAATTGTTTATTGCTAAAAGACATGATGAAAAACTGAAAATCATCTTTCAGAAATCAGGACTGCCTTGGTTTAATATATGAATTGAATGATTAGTCTAAATGGAGATCAAATTTGTTACAATTGAAACTAAGGGTACCCATATGAAATTTGTCTTCAGTTACGTTACGGGGTGCTTTATCATCCTTTTTATTTTTTTACTTTTTTGTATGTTTTGGACTTTTTTGGTAACATTCGAGTTTCTAGGACTTTTAGTAGTAAATGTTCGTCTTTGTATCATAAATTAGTATAAATCTAGTTACGGAAATATTGTTGGGGAGTGTTAATTGGCCGTTTTCACATTAACTTTCATTTAATGTTGTGAATTGAAGTACATAATTAGTATCCGTATTTTCACTACCTTGCTTTAGACTTTGCATTTCATAAGAAATGAAATAATCGTGTTATCAACAAATTACAAAATTAGTTCCCCTAGTATGAAATTAGTTCATCTAACAAACTAGCCTCAATTATACTTTAACTTTTAAAAAAAAATGGGATTATTAGTGTTTCAGTCGTGAGTATAATAATCAATTTCAGATCGAACTATATGGACTATTGGGTCTTTTTGTAACGCACCGAATTGATCCTTTGTTTTGTAGTGGTATGTTTTGAAGTACAGTAGTTTTTGTACTTTTGGGTACAGCCTGGCATTAGCTTTTTCCCTTAATATAATGCTAAATTGACACGATCTCTAATGAGTTGTCACTTAAATAAAATTTGGCCTTTATGTTTACACTCTGTTCAAGCTAAATACGGCTAATCAAGACTCATAATTTGACTTTACTTCATTTGAAAAAAGAATTCATTATTTTATCATGGAACTGCTTCTGTTAGTTTAAAATGGCAATTGTAATGTAAACTTTGACATTTACTTTTGTTAATTATAATGGTACAAGAAAGATTAGACAAATCTATATTTTTCGTATAAACTTTACAACTTTAATGCAATAAAGGATGAAAGTTTGGCAATCGCGGAGCTAGGATTTGAATATGTGGTGTCGGAATTACAAAAATAATAATATGTAAAGGCTAAACCACTATTTTTTCTAAATTTACAAGTAAAATATTCATGAACTGCTAGGCTCCGAGGGAGCAATCGAAATTTAAACTGGTTAATGAAAACTGATCTTTTATGTTCCGTTTTCATTGATTTTGTGAAATGATAAGTAAATTCTTCAACAAAAAAACATTGCCAGAATATCCGGATTTTCATTATTCAAGCAATTGAATTTTTTTGTTCTGTTTCACAGTGCTTTGTTATAATTCTATTTTTGCTCTGTTTACAGCTTGTTGGAAGCCATTGATCTCATCCTAGAAGGGACTCAGAACCTAGTAGTACCAATCAAGACCAACTCTTCTTCTAGAAGAAAAATCCCGAAAGCCACCTCGCACAATGGTCGCGAGTTCTGCTGGATCACGCAAGAAGACATAATCCGCTTCCTCCTCAGCTCGATCGGCCTGTTCTCTCCGATCGCAGCCCTATCCATCGACTCCCTCAGCCTAATATCCCAGGACTATGTATCTATCGGCTACCACTCACCGGTCTCCATCGCCCTCCCTGCCATCTCTCGCATGGCCCCCGTCGCTGTGTTGGACGGCGACGGGGCCAGTCTGGTGGGGGAGATCTCCCCGCTCACCCTATCACTTTCCTGTGGAGAGGACACGGCTGCCGCAGTGGCCACCCTATCCGCTGGGGACCTGATGGCCTACATTGATTGTGGTGGCCCTCCCGAAGACCTCCTAAGGGTTGTCGAGGCAAGGCTCAAGGAGAGGAGCATCGAGGGGTTTTTCGAGCATTTCGGTTTGTCCGATAGTAACTCGTCTTCTTCTGAAGACGACGAGTCGGAGACACTGTCTCCGACTGCTGTGTTAGGGAAGTCACGCCACACCAGGTCGAACAGTTACTCTGCGAGAATAGGGAGGAGGGCTGAGGCGCTCGTTTGCCATAGGGAGAGCTCGTTAGTGGCGGTGATGATACAAGCAATTGCTCATAGAGTTAACTACGTGTGGGTCGTCGACGAAGAGGATTGTGGGTTGGTCGGGATTGTGACTTTTTCTAGCATGTTAGAGGTGTTTTACCAGCATTTGCAGAATATGGTTTAGGCGATGGTTGTTATATCCGTGTGTATGTAACGCTGATGAGCTTAATTGCATAGTCTTTGACATGCTCGGTTCAGTTTTGCCTTACCGTTTTTTCTTGTTGGTTTTTTGTTTCTCTTCCCTTTTGTAAGAGGATTAGCTGATTTTTCATCTCGGTTGCTTGGTTGGTACTTTTAAGAGTGTAGAACTTCCTTTTCTACTCAATGGATCAGAGAAGTGGATGTCCTTTTATTGATCTTGGTTGTTATGATTGTCCATTGATCAACGTTTCTTCCATTTCTTTTATTTTGAATGTTTATTTGGTTGGGAAATTTGTTTGCGTCATCTTGATACCACAATCTGCCTTTTGTTCTATAATTTCGGACTTGAAAACGGTTCTGTACAATTACCATCAATGTATAACCATCTTCCAGATGGAGTGCATAAACTTCATGCTCTAGACCTCTAGTTTACTTTCGAGATAAATTGATCCGAAAAAAAACTGCTAGACGTTAATGCAGGCTATCGGTACACAGCTTGGTCGTGACTCGTGATTATTAACCATTTAGCCATTTCCATTTCTGTAATAAGGAGTCAGGGCTTTCGACGTCTTTTGTTACCAAGTTTAAAAAGTATAATTCTCTATTCTATATATAACCTGACCTAATTATCTTGTTCATTGAGTCATCGTGCTGGTCATATTTTCTATGTTGTCGTGATTTGCATGTTTGACCATGTTCTCACTTTGCTATATAATATGAAGTAGACTAATCGGTCGTAATCTGATTTGAACTTCAGAAAAAGTTGAATAAAGTGTGCCTGGCAGTGACTATCAAAATTAACACTTGGACTTGTTTTAGTGAAGATTCAAAAGTTTTTAAATTTCCTCAACATTTTACTTGTAAAATTAAGCGTAGGGACATTCACGAGATGTAATTGAGCTCAAAACGCAACAACATATAGAATGAACTTAACTTAAACTAGCTTAACCACGATAAATTAAGAAGTTTCTTAATAAGATTGTCAGCTCCACCTCACTCAATCTTGAGCGATACTGAAAAGGGCACTTTAACACACTTTGTGAAGCCTCTCGAAATTTTTGTCACTTCATGTAAAAGACTAAACATTCATATATTGACATTAGCCCATAAAATAAATCATAATTCAACATCAACTGAGCAAACGAAAACCGACCTACTGTCAATGTACAGATACGTGTTATGCCAAATCCCCATCTGTTGTTGCTTACAATTTAAGACTACCTTCCAAACAACAATAGATTCTTCAGATGGTATTATAAATAGAAAGAACTGCAATTAAAAAGTGATTTGAAATATATTTTTGGTAATGCGAAAGAGTCTTGATAGCAACATTTAAGATTTGTCTCAAAAAAATTAAAAAAATAAGATGCTACAGCTCATATGAAGACACTCGTCATAAAACAATAAACATAAAACAAAAATGTTCCAAGATTAAAAGAACAGCTTACCATAAAACTTTGTCATATCTATCCCAAAGGCAAAACTCATACGCAAACAAAATTGTTGAAGAGTCTAGTTTTGGTAGAACCAATACGAAAAGCACCTTTTAGAGCACAACAGAAAAAGTCGCATTTTTTTGGACTAGAAAAAAAGTCACGTTCAGATCATTACGTTACACAGTTTGGCACATGATTTAGCATTATGAAGTTGGTATATCTTATGTTCATATTTAATTGGTCATTACGAAATTAATGTTAAAATATTTTAACATGTATCAAAATTATTTTTTGAAAGTAGTAAGATAAGAGATGGTATGGCTGAACATGGATGGGTTGGATTTGATAGTCAAGTCTCACATTAATAACGTGCACTTTTCTTTACAGGGGTGTAATTGTAAATAAAATAATCAAACCAAACATACCTTAACTTAATTTTCAAAAAAGAACACAACTTCAACTTGTAACGTCTTCTTAATTTGTCCGAGTTATTTTGATGTCATATAGTAAAAAAAATTAGTATTTTTTTGAAAGGAGCTTTCCGTTCACAATCCCCCATTGTTCATACAGATACTCACTCCGTTTTCATTTAATTGTCCATTACGAAACTACGTGTAATTTTTATCGGGTTATAACTTATATCAAAATTATCGAAATAATTTTTTTTTAAATCTATTCATAAAATTTAACATTTGAAATATATAACCAATTTTTAAAAATTTTCATTACTTCAATTTTAATATAAATTCTTAATCGATTAAAATTGCAATTAATTTACTAATATACAATTAAATATTAATAGAGGAGTAAAATAATATTGTTTGACAGCTACTGATGATCATGCAAAGCTGTAACAAGATGCACTTTGGAAGAGTCAGCAATTTGTATTTAATTGATGCTATACTAAAAACTCAATTAATCAAAATATAAATATTTTATATTACTTAAACTATTAAAAACTCAAATAAATAGTAAAAGTCTAGTTGATACTATATTAAATTTAAATATTAATTAAAAATAAGAAAAATTATTAAACGTGGTATTACTAATATGAGGTTGGATTTTTATACTACACTTTTTCTGAAAAAACGCACAAACCGTACATTTAATTTACGGTTTACAGAAATTACATGCAAACCGTAAATTAAATGTACGGTTTGTGCGTTTTTTCAGAAAAAGTGTAGTATAAAAATCCAACCTCTACTAATATATATATATATATATGTATATATATATATAAATCACACACTTCATACATGTAAATTTGGAGAGATAAAATGTATTTTTTAACAAAAATATATTATTATACGTGTGAGAGAGTGCATAAGATATGTAAGAGAGTGGAGCGGCAAATTTATGTAAATATATTTTTACTAACCAATTACATATGTCTATGTGTATCCAATTTTAGGAACCGCGCACCTGATTAAGAGAAATTATTTTGTCCTTTTGGAGGACTACTCCAACCCACTTTATACTCACACACTTAATGGGTCTTAATGGGTCTTACGGACTTACATAATAAAATATAGTAAGTGTATGGATATAAAGTGGGTTGAAATAGTTTCCGAGAACCAAATAATTTCTCTCGGGTTAATGCTATGCTAGTAATCTAACTTTCAATTTCTCTTTCTTCCCAAATACTTGCTCTCAATTTCTCCTTAAGCTTGAAAATTAAAACTTTTTAACAAAATTAGAACTCATCTAAGATAGATCAAACCACAAAGTTTTACAAAGAAAAAACACAAATCGGTAATCAGAAAAACTAGGTTTTTATGTGTCAGTGGTTGTCCTTATTTTCGCCACAAATATCGACTCCGACGTTCCATGAATTTTTTCCTCACAACTATTTTTCTTGAAAGTTACAAATATACCCATAATTTAAATTAAATAATTATTATTGTCAATTTTTAGAATATATTCATTGCAATATTTGAGTATATTGTAATACTTTTATCACTTTTTTATTAATAAATTAGAAAAATTGACACTTGATGTGGGGCAACCAAATATGGAATAGTTGACACTTATTTATGGACGAGTATAATATATTCCTTAATAGATTTAAGAAAAAAAAAATATAAATGTATGTATATATAAGATGTATGTAGCTAAAGTATCAAAGAGCAAAGATAAATAGTGTGTTTATGTGTCCGAAAATCCCAAATTGACCTAATCCTTAACTTATGATCACAAATGCAAAAAAATATTTGTTCTTAAAATCCATTTTTTAAAAGAAAAAAAACCCAATCGGACTCCCAAATTTGATTTCATATTTGATTGACAATGACAAAAGGGTATTAGTTGAAGAATTTGATGTTCAATATTTTTTTATAAAATCATCACAAATGAATTTATTTACAAAATGGGTAATACTAATTGATTTGAGAATAAACCATTTTGAGAGATAGAGAGGGAGAGTTATTGAATGCCCCCTCTCCAATTCGTTATGGGTAATTTTATCCCTCACGAAAACGTAAGAACGCAATATTTTTGCATTTACCGTTATCCGTTAGTTATAGACGTAATTTTGACCTCTTAACCATTTTACGCCCTTATCATTCTCTTTCAAATTCGACCTCGTAGCAAATGCACAGATATAGATGCGAGTCCTATAGGATTTGTAAAAGCCAAATGAAGGTGTCAACATACTGGAAATAAAGTTGTCATCTAGTAACCTAATAAACTTCACAAATGGATAATGGATATGTTTGTAAGCAACTTTTTTGATAGACCTTGAAGATATTAGCAGTCTTCAATGTTCAAAAGTACCCAGGATTCAAGATTTAGCCACTGAATTGGCCTTTTGTTTCGAAAATTTGACTTCATTGCGTATCATTTGTCTTTTTCAAAAAAGAAAGTAAATTATCGAAATGATGTTTCATTTGTTGTCGAAAAATGCCATGTAAACAGAAATCATGCACAATTTGGTAAAATATGTCGCGCCACCTAATACTATATAGTTTTCTGCTTCTTTCTCCAAATACGCATCACGGTGCCATTTCATTTGCGTCCGTGATTTTCTTCTACTTCTCAAAGTAAAACGTTGAAATATAATATAATTTTTACCTTGGAGGTTATCCAAAACAAAGAAATGAAATATAGATACCGATTAGGATGAAGAAGTGGAGGCATGAGTGATGATTGATAAGCGTGAAAGGGATGAGAAGATGATTTAATGAAGAAATTATTTTGTTTCAAGTAAAACAATGCAGTTTTCATACTTGTGCTCTTAGACTGATCTTGTCCATTGACTGAAAATGTGTCCGTTTATGAAATATGGGCTGATGAGATGAGTCCTAAACAGGACACCAAGAAGATAGGCGTCTAATTTTAGTAATTTTTTTTTGAGTGATTTTTAACAACTAGATAAAAACTGTAAATTGTTGCACTTTTGATCTCATTAGCAAATTGATTTATATGGCTAATAACACACCAAAAGATAGCAATTCTTCAATTTGATGTTTAATTTCATTTGGATTGAGATTCATGGTAAACGATATTTTCTCAACTTAATCATACATCAAAGTTATTTTAGGAATTAAGGGTGCATATTCAATCTACTCTCTACTCTCAAAAGTCAAAATTATTAAATTGTTGTAAAGTTGAGTACTATGTAAAAGTAAGTTAAGTTTCATTTTGGAAACAAACTTTCTGGTCCAAAATCAACTTTAAAAATCTGTTTCAAAAATTCATTGAAAATCCATATTTATGATTTTTGGAATTTTTTTAGCCATTTTAACCTAAAAATCTGTTTTTTAAAAGCTAAATAATTCAAGTGTATAAACACCCATTGAATTTTAAAATAAAAACCCAAAAACCAGTTAAAAAAATCTGTTACCGAACAGACCCTAAAGCTAAGCCAAACAACAAGCATAAAATTAAAATGCACTCACAATCTTAAGTTCTTAACATTATTTTATTAAACAATCAAATTAATGTTTGGCATTACAACCAAACAATACATAAGCAGGGCACTCAAAAATACCAACACCTGTACTAATACAAGAAATTAAGCAACAAATTTTATACGTACCATAAAAATGACTAACATTATTCCTGCAGTTTCTCAAGATAAAACTATGAAATTAGGCAAACAGCGTTATCTTGGACAACAATCTCGGTAGGTTCAAGGCAACCTCTAAGGGTATCGTGTCCAAGTTGTGCCCTCTCGTTATCTCCGAATCCAAATATTCTCCCACTTTTTGTGACAACAACTGAGTGATAAAGTGCCGTGCTTACTTGAGATATGCGGTGTTTGCTTAAGCTGTTGAGGATTCGTGGCTTCACGATTTTTTCAGACATTCCTCTATCTGGAAATCCGAGACTACCAAAACCCATCCAACCAAATCCGTAAAGAGAACCATTATCTGTCAGCACAAATGTTTTTCTTTTGCTTGCACAAACCTACAACAAAAAGAGACCAACTATGAGTGCAATATGACGATAAACTATATAAAGACGAGAGACAAGATCCATAACCATTTAGAATTTTTTTAACGAAACGAGAACCTCCCATTTAGAATTTTCTCACTATCCTCTCCTGTTAAGAGCTGCACTAGGGTAGTGCTCTCGCAAATTTGGTGATCATCGAAACACGAGACAAAGTCCTGATTTAATTTCAACTTGTTTGCTTAAAAGCTGGAGTGCATTTGGTTAACAATTTTAAAAATCAAGCTTTGGGGGGATTTTGACCAGAAAAAGTTCTGAGCTAGATGATCCTAGTCATTTTTTCCTTTAAAAGCTCAAAAAATTCCAGCTTCTTTCCTGCTCCTCTAGGAATGTATCTTAACGAAACCTTAAATGTGTATAAAACAAAAGGTTATCACTAGTGTTAAATAAGGTGAACGGTTTACCTGAACAGCAATTTGGTCCTTCATACTACTCAAGAGTTCTGGAGTAGTCTTATCTATCTCATCTCCGTGGCCCAAAGCGCCACAATAACCCTTACCCCAAGTATACACCTGCACTCAACAGTCAATTGTATTGCATAACCACCAGAGATTATACCTAGTCATGTTTTATGCTACTTTTTATTTGTCTTGAGTTCTTCACAAAGGATTACACTGTTAAAAACGCTAACTAGGCAACTATCTTCTATACATTCCAGCTTTAGGGAACCTATGGAGTATAGTTTATGCTGGTTTCTTATTTAAAAAATACTATGAAAACAGAAACGAGATGAGAACATTGGACATTCAAAAGTTTTTGTGCCAGTCCAGGAACTAATGAAAAACTTATAAAAACAACTACTCCTTCCTATGTTGTAGTCATTCTAAGAGGAAGCATATTGTTTGTTTACATGGATTCTCATCTTCACACAGATCTGTGAATTGGCACGGGGATCACACAGATTTATACACATTGATTAGATAATATTGTATCAGACTAACTGTCACCTCACAGATTAGTATGCAAATCTGTCTATATATATAAATATATTGGAGTGTATGTGTACATTAAATTACTCTTTCCATAAAGGGAGCTTACATATCCACTAGAATCAAGAGCAACCACATGTTCATCGCCGGCAGTGACTCTAACAATATGAATACTCTTTCTTCTAAATGACGTAATTTCACGTGGCAGATTCTCATTATGTTGTTCTCCATGGCCGAGACATAAATTGGTTCCCGATCCAAATGAGTAAACTGTCCCATTCGCCATTACAGCTAAGCCATAACTAGGACCAGCAGATATATGAACTACAGAACCAATATTTACGAGAAATTCTACTATTGTTGGAGTTGGTCTATCGACGTTGTCACCATGGCCAAGTTGTCCGTGTGTGTTGGTCCCACATGTGTAAACGTGGCCTTCTCTTGAGAGGAACATGGTAAAACTAAGGCCAGCAGCAACCTGAAATTAATTCTCTTAAATTAAAGAAGTTAATAGAATATGATACAAGTCATTTGTTTTTTCTATACTAACTCTTGTATGAAAGTTTCACCTGCTTGCAAGGGATATCTATCAAAGCTTCGATTAGCCTGGGTCTAAAAATTGGACGGCTTACGTCACTGTGACCGCAGCAAAATGATGAATTGTCTCCACAAGTAAAAACCTTAATGGAAGAAAAGAGGCAATGATTATTTGACGAGCAAATCTCTTGTCAGAAGTGGGAAAAGGTGTACTAATGATAGCACAGAATCTGATCAAGTCTAATAGATTACTTCCCAAAAAAAGTCTTATAGGTTAGACAACAACTCCATAAGTCAAATTGTCATCCACCCTAAAAATAAACCAATCTACACGAAGAGGAGAGAACTACATCAGTCCTCAAAGAATTTTTTCCAAGTTTCAATCAGTAACTCAAAACATAAATCAGCAGCAAGCCAGCAAGTGATTAAATTTATCAGAAGACACTTATGCCTTCTTTGATGATTTGGTAGCAAATTTTACGATCGGTTATGTTATTTCATTTTTTTTCTTAGACTGAATTTGGTTGACCAGGTTGAAAACTAAGCTTTCGCTTGAATTATTTCTTGAAAAAACTACAAGCTTTAAGCTCGATGAACACAAGTACTCTGAAATTAAAAAAATCAGCTTAAATTGCTTAAACTAAATATAAAAAAAGTTATTGGCTTCACTTTCAAAGCAACATCACATTCCAGAACTTTACCATTATTTCTTACACAATCCAGTCCTTTCCAACTATATTCATCAAGGCATTGGTAGTTCACAACTAGAACACCAAAAGCAATAATAAACTACTTGTATCTCTTAAACTTATAAAACAATATATGATCAAAACATACAAACCTCTCCAGATTGCATGACAAACGCGGCATGGTTATGAGAGGCTGAGAAATGGAAGACAGGTGAAGTAGAAGGGAAATTAATCCTCATAAAAGCTACACATTGTGTTGTTTCTGGACCGTGGCCGAGAACACCACACAAGCTCGATCCACAAGAATAAACTGACGAGTCTTTCATTAGTAGAGTATGATATCGTCCTGTTTTTATCTGCATCTGTTGAAAAAATCGGTTTAAAACTTATAAGAAATTGCAAAGCCATTGGACCACCTGGCAAGATTCATTACACATAAACTACACTAAATATTTCATTTAGAAGAACATATATCACCTCATTTTCCTGGTAGTTCACCGTAATATCGGCTAACAAATTATACATAACATCAATATGAGGACTACCTAGGATATGCACTGAAACACCATAAAATTTGATCGTATGTATAAACATCAATCGGCTTCTAACTTACAGAACTACCAATGCCATGCATATTTAATACAATGAACAATGATTAACTTGCAATATTATAGACAAGGAAAAGATTAGATGAACAATGATTAACTTGCAATATTAAGATTCCACAAAGGTTAGGCGATTAATCATCCGCATTAATATTATCCTAACACAAAATTATGTCACATCACCAAATAGTTATCAATCAGCTACCTTAAATCTTCATTAGCTTGTGGACTAGTCCAAAATAGATCTTCTCTTCTCATTCAACGAAATTCCCATCGAAATCAACATTTCCGTGGGTAATGCTATGCAGACTAAAAGCTTTTTTTAAGGAATATACTCATAATTACAGGCGTGTCGTTGAAACACTATTATGTACTCCTATAAAGATGCACGTCTATTGCCTCATCCCACAATTTCGAAAAATAAACAACCTTCCGCATACACTGATATTAACATAGTATAGAATGTCTTTTCTCGTTTTCCTTTTACAGTTATGAAAAATTCAAAATCATAAACATCCTAATTCATTTCCGAAAACTAAAAAAGACACGGAATCTATGACCAGTTTAACAATTACTATAAACAGCATAAAAAAAAAAGTCCTTACACTGCCCGAAGACGTGCCAACTACGCTAGATGACTGGTCCACAGACTGCAAAAACCCCAAAACTCTTTTCCAATTCCCACCACACCGCTCAAAAAGACTGTCCCGAGCATTTTTCTCAAAAGTAGCATACACAGGGTGGGACCCACACAGCTTATAAGCAGCAAATTCCACTAAAGACCGAAACTTGAGAGGGAATAAATCATTGCTAATTCCAAAAGCAGACCGAGAAGTAAGCTCTAGACACGCCAGGTCAGCAGCAGTCAGCCTGCCCGAGGTCAGTATATCGAGGATCAAATGCGCGGGCAGGTCCTCGATCGAAGCAGGCCTAAATAAAGCCGACATTTTTCTCCTAAAACTAATGAGGTTATTTTAGAAAATTAAAAGCAAAGATTGGATCTTTTTAGCAATGGTTATTACTGAATTAGAGTTTTAGTCAGAATTTTAAGCAATTTAGACAATAAAAATGAGGAAATTGAATAAAAAAAAAAGGGTCTTGAAGAATGATCACAGATTATTAAAAGGGGCAATAAATTAGGCCAAATTGGATCTGATTTGGTGATAGAGAATTGAGAATTTGAGCTAATAGAAATGAGAATAACTGTTGTTAAAATTTAAGAGAGAACAGTTTTATAAAAGAATTGAGAATTTAATTTGAGTGATGAGATGGATTTTATCACTTTTAACCGCCCAAAAAGAGTAGAATAGCTGGGAACTTATTAAATCAAAATTGGGGAAAAAGATAGTGTTGACAAAGTCAGTACCAAAAAGAAAACAAAAGTTGGTTTTTAATCATTTTTATAATAAAAGTTTAAAGTTGAGAATTACACCAAGTGCTGTAATGGCGCCTTTCTTTCTCTTACTGAAGAAGTAATCTTGCCTTCACTTTTGAAGACTTTGATTGACACTTTCAAAGGGTTTACTTTTTGTACTTACACTAGTTTTAGGTGTAACATGAAATATCCCATTCGCGTTACCGCGAAACTCGTTTTCATTTTTAAAAATTACGTTTCTCTTTTTTCACTTTCCGCTTCTTGTTTCCTGCTTTCTATTATGTCAACTATAATAGTGGTACAAATTGTTTAATAGTAGTTGATGTTGTCACGGAAATTTCGTCGGAGGTCACCACAAGAGTTTAAATTTGTACAATCAAATTTTTCTTGCCCCAACGAAGCTCATGACACAATCAATCACCATAAAAATCCAAATTCATCTCTCTTTTTTCCGTCTCCTGGGCTTTTTATTAATGTTTAACGACGATCGTAGTCAGGCGTTTTTGTTTGACGAGTGATTCCATCCATGGTAAGGCTTTGTAGGGGTAAAAAGGTTGTTGTTTATTGAAAGTATATAATATAGTTTCTTGCCTAATTTGTAACTATATATAAATTGTGGACTCAAGTGTAATCTTTTATGAATTGGTGTGCTGCAATGTAGTTTAATGTATAAAACTACTTATGTCAGATTTGTAATCTACTGGGTTTAATAGCGTACATAGACAATAGTGGAAAATTATAAATAAGTTTATAAGGGCTTGTTGGCCGGTTCACATCTTAATAATATTTTTGTTAATATATTATTATTATTATAATATTTTTAAGTGTAAGTCGCCTTACATATGATAAAAAAAATATATTATTTTCGTAATTTTTTGTTTTTTTTTTACTTAACAATTCAAACAAAAACTAAAAAAAGCTAAAAAAAACAGCTTTTAAGTTATTTTTTTACACTTTGATATATTTCTCGTGTAGATTATAATAAATTTTTTAAGCTTAAAAACAACTTTTAACCTGTTTTTTTATATTTTAATATCTTTACCGTACAGATTATAAGTTATTTTTTAAGTTTAAAAACAACTTTTAATCTCTTTTTTATTTGACCGAATGACTAGAACTTAAAAAAAGTTTCGGCTCAATCCCTCAATTTAAAAAATATTGTTAAAGTTGAATTGTAATATTCTTAGTTTATAAAGACTTGATTGGGTTTAATATATTTTGGACGAGTGCCTCTTTGGAACCGTCAGCTTATTTGACTGTGTATGAAACAGTCACCTTAACCACCGTTAGATTAAAAAATGGATGGTTAGATAATGTTTTTAATAACTAATTTATTTTTTATATTTTCAACAAATTAGAATTTGATAAATTAAAAATAAATTGTACAACACACTACAAACCCAAATAAAAATATAGAATCTTAGGGAAGCCTACCCTAAACTTAAATATTAATTAATTTTTTTTTATAAATGCATTTGACACATTTTTATGCTAACGGGTTGTGAAACAGTCTTGTATCTGACTGTTGTCTACTAATTCCCATTTTTTGACCACATGAAGAATTATTTTTACTATACTCATATTACTTAATCCTATAAGCAACCGGAATTGGCAATCCAGGGTCTACGTCGTATGTGCCACGTGGGTGACAACTCTGCCAAGTTTTTTTTTTTTTTTTTTCTGTTTTTGTTTTCTTTCCAACTTTTCTTTTCTTTCTTTTTTCTGTTTTCTGTTTTATTTCCTTTTTTCTTTCCTTTTTTCTTTCTCTTCCGTCTGTGTGTTCTTCTTTTAAAAAAAAAAAAAAAAACTCATCCAAAAAATAAAACCTCTCTAATTTTACTTAAAAAAAAAATTATCTTTCAATTTTACACAAAAAAAAAACCTCTCCCAATTTTAACTAAAAAAAACTCTAACATCAACCACCAAACTAATTACTATATAAAATTAATATTATTTTTTTCTCAAATCAACATCACTCTGTCGCTACATCACTGTACAATTATAATTGTTATCCATATTTGATAACACGAATTATAGAATGAGGTAGAGAGATAGTAATATGATAAAATGAATTCAAGTTTTGATTTGTTGTTTTAAACGAATAACGTTAACGTTTTATAGAGTTTTTATGAATGAATCGTCAAATCAAATAATAAAAAAATCTTCGTATAGTCAAATCAGATATTTTATTACTGTATAGTCAAATCAAATAATTTTATAAAAATACAATAATTTTTTTGTATTTTATCGATCATTAAATGAAAATGTCGGGAATCGAATATATTCGTTTTCACAAAATTCTGAAAAGTACCAATTTGGTGGGGTTAATAGATCCGTTCGAGAGAAAGAAAAAAAGGAAAGAAAACATAAAAATAAAATAAAAATAAAATTGAAAAGAAAACATGAAAAAAAAAAGAAAAACAATTTGGCAAGTTTGTCAGGCACGTGTCACATGTCAGTAGACCCGGGATTGGGATTGCCAATTTCGGGTTGGCTATAGCTTTAAAAAATAATCCCCACAACCAAGCCCAAAACAAGTTTATGACATATCTCTCTATCTCTAAAGGTTAGCGTTTCACCTATGTTTCTTTTCCTTTTATTCAAACTCTGCATTTATTACTTTAATCTTTTCATAAATTATAATTCAGTGAGACAGAAACTATGGCATAATTGCATATCGTCCGTATGAATAAATTCTATAATTAGCTAAAGAGTTGTTTGCTTTGCAGCTTTTTAGTTTATTTATTTATTAGATGCAGTTTGTTTTGTTTTCCAGATTAATAAATACCTAAACAGCTATTTCACTTACTTGTGCTGAAAAAGTTTTTAATCTGTATGAGATTTACTATAATTTATCTGTCTTAAATAACTCTGCATATTTGTTTTGAATTTGCAACAAAACAAGTGATGTAACTTAAATAGCATATTTGTATAACTTAAAAAGTAGTAAAAAGAAATTGTGATCATAGTCTCATACATGGAGACACCCTTAGTTTTGTTAGCTTTCTCAATTTTATTTTATTTTTATGTAATATATAAACCCTGCAGATTATGGAGGACGAAGAAGAGTATGTATTGCTTGATATAGATAGCATTGCTGGATCAGCTCATATCCCGCCAAATGCATCGTATATATTATCAGTATGTTTTCATTCGGACATTTGATTTTTATAATAAACTCTTGTCAGTTTTTTCGAGTTATAACGTGATAAGTATGTTTGCAGTGATATTCTACGTCGTGAGTTGTGAAATTTGAGTCTATTCAACTATAACTTTGTAATTTAGTGAAAGCAAAGCATAAAACCAACATTCCTTGATTGATCTGTGCATATCATTTGAATATTCTACAAGAACGGATTGTTGAAATTATAACCCTAATTGTGCAATGTAGACTTTTAAAAAAGTTTTTTTTTTATCTTTAAAATAACTTGAATATGAGCTTTGAGCTATATGCAATGGATGATCTTTAAACAGTCTCATGTTTCTCTTTAGTTGCAGTGTTTGTCGTTTATTTTATTTGATGAGACACGTATTGTCCTTGTGATTGTAGGGTTTGGACACGTTAAACCCAATGTTGATCATAGACGACAAACTGAAGCTGGTGAGTTAACAATTTATAACTTCTTGAGTCGCGTATTTATGCTCTTTTATATTTGTTAAGAGTGACAAGTCTTTCTGCTTTCTTTTGATTTCATAAAGGCATCTGTATTAAGATTCATCCCGGCTTTTCACATTACTTGCTCAATGTCTTGCATTCTATGGTGAAGTTTTTTTTTGGAAATTGAGAAACTTTTTACTAAAGGCAAACCGGCAGAGATATACATCTCTAAGTTCTCAGGCCAAACTGCTGATTGCAAAAGCAACGAGTTTGGCCACTTACCATATGTGAACCCTTTAATTTCTTCTATACTTTCCCTCCTTATATAATCTTTCCGTTAATTTACTTGACCATGAAGGTTTGTTTAAAAGCGTTTAGATTGTGATTTTTGTCTCTTTTAAAAATTTCGCAGATTGGACAATATGAAGAAACAATGGGAACATGCTTTGTATTTAGCGAAGGGGGTGAGTATTTTTTTTGTTCTATGCTCTAGCCGAGGTTCCAGTTTATAACTATATAACCTTAAGAGTTATACTTTTTGTGTTATTTCCCTAGGTTGTTATTTCTCCAGGTGATAAATGGCACAATTGATGTATTCTTTTCTTTTTTTTTGCTTGTGGCAGAAACCGCGACTGTGACTAACGGAGAGGCTGGACCATCTGAAATCGTGAAAGATGTGAAGCCAATTGCTAGTCTTCATAAGGTTCTGAAGTTCGAATTAGTATCAGAAGATGGAACGTAGAATTATGCTGCTGATTTCCGAAATAGAACTGACCATTACTGCAGAAATTAACCTTTTGTTTATAATCCTCAGTTCTGCGTTGCTTTTTTATGGGAGAAACCGTATGTCTTGGGATTTCAGATTGATAGTTGGTGTCTTTTGCTTATAGAAGCCAAGTTTGGCATACAGATCATCAAGAAATTTCAAAGTGTTTATCTCTATATGTATCTCTTGGTCCTTGTTATTGACTTAGCATGAATCATGATTAAGTGAAACATGTGACAGTTATGACTGATTTATCTTAAGAAATGAGAAGGAAAAGAAAAGATCTCTGCCCGACATAATTTCTACTATTGTGTTTTGTTAGTAAATAAACTTAGGAAAAAATGAAAATATTATATTTCTTAGAATCTATATCTGAATTGATAATAATTCTTGCAATATCGCCAACTTCAAAATTGGGGGAAGCCGGCAAGGAATACAGATGAAAAAAACTATAATATGTAGAAACAAATACCAGCATACTTATATTGCAAAAACCCCAAACATCAAAGTATACAAGAACTGCTGAACTCTTAGATCACATCAATGCCAATACGAGTATGATAGCCTTATATAACTCTCGTGTACACTCCAAAACAAACAACATACATTTTTGCATTTCACATATACATAATGACCCTATATGAGATTTAAAAACCCGGGCTGAAGTCAGATAACTATTTCCAATACAAAATTTTGAGAAAACAGACCGATTACTGGTCCTCAATTTTGTCCCTCAGATAATTTAAAACAGCTTTGGTTCCGCGGTTCAAGATTGGTCTTCGGATGCTGCCAAATATTAAAATCCATAAACAAATTAGAGCAGTGCCACGCCAAGTCTAACTAAAATGACGTGTACAATTTTGCAATTTTCTAACTAAAATGATGCTGTTATTTCAACTATCGTTATACACTCGGATCAAGTGGTTCAAGTGTCAGATTTCAAACAAAGTAGAAATAAAAGAGAGACGGGGGGTACCTTCTCATAGGATTTCCATCGAGCCTCAACACTTGCAGGCTGGGTTCTAGAAAACCCTGCAATAAAAGTTACCAGCTAAGAAAAAATTATGGTAACAAATTCAAGAACTGGACAGCCAAGGCATACAATTTTATCATCAGCAAGGAGAAGATGATGCAAATAGAAAAATTCACACGATATTTGTTGAAGAGGATGGTGTCAAATATTAAAAAAAGTATTGTCAAACATGACTGCTTGAGAGACTAACCAGCTCTGCAGGGAGCATTGAAATATTGTTGTCGGAGAGGTCCAGCTCCGTAAGTGATGTAAGATTTTTGAAACCCTGCAAAACAGTAACACAGTAGGGCATAAAAAACCAAAAACTCTGAATGTAGTTTAGAACCAAACAGGTAGAGTACATTTAGAAACTTTCAGAAGCAGATATACAGTTTATGAATGGACCGAGGACAAAGTTTTACCTTGCCAAGGCACAACTGTACTTGTAAAGGTTCTCCATATTATATTCAATAGAGTACCATTTATATGTTGCGGACATGTGACTCTTAAGAAAGGTTTTAGGGAAGGATTTCGAAAGGAAATAGTTATGTGATAGAGATACAACCAACCATTTGTGGACTTGCAATCAACTGAATTACAACTCGATGCGTTAAAGTCGAAAATTTACGAGAAAAGGCATAACAAGCTACTCCCATGTTTCAGGCCAGACCAATTTAGTTGATGAAACATGGAAAAACCGACCTACTGACACAGTCTAGGTTCAGGGGTCTTGCGTGCCAAAAAGACTGTTTTAGAGAGAAACTTACTTCTGGAATTGACTGAAGAGAGTTTTGTCCCAGATCGAGAATTCGTATCTTCTGCAGTCTCATTAAATCTGATGGTACTTCAGATATACTCATCCTTCTGTTTCCCCAAATAAAACAGAGTTATTACAATTAGTGTTTGGTTGAAAAAGTTTCCACGTGAGAAAGAAGAATAGCACTGGGACAGACCTAAGATAAAGCTCCTCCAAATGCAACAAACTCGAAAATAGCGGCTGGGTTGGTAAACAACTTGCATTGCCACTTAGATTCAAAATCTGGAGTTTGGAAACAGCTTCAAATCCATCTGCTGGAATCTGGAATGACAAATAAAAATAGTTGGAAGCGTCATACAAATACATTTTACGTGCAAAAGTATGGGAAGACTGATCCTCATTATAGTTTGACCCAGCAATTTCACTTTAGTAAGCTAAACAAAAGGGTTCGGATAAAGCTCAAAATTGACTTGGCCTCTCGCATCAGCACTGTTGAGTAATAGCATATTTGGAGTTTCATCATACAAGCATGCATACGCGTGCTAAACTAAAAAAAAAGATAAAAGCGAAAGGGCTGTAAATTGTAACCAAAACGAAGTGGAAGGCCCACAATCTGTTATTTCCCTCTCTTTTTTTAAGTAGTTTGAGGAATAACTTATTAAAGTAGAGCAGATGAGAAAATATCTGAAGAATAAAATAAGCCAGCATCGCGCCCATTATTTGAAAATATATTTACATTCGAAAAAAATATTAAAAGGCAGTTTACCTGTTGAAGAGGATTGTTATCCAGTTTCAAGCATGAAAGCTTCGAAAGTGAACCTAAAACGGCACCGGGCCATTCTTTAATCTTATTCCTTGATAAAATCAAAGCCTGCACAATGTTATCAGTGTCAATATGAATGGCAAACTAATTGTAATTCCTATCATTATTGATCTCTGAATTTCGGAAGTTCCAGTCACCAGAACTTCAATATTATACCGTTAAGGAAATCAAATATATCCCTAAAATGATCAAGAAAGGAATTATAAACTTAAAGTCTCTAATTGCCTAAGCAACCATCAAACAGTGTTCAATTCATAAGCTGAGAAGCTTCGATATAAAAACAAAAAGTTTCTTAATTTGCAACAAGAAACTAAATTCACTGGTAAGAATTTGTGAGAAGAAGCTGATGAAATAAATTAGCCATTTTGACTCATGCATAATGCAAATAGTAGTTTGCAACCAAACTGATACCTACAACCAGTGCAGGTTAATCTACTACCTACGCTTAAGACATGTGTGATATGAAACCTAGTTGTTCCGTTATTACATTTCTTCATAATATCCATAACAGCCTCGTAATCAGTTTTCGGAATAAGTGTGCACCATAAATAGTTGTAGAAGAGATTAAATCATCATAAGAAAATGCAAGAATAGTTCTGCTCCCAATTTTTTAAACAAATGCACCCAATACCTCGAGGGAAAGGTATGAGGAGAGATCTTCTGGTAACATTGTGATTGAATTTCCAGAGAGATCAAGTTTTGTAACTCCAGTTGATTCCCATGCTTCTGTTGGGACAGCACTCAGACCAAGTCCAGCTACAGATAACTCCTAAGATCAAAAGGAATGGACGCTTAGTCAAAATAAATACATACTATATAAGGCAATCATCAAAACGAAAATAAAGAAAGCCTCAACTTACATGAAATCAATTGTAGAATGGAAGTGGAAGAGAAGCGTAAATGAAGTGTTTCTAAGCCTAAACGAGTAGGAAAGAGAGTTTTTCTAAATACATAAAAATACAAAAGGCATTGCCCACAAGCCATAATAAACTTTAAAACATGAATATTAAGATTTCAACAATAAAGTGAATTTCAAGGAAAAGGCCATTCTGGAATGAGTTTATGATTATTAGTTACTGTTGTCAATAATAACTATGTTTGAAATCTCCCTCAGGGTGGTACTTTTCTGGAACACAAGAATTCTGTGAGTGAATTCTGCGTGTCCTTGCTCTCAATCAACTTAGATACACTTCATTGTACCCAAAAGAAAAACTTTAAAACACTTCTGAAAATCTCGTTTCAAATGAGAATCATATTTTTGTGAAATGGATAGACAACTACTTTAAAACCAAAAATTCTAACATGTGCCGGACATTGAGTTACCCAAAAATAAACAGATACAGCACCTTTGAACTGAGGGACATTCGAGTTGCCATGGCAATTACATCCTCTTTTGTTGGAGTAAGAGCTGCAGCTTCTACAAGGGAACCCGGCAGAGTTAATGCAGAACAAATTAAAAGAAAAATGCACTAAAAAACTTTTTATGGTTCCAAAGAATCCAAACATTAACCTATATCTGAAATCTAGATAGAGTTTTAATTTGTACCTTCATCTGTTGGCAGTCTGCTGCGGAGATACCTTAATAAGGCTGGGGTAGGTCCATTTACTAGTGAACTGAGAAAACAATTACAGTCATTGTCATTAAAACAAGTGGAAAATGACTAAGTAAATTCGGTATATATATACCTTCTCAGACTCCGTAACGGATTGCCTGCGAGTAGAAGTCTCCTTAATGTTGTCATCTTACCTTCATAAAATTACTGTAAGTCAGATCAACGTGCTACTGAAAGCTATAAACTTGTTTTCATCAAAAGGACAACTACTTGTAGTGTTTCTCAGCTCAAGGTTATCATTGTATATGTATTCAGAAGTTCGAACTAAATGTTAAAACAACTTTTTCCAACTAAATCCAATTTTCTTGTTTTGTTGAATAGAGAAACCATCTCTCTTTCCATAGTTCATGAAAAAAGGTCATTTTTCTAGGAGTACTATATTGTATGAAGTAGCATTGAAATACATGTGACTAAGTGCGTGTTCGTTTCTTAGCTTCGGCACCACAAGCTTTTCAATGTAAACACTCAATGAACATCAATAGTAAAACTGATGAAATATAATTTGCAGCATAAATGCTGATCTTACCTATCTCTGAAGGCAAGCCAGATAAGGAATTGTTTGACAAATCTAGTGTTGAAAGGCGTGACTTGCATGCCTCGGCCGGAAACTCTTTCAACTACATGTACAATTAGAGAAAAGGTTAAAACAACAATCAGAAAGTATCTGACAGTCATGAGGAAATCTAAGTCAAAGATATTCAGGAATGACCAGTCTCGGTAAAGCATTTAAATTTTGGAACACATTTAAAAAGTGAAAAAACAATGCTAACTACAAGACTTCCAAGCAAACCTGATTTGAGTGCAGATCCAATGTCCCTAATTGTGGGATTTCCCCTATCTCTACTGGCAATGAAGATAGAGTATTGTTTCTGCAAACTCAAATGTGAAACCATATCACATATCATCATGAAAACATTGAAAGATAGAAAGGGAACACATAATTTACGATATCCACTGTTTTTCTATTTCTATTGCAACATAGAAAGATTTATCTTACCCCATATAGAACTCCGCTAGGGAAGAACAACCCATTATCGAAGCTGGAATCGAAGAAATTCCTATCAATACAGATGGTCAGATAGTAAATTTCTTTTGTTAGCACAATGACACAAGTCAGTAATTATTCAACTGTAATAATTAATTATAAGAAAAACACATCAAAGAATTTTCCTTCACTTACTGTTCTGGTGAAGATCAAGACGAATGAGGCGTGAAAGGCTACCGATACTCTCTGGTATATCTGTCAGCAAGTTTTTTGCTGCAAATTTGAGCACAAGCGGACTTTAATAGTGCATAACTTTAGATTAGTTGCTCTCAACCTGAAATAGAAGTATATAAATTAATAATGCAAAAACTTACATGCATTGATTTCTGTAAGCATGACACATGATGAAATAAGATTTGCAGATAAGGTTGTAAGCTTGTTTCCCTGAAAGCAAAAAAAGAACAAATTAATGCAGAAACAACATGCAGCCAACTTTCAGAAACCAAGTAAGGGTTGCCTTTAGTACCTCAACCTCCAACTTCGTCAATTTTGAACAATTAGCTAGATCTTCGGGTAAATTTGTAATCCCATTGTTTGATATCTGTTATCATCGGCGGGAAACGCATGAGTGATGTAAAAAAGCCCGATATTACAAGAAGAATAGACAGTTATAAAATGTAAGTTTAAAATATATAATTTCATCCAGTTTTAAACTAGTAGTACATCAAAAGTTCAGGTGAATTGGTAATAAACACATACGTTCTTCAACTTAAAAGAACACATAACAGTTAATAACTCTGTTATAAATATCAAAACAATTTACTATCTTGCCTTGAGTTCAGATAAATCTAAACATCTTCCAAGTGAGGAAGGGAGATCCTTCAATTGATTGTTTGAACAATCAAGCCTACAATAATCACATCAAAAGAATCCATCAGTACTAATCCCAAGTAGAAAAATACGGTTTTTCTTCTAAAACTGAACATAGTGATACTATTCTCTGAATTTATAGTTCACGTTGGCTTAAGGAAAAAAAAGAGCTTACTTGACTAGTGAAATAGCTGAACCAATTTCTTCACGAATGCCGGTCAACGAATTAAACGACACATCTAGAGATTTCAGCATACCAAGTCTGTTATGAAAAGAGGATGCACTTAGATAACATTCAAATAAAAATACAACTTCCATTATAAGAAATACATGAAAAGAGAAAGAGAGAGGGGTCCAGATAAGAAAAGGCAAACGAGCAATAAACAGAATTACATACTCTCCCAAAGCTGCCGGTAGGTGGGAAAGCTTGTTGTGGCTAACATTCAGCACAACCAATAAAGACAAATTTCTGAGGTCTTCCCTTAACAACTCGATATCATTATGAGCCAGAATCAGCTTCTGTAACTCCACAGCCTACAATTACAAAACTCTTATTATAAATTTGCCATAAAGTTGTAGCAGAATATACACGTGTTTTGTACCCAACTGCCAACTAGCAGCAGCTAATAAATAAAATAGAATCGAGAAAGTTAAAGATAGAAATACAACAGTGAACTGATACCTCCCACCACTTCTCACCATCAGCAACTGCATCCAAACTTCTGTACACCTCATCCGGAACTTCCCTGTAAATAACAGATTCATTCTGTCAGCTAATGGAACTAGTCTGCGTTAGAATGGGGTTTGTGAATCGAAACAGCTACACAGAAAGCAACTAACTGATCTTACTGCCTGACTTAGCACATGTATACATATCCGCACATGCACAACGATTTAAGATTAAGACTTAATGCTTACTTGTAGACATTATGAAATTACACAATTCATACCAAATTTAGAAACTGCACTTGCATAGTTGCATTAGTACACTCTCAAGGCCCCTGAATAAAAGGCAGGAACACAAAAACTAGGTTTCATGACATGATTTTCACGCCAGAGTTTCTGAAGCATTTACTAAAATCAACATATCTTTTTTTAGCTTTGTTGCGCATATAACTAAAAGGATGTCATCATTTACAAAGTGAAATTTGAAACTGTTATTACACCTTCATACGGCAAGCTGTAAAAAAGATCCACGTCCTTGATAGGCTTACATATGTATACATCACATCTCATCAAGGCTAGCAAACTTTCAGTTTTCAGAAAATCAACATATAGCTTTGTTTTATTCCAGCTTATAAGCAAATAAGATGACATGTTTGAGGTTAAGAGAAAACTGCGTTCATTTGGCTAAGAAAAGTTACCTTTTCAAGGTCATAATCCGGAAAAAATAAAACCCCTTTAAAGTGACCAGACAAATGCAGTATTCCACAGAGTCGGTCCGGCACTTTTTTACACCTAAGTCATATGATTTTTTGGGCGCTTTTTTAACTTTGTCTGAAAAAATTCATATCATACTTCATGCGTAAAAAACAAAACCCAAAAAATTACAAAATCCGAACCATGTCGTAGAAAAACAAATAATTGTATTTCACATTACACAAAATAGACCATCAGATAAATTGTGTTCCTCTTGGATTATTTATAGGGGAAACCGACTTCATTCAGCAAAAAAAATAAAATGCGCCGATTTTGGGACCGACACCTGAGCTACTTGGCTCACTTGGCTTATATCAAACCAGTCCTAGTATTGCAGTATAATCGGGATGGGGGGAGATTAAGCTTAAAAGTAACAACCAAACAACTCCATATATATGTGCGCTTGAAGCTTTAGGGGAATTTTTTCAAAAGAAAAAAGATATCCTAGAATCTAGTTTGAATTAACACAAAAATCACTGATAAATAAATCCTTAATCATTATTCCATATAAGTCTGTGATAATTTAAAAAAAAAAAAAAAAAACTTTTACACAACCATTAGTCATTAACCACATTAATACTTGTAACAACCCTGTAAAAAACCCAATTTCTAACTAGCTAATAATCATTAAATACGGAACAATAATTAAACTACTAACAAGTAATGGGCAAAATACGCGAAATATAGAAAATCAGAAATAAACAAGCAAAAAACAGACAAATATTGTATTAAATAGAAACAGCCCATCATGTATAACAGTTAGAAATTTTACATGTCAGTAATACCAAAAGTTAAATAATTTCTAAATACAAATTATTTTGTTAAAAAAGGCCTAACTAGCTAACAATCATTATATACGGAACAATACACGTTGTCGATAATTGTCACCCAATTCGGAACAGTTATTAAACTAAGACAAGTAATGGGCAAAATTCACAAAATATAGAAAATCAGAAGTAAACAAAGCAAAAACCAGACAAATACCAATTATCATATAAAATAGAAACAGCCCATCACGTATAACAGTTACTAAATAATTTTACAAGTCAGTGATACCAAAAGTTAGTCAATTTTAAAATACCAAATCATTTAGTTAAAAATAGTCCTAACTAGCTAACAATCATTATATACGGAACAATTCACATTGTCGAATATTTCACCCCAATTCAGATTGAAAACAAATATTAAACTAAGACAAGTAATGGGCAAAAATCGCAAAATATAAAATAAACAAGAAAAAAATAGACAAATAGTATCATATAAAATAGAAACAACCCATCACTTTTTAAAAATTACTAAATAATTTTACAGTGTCACTGATACCAAAAGTTCGTCAATTTTTAAATACTGAATTATTCCATTAAACAAAGGCCTAACTAGCTAACAATCATTATATACATAACAATATACATTGCCAAAAAATTGCATCTTAATTCAAATTGAAAACAATTATTAAACTAAGACAAGTAATGCGCAAAATTTGCAAAATATAGAAAAATAGAAATAAACAAGCAAAAGAACAGACAAATATCGTATAAAACAGAAACAGCCCATCACCAGTTAATTAATTTTAATTGTAAGGGAAAAACTAACTTGATCAATTTTTAAATACCGTATAATCCCGTTAAAAAAGGCCTAACTAGCTAACAATCATTATATATGGAACAATATACTTATACACATTGTTGAAAATTGAGTCCCAAATTGTTAGAGTAATTATAGCACACATCGTCTAGATAATAATCGAGCCTGTCGTTTATAAAGATATATCCATCCTTATCATTACACGGATTTTAATGGTAAAGGAATATGGATTAATACAAATCATATTGAAATCAATTATTAAACTAAGACAAGTAAAAGGCAAAAATTAATAATAATAAATAAATAAATACATAAAAATATAGAGAGAGAAATGGAAAGTAACTTGAGAGAGCGGTTAGAGAGGTTGAGTGAACCGGAGCTTCTACCAGCTTTCAACGCCCGATCCATTTAACTTTCTCTCTCTATAATTACATACATATATATATATATATTTATGTGTGTGTGTCAGTGTGTGTATTACTATGTGTCATATCAGATCATCATCATAGATGTTCTGCATTTGGAGAAACTGAATTAACGTTTTCCAGGTTGAATATTTCAATAAATAATAAACAGTGTCTAAATAAATAAATAAATACATACATAAAACAACCTCAAAACATATTTTTAATTTAAAAATTAGAGTATTATTGTATAAAAAAAATGTTATGCATTAGAAACCCTGTAAATTCATTAAATTCAGGAAACACAAAATTCACCTCTTATATACGAGGAATGAGTCCATATTTTTGTGGTTGTAATATTGTTATGATTATTAAATGATAATAAACAAATAAAAATAAATAATGTAGGGTTATTATAAGTAAATTAATAGGAAAGTTGTAATTTTGTGTAAATGTAAACGGTTTATTAAAATATATAAAATGTGTTATGTTTGAGTAAATGACTAAACATGATAGGATTGCTGTTAAGCGTAAAGTTTGATTTTTTTAATATTATTTTTAGTGTTTATATTTCGTTTCTGAGGCAAAGTGCTTATATTTATACTATGTATTAATGATAAGCACTAGTCACGTTATTAATCGTTCTGAATATTATTTCTTGTAATAATCATATTCAGTTTAACTGTTTTCTTTTTTAGCTATGTCAAGTGAGGTAATTCTATAGAGTCGCTTTGGTGGGACTTATTACTCGTGTGACTAACAATTTGGTTCGAATTAAAATTAAAAGAATTTAACTGGGAAAATAATCCAGTCTGGATTGATCGAATCTAATATCACCCCCTAAAACTTTTACTGGTATATGAATTTATAATTGTCAATTCTACAGTTGGTAATATGCAATAAAGCAAAATTTCAAGCACGGTGAAATAATGAAATAGCAAAACTAGCTGTTATGGAATTTGAAGTATTTTTCTGCAATTTAACACTTTTCCATTTTTTTCTTTGGGTAATTAATATTCCAAAGCAGAATTCGTTACACTTCAAGCATTCGGAAAATAAGGAGAAAACACGTCCTTGACGAATTGTAGTAAGATCCTCGATAGATAGTAGTACATTAGACCAAAGGGTAAGATGAGAGATCAAATCACATAATTACACTGGCCAGTGGCCACTAGAAGGTAATACAACCACAACTTCAAGAAATGCATACACGTCGAACTAGTTTGGTTCTAACTTTAAAAGCCCGATATTGTGCTAGAACTGTGTATAAAGTTGCACTTTTGAATGCCTTAATGTGGATGCTGATACGTTTATTCTCAACTTCAGAACACACTCGTTTTCTGCTTCAAAACTACGTTTTAACTGTGACAAGACTGAAAATGAAGAAAAAAACCCATTTCCTACTTTAATTTCCCGACAAAAAGATGAACGCATACTTAAACTTCCTCTGCACCTTCACCGCCTTCTGCTCTGAGAGCTTCAGCCATCATTTTTGCTCTGTTCTGTGTTTGCCTTTCTACAGCAACCATGTACAGGCCTAAACACAAAATCAGGCATTACAATAATTGTCAGTTGAATAATCGAGGCAATATTTGTCCAGAAAAAGTCGAAATGGATTGAATACAGAAACTACAAATTAAAACTAGAATCACATACTGACAGCACTTCCGATAGCACATGCCCAGAGAACCCTCATCGACCATTTATCACTGATAACTCCTCTAGTTGACATCTCTCTGCTGCCAATATCATTCAATGTAATTTTCAGTTTATCAAAAGGAAAAGGCAATTCTGTTAGAAGTTTCCAGTACGGTATTTCACTATCTTACATGCTCAAACAAATAAAGAATCACTGTTTTCTTTTGTATCCATTAACAAACACCCTAACTAACGATTAAGAAACAAATTAAAAAAATAAGAATGAAGTCAAGTAGATGTAAAAGCAACTCAAAGACAGTTGAGACCTAACTCATCTTGTGTATCTTCTAAGAGTATGGAAAGGCACTACAAAATTATTATGTAACAAAATTGTGAGAATATAAGCACTGCAAAATTATTATGGGTAAGGAACAATCAAAAGACAAGGAGAAAAATAAGTGAGGATAAATATCCAAAATAAAGTTACATTGTTCTTAACTCTAGATAAACCCCACTAAAATGACTTTGGGATTGTTCGGATGCAAATTCTAAGCAAATCTATCTCATTGTGCAAACTGGAAATAACCTGAGAGTTTGTTTTAGGGTCCATTTGGCTTTTAGCTGATTTTTAAATTTTTTATTTTTAAAAATATTTGGGTGTTTGGATAGTCGGAATATATACATTTTAAAAAGGAGATTCTTAGGCTAAAATAGCAACAAAAAAAATCTAACAATAAAAAATATGGTTTTTCACTGGATTTTTGAAACAAATTTATTAAAGCTGCTTTTGGACCAAAAAAAATATTTTGTCAAACATAGCCTTAACTTGTACTTTAATCTTTTTTAGCAAAAGAAATGAAAAGGGCCAACTTTGCTGACCAACTAAATACAGTACAATTTAGCAAGAAATCAATAATATCAAGCTTAAATTGAAAGCTGGCAAACCCATAATTTCATTAGAATTAATAATTGAGTGGTTCTTAAACATTATCTATGATTATTTTTACTACACTCATATTTGATCTTTTAATAGTATTTGGGTCTGACCCATTTACGCGTAGAGTTTGTTTGATTGTAGCTTTTAACCTAAAAGACTTGATTGTATAGAGAGAGAAAATTGGTAACTTAAATAATAAGCTGGTCTATCAAATAAGTCCTATTACTAGAAAAAATATACAGAATAATGAATATGAGAATCGATGAACAATTAAATGAATGCTAACCCAGACTTGGATTGTAACTTTGTAACCCTAGCTCAAATTATCAATATCTATCGTGTTATAATATATTTTGGAATACAAACTAAAATTAAAATGGGAAATAATTAGAGATGAAAAGTAGTACACACCTCAATAGATTGTCACAGTGGGGTTTAAGAAAGAGAAATTAACGATGCAAATAAGCTACTGTTTTCTCCTCGTCCCTTTTCAGTTTTTATTTTAATGTTACGGGGTAGATTTGTCATTATTAAAACAGGGGTTAATTCATGTTTTATGTACTAAATTAACAACAATCGATCAATAACCATACTCTGGGTGACATGTCATCAATTAAACAAACAGTTGGCAAAAAACTGCTTACGTGTGCAAGCACCACAAATTTAAAATTTACCAGGAAAGATTTTTCACACGGCTTCAAATATATCACTTCTAAATCAATCAAATCAGCACACACTAGCTGAACCAAATTATCTGCTGGTTAAAACAAATCAATTCAGCACTAGTAAACAATTACCCATAATTAAAAAACAGTACTGCTAATTAGTAATTAATAAGCAAACAGCCAAACAACTTCATAATTAAGTATAGATACCAACAAAACAAAAAAACCATCTTGGCCAAAAGTAAATAAAAAAGTAAAAATCACTGTCTTATTGAACTTATCAGAACCTTCGGACTTTTCATTTAGTAGCAAAAAAATTAACTAAAAAACTCCCCCAAACTTGTCCATAAAAAAAGATACATATGAAGTAAACAAAATCACTTTAGGAACTCAAACATATAAATACAGATATCAAAAAAGAGAATAAAAAACAGATCTTTATCCCAATAAATCATCCAAACACAAAACTATAAACAAAAATAAAAAATACCCAATAAGTAGAAATCTAACCTGATTGGACAAACCCTATATTTGTTTTTCGCAAATTAACTTAATTGCGTATATAAGCCGCTGAAATAGAGGTGGGTTTTTTTTCCTTTATAAAAAAGACAATTAAAATTATAGGTGTTTGAAGTGATTTAATACTATATATATAGATATATGTAAGTATGTATGTATATTACCTGGTGAGATTTCACGTATATATATATTTCAGATGATGACGAAGACCAAGACAAGAATATAGAGAAATTATATAAAAAAAATGTATAGACACCTCTTTGTTTAATTGTTATCGTGTTATATTGATAAGCAGTTTTTTTACCGACCGTTTGTTTAATTGGTAACATGTCATCCACACTATGGTTATTGATCAATTGTAAATTGTTAAAAATAGTAGTTGAATATGCAAATTATTAAAAGACGATAGTTTGGTACAGAAAACATAAATTAACCCTTAAAACATAAATATATTAGTGAGAAAAATAGCTATGTTAGACAAAAACTTTTTTTTTTTAAGAAAATCAAAATAAAACAAGTGAGCCAAAAATCTTAGGCCTCGTTTTGTCTAAGTTTTACAATTAGGTGGAAACTATGGTCATGTATTTAATTGTTTATTTGATAATTTATAAGCTATTAATATTAATAAATATAAAAAAAATGATAAATTTTACTGATTTTTTGTCAACTCTAACTACTTTTTGGACGGAATCACTTAAAATAAAGGCTATTTTGGTCATTTTATTACAACAGTTTCAATAAGACTATCTTTTTGTAAAAAAAAAATAGACGGAATGGTACAAAAAACTAACGTTTCCATGGTTTAGAGTACTAAATATAAAAAGTCATAGTTCGTATTACTAAACGAAAAAATTATCATACCTAAAGGAAAGCAGGGGAGCAGCAATTCTAATTTAATCGTTATAGCAGCAGCAATAACAATCACCACCGTCCGTTATATTTGAAAGACTCAGATCATATTAGCCTTTTATTTTTAAGACCTTGTGTATTACAAAATAGTCCATATACTTTAATAAGTCATAAGAATCTTCATTACTTTATGAAACCTTACATAAAAAAATCAAATTTCAGAACGTGACAAATTACACCTAAAAATATGAAAAATACAAATAAAATGACATTGTTGGTCTAAAAATTTAATCATTATAAATCGAAATTTGTTTTGTTGAAAAACCATTATATTTTTACTATTTCTTATAACAAGTGAAAATGAGTTTGTCTATATAGCTAGAGTGGACAGTGATATACCAATACAGTCTCTTCCGCACCGCATAGCGAAGGGGAAGGCATAGGATGCCGCATAATGAAAAACACATCCAATAAAATGACGACACCTCACTTCTCTCACTTTTACAATTGTTATAAATTAAAATTACTACGATAGAACTGGAATGCCGAAATTACCATCGATGGAAATGACAATAAAACCCTCAACATAACCTTATGTAACTGAAAGGATATTGAAGGAATTTCAAGCCCCGATAAAGTAAATCGAACCACTCCCTTGTTCTCCAGGCTCCATTTTTTGATCATTTTTGAATGATCCATTTGGTTCGATGGAATTATGCTTACAAAATCGAGGTACAATAGGTTAAAATAAAACTTCATTCCTTTGTAAAGTCAAGTGGGTACGGTAGTGGGTGCACATTTACTCAGGTTACGTTCATAAGGTTTTTATGATATTGTTGGACTTTTCAAGTGTATTCGTAATTATTTTTAGATTTTATTTCTTAAACCAACGTTCTATATTATTTATAAAGCGCATGTTCAAAAAAATATGTAAAAAAAACTGGTATTTAATTGTTTATTTGACAATTTATAAGGTATTAATGCAAAAAAAATATATAAAATGTCAAACTTTACAATTTTTTTTAAACAAACACTTTATAAACAACACATAACATTGATTTAAAAAATAAAAATAAATAAAAAATAATTACGAATACACGTGAAATAACCCGAGTAAACGTGCACTCCAACCACGATGGTAAGATTCGACAATAGTGGGTCCCACAGTTCTCATATAAGCGCCAAAAAAAAAGGAAACATTTCAACAACAGTCAAATTATTTTCTCCTAATAGTCACGCTTGTGGCCTGATCAACTGTACGTACCCTCTCTCTCTCTACCCGTTTCGTTATACATACACATATATTAATACACACACACACACATATATATATATATATAGTCATTCATATATAGATATATAGATAGATAGAGATATAGAGAGAGAGTGACGAGGGCTACACTGCGGGTATGAACTCTCTACTAATTTTTATCAACAAAAAATAACTCTATATTACTGATTTAGTGTTATCACGTTTGATTTTATTTCTTATTAAGTGATTTTAGTTATTTGATTTGGTTATTCATGTTACTGTTTGATTTACATTGTACGGAATATTTTGTCCTCTGGTGAAATAAGCTTAGATCGTTTATCATTAGTCCATGAATTGAATTTATAACCATTCGGTTTTCAATTATTTGTGCAATGGTCTGTTAATCGATTATGCTATTTTGCTATTTTGCTCTTATGTAAACTGTATCTATCTAATTGATAGATTATTTTTATTCCATTCGATGTCTACCGATTAGTTATTTGTATAATTATTTAATTTTAATTTAGTTTTGGTTGCTGTGCTCGGTTTGATTTAATAAAATTTTATTGACAAAAACTGACTGCTAACGTGTTTTATCAGGTCATATACATAATAGTTTTGTTTTGATTATTTCAAAAATAAATAAATCAATATATGTATGTGTGCCTTATGTGGTAGTATTTAGTTTGGTTTTTATCTCTGATTGTTTCTCTCGATTTGATTTTAATTGAAATTTTGTTATGAAAAGATTATGTGGAGTTCGAGGCAAAATTTACCTTATTAGGTGGTCATAAACATATAAAATTTTCCGATTTGTCCGATAGTTTTTCGATGTATCTATGCGCCTTATGTGTTTGATTTTATTCCTCATTGAATGATTGTTCTGTTTTGGCTATTCACATTAGCGTTTAATTACAGTGTACAGCGATTGTAAATAATTATTGCTCTTATGTAAATTGTATCTGTCTAATTGATGCAGGTTTTTGATTTCATAGTCTACTGATTGCTAATTTTGATATGATTTAGTTGAACTTTCATAAATTAACACAAAACTTATGGAGTTTGGGACAAATTTTGCCTGCCAACTGATCATCAGGTTGTAAAACTGAGATTTAATAGTATCTTGGTATGATATTAAACTAACAGATATCTTATATTACACTGTCGATTTGGATTGAATGGGTACATGAATGAGTTGTTTTTTTATAAGATTACAGGCAAATTGTGATCGACTTTTTGTGTAAATGTATCTAATGTGCCTACATGTCTGATTTTATCTCTCGCTAAATGAATTTTCTGTTTGGGTTATTAACATTGTTGTCTTATTTACATCTACAGAAAACGTAGATCAGTATTGTCCAGATAGGATTCCGTGCGTTGTTTACTATTTTGTTTTTTGTAAAAGTATTTGTGCAAAGTCGTTGGTCCAAGTGGTTGAGACCCTAGTACACCACGCTCACCACCAGGGTTCGATCTCTGGCACCTGCGAAGCAGGTTACCTCAAAAGTAAGGGTTATTAATTATAAAAAAAGAGAGTATTATTTCTAGGTTCTGATTGCTGCTCTCTCAATTTGAATTAACTAAAATCTTATGGAAGACAAAATTTGCCTGCTAACCTAACCTAGTATCAGTTATATCATTCGTACTATGCTTGACACTTTCAATATGTTGTGGATTTTGGAAAGAAGCATGTGCATGGATGGCATTTGTTTTTCTTTATATTGTAGCGGATAAATTGAAGCTAGTTTGTTTAAGTATAACTATAACTATTTCTTAAGCTGTTTGTGAATGGTATTTGATGCATTTGTTTAAATTGTTTATTTTTATTAAACGTGGTATGTTTGTGACTTTCTGCTTGTCATCAAGTCATGTAGTTAATTTGTCTGGTTTTCAGTCGTAAACAACATTTCGAACAATATGTGATGCGTCGTGTAATTTGTTTTATTTCTTTTAAAATTCAAAACGCATAGAAATAGATGAGAGTTCTTTGTCATTATCAGGCAGAAGTTGTATCTGCTAACTGAGGGTTTGTTTTCCTTCAACTGTTAAGAAAATACAATAGCTTATTCGGGTCTGGAAAAAAATACTCTCATTCAGATATTTTTTTATTAGTTTTATCAAGCCATAAAACAACAAAAACCAGCTTTTTAGATGACCTCCAAATGCAGTAACTTGTTACGTAAACTGAATAAGTTGGGGTTAAAGTTTGCATCCTTAACAAGCCCCACATCTGATTTTTGTGTGTGTACATCTTTGATATGTTATAATGTACATATATGTGGTTTAGATTCGATGTTCACTGCAGATTCGTCATATTTGTCTATTGAACAGAAATTACCCCTACCAAGTGGTTCTGAAGTCATACTTTAATAATGCATATATCTTCGTCCTCTGTAGGCTGAAAATGGGAACGAATGCTCCTAACATTCCATATTGGGACAACGAGACAAGGGACTTAAATCAATTGCTCGATGCTTTTGGTTCAGCCGTACCTCTTGAGGACATATCATCTGCTTATCTAAAAGGGGGTCGAAATATTGAGACTGCATTTGAAATACTACTGAGCAAGCACCAGGGATCGACATCTGGAACATCTTCTCTCTCCTCCTTAAGATCGACTTCTGGATCTTCTTCTCTCTCCTCCAAGGATGAGATCTTAGAGGTGTCAAACGGCTTTACAGAAAAAGCAAGTATATCAGAAACTAATACAATTGAAACAAATCAAAAGAAGGGTTCTGCATCCATGGGTACTGTTGTAGGTGTCATTGGAAAAGACTATGCGATTAACAGGCCCACAAGAAATGCGTATGTTGAAGGGACTAAACCACCAAAAGTTAATATTGACGAATTTTCGGTGCACGAGACGACCGAGACAAACGCCCCTGCTGCTGAATCTATGCGCAAGGATACAGTAGAGTTTTTGTTCAGAATGCTTGGTGATGGGTTTCAACTTGACATGAAGATTATCCAAGACGTTCTTGGTAAGCAAAGCTGTATTCATGTTCCATTTTGAGTTTTTATGAAGTTCTGCTCTCTTTTTTTGTCCTGTTTTTACTTGATTGAGATGAACTCAAGTTACTTCCCTGTTCTACATAGGGGTAATTTCCCATTTTTTTTACATTAGAAACATGACAATCTTCTAGCTTCGTATACTTGGTTTTCCTTTTCGTATAAGTATGTCTCATGCCTTTCCAATGTACATTTTTCGTGGAAAGTGTTCAAAATGAAATAATTGTCCTTTTAGGGATTTTTGGAATACTGTAAAATTTGTGAGCTCTCTGTAAAATAAATACGAGTGTTTGTATCTGACAGTCAATATATTTGGCAATATGGTGCATTAAAGTATCATCTTGACTTGAGTGGTATATGGAGGATAATATGTTGAAAGTAATCCTTTGGTTATTTTGTAAATAAGATGATTCGACAATTAACCAATTAAACCCATTTACATAACTTCTTGACAAGCCAAGTTGAGGGCCAAGGCCACTGACATGAATTTCATTTTTCTATCAAACTCTCAATCTTTCATCATGTGAAAACATTTTCTAAAGTTCTCTCTCATGCCCTGCAACTTCATGCTGTAAACATGAAATTATGAAAGCTATGCCATGTATTCTGAAGGATAAATTGACACAATCAACTCATATTTAGTCTTTATCACTGCAATGTATAAGGATTTCTTTGGTAGATAGTGTATGACACTCGTGACATGCAAATCATGTTATGCTTTTTACTCTACAAAGATTTCCTTCTTCAAATCATCTTATCTTTGTCGAGATTGGCTTAGTGCTCACTCTTGTTTTTGACCATTGTAAATTGACTAACTTTTTAAAACTGGTGTTCTGTTGATCTGCAGGCGTTTGTGGTTATGATGTTAAGAAGGTTAGTTTACGGTCGCAAATAAACTTTTTGTTTGTTGCAGATAAGTGAAAAATCTGTTTTAATCTTTAAGATACCATGTCAACTCATGCTTTTAGGGGGACTTTTACTCACTCATATTGAATAATTATATAGTGCGTAATAACATGTTTGCTTGGGAAAAACAGTGAATTTGCTATTCTAAATGTTAAGTCTTTTAGGTTAGTTCTTAAAACAATCAATTATCTTTTATTTTATTCTTCCTTTCTGCATTGGGTAAAACTAAAAGAGAAGAATAAGGAGAAAATCTTAGTAGGCAGTTAAATATAGACAACATAGGTAGGTTTGTTACTTGTTAGATATGTTCCATTGAGAACTATGGTTACTAATCAAATGTAGATCCCCGAGGATTTGAAATTCCTAGTTATATAAACGTGCTACGTATTTAAGATGACTAATTCCACCATGAAAAAAAAAGGAGTTGAAATCCACTTTTGAGTCGATTACAAATTACTCCATGAACTCTTTGGTAACATAAATTATGACTTCTTTAAAGTTCCAAATCCATATGGATGAAAGCCAATATCCCTAGTGAGCCCCAACTCTTAACAACCTGCTCATTTTTAAGCTTGTGTTATATGATCCGCTTGCTATCTTTAATACTTGTAGATCAGAATCAATATCTGTATTACAGTATAGCTTTTTCTTCCGTGGTCATGCAGAGCATGGATAAGCTTCGGGATATTTCTGCATCAACTTTGGAGAAGAGTGATGATATCTTCAACATAACTGCTAAAGAGGTAAGCTAAAATTTCTTAACAATTATATGCTTTTGTTTGATGAGTTGATTTTTTTTATAAAGAAATGACGATGAACAGATTAAAATTATTGAGGAGTCCCTACTGTACTCAGGCCATTTACAGTATAATTTGGCAGATTTAACAAATTACATTCGTGAAACGTATTTAAATTGTAGTTCTCGGTTTGTATCTTTAATTATGGTCTATATCATTTATTTTCTTTGGTACCCACTCTTCTATATACCAATGGTGCTTGAAATTATTTATGCTTTTGTTGGCGTAACGGATGGTATGCAAAGCCCTACCGTGATCAAAGTTTTTGTGGATAAATGCTTCTACTCGTCTGACTTGTTTTTCATTCTTTTGTCTTCTCTTTCAACAACCTCTTCAGATATCTATAGATACTTGCAAAAAGACTGCTGGAAGGTACACTGCTCTCTTTTAGACATATTTGGATCTGAATTTGTTTTCAATCATGAATTATTTACTGAATGACTTAACACGTGTCTCACTTGAACAGTCAGTTGCTTTTTTAGATCCACCAAATAGTAAACTGTGCTTCTCGCGAGGGAAAAAAATTAGCTAAAATAATCACCTTGAGGAGCAAATTCAAAATCACCCTTTGTCGATTAAATTTATAAATTCAATCATCTTTATATTGTGGTACGGTCAATTTTTTTCTTATTGGCAATAATGTGAAGTACTTAACTTAGATTGGTAGCTGGACCGAGATCGTCTAAAAGCAACAAAAACCGATGTGAACTGGAGAAAGAGGTGTTGGAATGTTTGTTTAACGTTCCTCAAAGAATTGAAGAAGCACCTAAAAGAACTGGTCCATATAAAGCATATAAGAAACCGAGCCCGTTCGGGAAAATTGTTACTGAGCCATTTAAAGACACTGCGTCAGAACTTACGACACCTGTAGTAACTCTGCTTGGTATCCAGGAAGGTACTAATTTTTTTTATTGTGAAGTTGGAAAATGTTAGTATTGTTTAGCACCTCTAAAAGGCTTTCTTTTTCTAATTTCTTTTTAACAAATTGCTTAGTTGAGTTTCAGCCAACTAGTACAATATGTATAAAAATGTCATTTCAGGGTTGGCGGACTACAAAACAAAGGCCTATTTCAAAAGTCTTTTTGTCTAATTAGGCAGGTCATTTTGTTATACATTGAAAACAGTTTGTTCGGTAGCAATAATCACTTTTTTTGCCTTTCCTTTTCACCCTTTAAACAACTTAATATTTGCCCAAACTGGTTCACTGCTTTGAAGAGCACCACGACATATAATTCCTATATTGTAACAGTCGTTTGTCAGGAAAGATCAGTTTACAATGATATGGGAGGCTCTGAAGGCAAAAGCTTTATATCTTTCTCATGTCTCCACAATATGAGGCTATTTAAAATTTTATTTTCTCCTGTAAGAATCAGTGTTTTAAATAGCGTTATCGCTATCGTAGCGTTTTTTCGAGAGAAACGCTAAAAGCGCTAATAGCGTTGCTATGTAGCGCTTTGCGGTGTATTTTTTTTTGCCTAAATATGCACTAAACTTTAGAATATATAACAAAAAAAAAATGTATAGTTATATTAGATAGTAATAAAAAAAATTAAAAAAAATTTGTTGTTGGTGAGTTTTGAACCTGGGTTTGCTGGAAAACACAGCACTGTCTCAACCATCTGGACTACATACACTTTTATGAAAATTACACAATATATATTAATTATTTAGATCCGCTGTTTTTTTTTTAACTCGCTATTTAGGCTTTTGGTCCAGAATTTCGCGCTTTTTGCGCTTTTGGTCCCCTATAGTGCGATTTTAGCGCAATTCCACCAAAAATCGTGATTTTTCGTTGCGTTTTTTACCAAAAAAGCGCTATTTCGCGCTACGTAGCGCGAATTTTAAAACAGAGGTAAGAATTATACTTGTAGAGAAATTCTAAACAATCATCAGATGTCGAGGTTTAATGAGGTTTATTCCGTTTCCCGTTCAAGTCTGAGTATTACTTTTCTTCCTTTTGCCTTAGTTTCATTTTGCTATCCCTATGACGGGCGCTTATTTTGGGATATTTAAGGCTTTATAGTTTGCAGCTCCAATTAGTTGGTTGTAGTATATTGCATCCACTATTTTGTGTTTCCTTGATCTTTGAAATGTTTTCCACATGATTTAATAGTTTAACAGAACATATATGTTCTGAAACAGTAAACGGAGAGGATGAGGAGGATGCATATCAGGACCTCTTGAGACGTGCTAAGGAGTTTTGGATGACAATGAATGGGTATTATGAAGCTGTAAGTCCTACATTTCTTGCTTCTCTGTAAAAAAATAGAATTTTTAAATAAAGAGCTTTCTTTGCAAGTTTCATGACTATGTCGTTAATAATTTTAAGTTGCTTGGCAGGCTGCTGATGCTTATACCAAGGAGGATCATGAGCGTGCACAGAATTTGATGGAAAAGGTATAAAAAAAAATCGTTCATTAGTTGAAGTTTTCTTTAATCCTTTATTTTTGGGGAAAGCAGACTAAATTTCAAAGACATAGTATGTAGTAAGTGAAGTTAACAAGTTCATCCCATTGAGTTTCAAATTCTAATTAATCTTGGTTTCTTATAAAGTGAAGTTGGGAGTGATGTAACTTAATAAAGTTCAGTAAGTACATTAATAACCAAAAGGGGGGAGGTTGTGATAATTTCAATTTCAAAAGACTATGAAGTAGATGAAATTTGTGATAATATGATCCCCAGGCAGTGGCTTGCTTCCCTCTTTATTTTTTCTGTTTCTTGATCTTCAGGATGTTATGTTAAGGTTTAGAATATATTATCTTCATTTCTCCTTCTGTTTTGATTTGTGGCTGTGATGTGGCTTTCAGGGACATTTTTTCAAGAAGAAAGCTCGTGAACTACGTGAAAAATCTATCCAGATGTTTCTTGGATCCAAGTAATGAAGGATATAATGAAGTTTTAGTTATTTCTTGTACTGAAAGTACATCTCTAAGTCTGTGATCCATCATTGACACAATAAACCAATTTATATTGTAGAGACAAGGCAATGTCCCCAGACGTGCATGAATGTAGTCCAAAAGAAGGAATGTCTGAATGTAGTCCGGAAGAAGGAATGTCCCTAAACGTGCTTGAATATAGTCCGAAAGAAGCAATGCGTTCCCTTAAGATTCTTTTAACTTCTCTTGCTGGCAGCGAAGGTCAATTACCCAATTTTGTTTCCCTCGGTTTATATTTTCTTTCATTTGAGTGCACTGGTGCCTACCAAGTGTTGTTCTAATTTTATTTTTCTTCATTTTCCAGCTTTTCCATATCTTAAAATCATAATTGCTGGCGACACTGAAGGGACCAAGGATGCTGCTCGAAAACGGCAGGTATGTCCGTTGAGTTTAACTCGATGCTTCCAGGTTTGCGTGTCTCCACATGCGATGTCAAAATCACTTCCTATGCCCTTTATAATGATTGGACAAACGAAAAAAAGAACAACTTAAAGAATACTTTTTGGGTAAAAGCGAGGACACTAGTATTCTTTTGCTAAGAAAAAAAGAGCACTTGTTGAAGTTCTTCTCAACAGTCTCTTTTCATAAAGTATTTAAGAAAAGTGAACGTGCAAAAGTAGTTTACAGATCTAAAAGCTATAAGCCTGTAGAGTTGAAGTACTAAGGAATAGAACAAGAAGTTTGAATTGAAAATTCCGCTGGAAATTGTTGAATGTGTTTTCATATAAGAAAATTCGGAGTTTTTTTGTGTTTGAAATCTTTTTAAAACTTCGTTGTGCACTACACTCGTTTAGGTTTCTGAATACTTCTTTGGACCCGATTTTTTTTTAATTTCCCATTTCTGGTTGCAGGTTCAAAAATTTCTGGAGAAAGAGTCCATCAATTGGAATGAAGAAAGGAATGGCCGAACTATGGTCATCAGATTAGACAAGATTGATCGCAACCAGTTGAGTTTTGTACAGAAATAGCATCTCTAATTTAATACCATTTTAAAGATGTGAATCGCTTTCTAACCTTTTCGGGAACCATATAATCGTGCATTGGCTATTGTCAGACTCCAGAAGAGCTCATCTGTGTTTTGCCTCTGTTTTTTTGCCGCAAACTGAATAAAATATTGAACTGTAAGTGTAAAATCCCATATTTTTTGTTGTTGTTCTTGTTTTGAATATTCTTCGTATTTATTGATGTCGTTACTAGAAACTTTAGAGGCTACGTTTAGTTATTAAAATCCTAGAGAACTAGTTGGGTGATTTCCTTACATTATTAGTTGTGAATTAGAAACCAAAGAGTATATAATTCGTAATACGAAATGATACTTTAGTTATAATAAACTGGCGGAATGAATAATTATACAATTTGATTTTTGAATATATTTACTTATTTAGGTACACTCAGAATGTGTTTTAGAGTTTGGGGAAGAAAGTTAACGTGACATGTATGAGTATGACTAGTATTAATGATGTAGGTTATGGGAATTTGAATGGCTAATGTGTTTTGATTTTGTTTATAATGTGAATTTATGTTTAATCGGTTTATAAGGAGGATATACAATCGGTTATATATAGCAACCCTATCATTTAAAAGGGGGAAAATTATCAAAATATACAACTATTTTAAACTAATTACCAAAAAATTACACTCCAACACTTTATTCCCAAAACATACAACTAATTAAAATTATAAATACTAAATAATTTATATTTTTTAACAGCTTTCTCTCTCTCTCTCCCTCTCTCTCTCTATATATATATACACATACAAAAATGTCAACTACAACATTCGTCCTCATCTCTCCGCCACATATCTCCACCACCTTCCGTCGCACCTCCCTCTATCTCCGATCCCGTCACCACCTCCTCAAATCTCAACCCTCCATATTCCCCCACACTCCTACTTTAACCCCAATTTCCATCGTCCGATCAAAACTCATTCCCCCAATAAAATTCTCATCTAAACCCAAATCTTTAGAATTTCTTACATATTATTTTTTTTGTGCTCTAGATATCAGGTATGTAGAGAATTACATTTATTTGGATTTTTGTTTTGTTTTTAATCTGATTGTGTTTTCTACTTGTTGGAATTGACTTACTTAGAAGCCTCATTTTCATTTTTTTATATGAAATTGGCTTTTATTTATCTTCGATTGGAGTGATTCTCATTTTTGTGGCATAATTAATAAGTTATTAAATAATCGGAGATTTATCGTTTTCCTCTTCATGGATTTTATTGTTGGAATTGATTTAGTCAAGAACTTCATTTTCATTTTTTGTATATGAATTAGGATTTTGTTTTTCTTCGATCGGAACGATGCTCATTTTTGGGCATAATTGGTAATTAATTAAATAATTATGAATTTATCGCTTTCCTTTTCCACCCTAGCCATACACAATATATTTTGTATTCATTGACATTTCTCCTTCTTTGTGTTTTTGTTATTCATACACAATATACCGTATATACATGCTCTTTAATACAAGCATACACAATACACAATTATACATTAAATACAGGCATACACAATACACTTTTTATACATGCTTTTTAATACAGGCATACACAATACACTTTTTGTACATGTTATTTAATACAGGCATACACAATACACAATTATACATGCTATTAAATACAGGGATACACAATACACTTTTTATGCATGCTTTTTAATACAGGCATACACAATACACTTTTTGTACATGATATTTAATACATGCATACACAATACACAATTATACATGCTATTAAATACAGGCATACACAATACACTTTTTATACATGCTTTTTAATACAGGCATACACAATACACTTTTTGTACATGCTATTTAATACAGACATACACAATACACAGTTTATACATGTTTTTTTAATACGGGCATACACAATACATTATTTATGCATGCTCTTTAATACAAATATACACAATACACAGTTTATACATGTTTTTTAATACGAACATACACAATACAGTATTTATACATGTTCTTTAATACATGCATACACAATACATATTTTATAGATGCTCTTTAATACAGGCATACACAATACACAGTTTATACATATTTTTTTTAATACGGGCATACACAATACACTATTTATACATGCTCTTTAATACATGCATACACAATACATATTTTATACATGCTCTTTAATACAAGCATACACAATACACAATTATACATGTTATTAAATACAGGCATACACAATACACTTTTTATACATGCTTTTTAATACTGGCATACACAATACACTTTTTATACATGCTATTTAATATAGACATACACAATACACAATTTATATATGTTTTTTAATACATCATACACAATACACTATTTATACATGCTATTTAATACAATAATACATAATACATATTTTATACATGCTATTTAATACATGCATACACAATACACAGTTTATACATGTTTTTTTAATACGGGCATACACAATACACAGTTTATACATGTTTTTTTAATACGGGCATACACAATACATTATTTATGTATGCTCTTTAATACAAACATACACAATACACAGTTTATACATGTTTTTTAATACGGACATACACAATACACTATTTATACATGCATACACAATACATATTTTATACATGCTCTTTAATAATGGATACACAATACACAGTTTATACACATTTTTTAATACATGCATGCACAAAACATTATTTATGCATGCTATTTAATACAGACATTTACAATACACAGTTTATACATGTTTTTTTAATACGGGCATACACAATACATTATTTATACATGCTTTTTAATACATGCATACACAATACATATTTTATATATGTTTTTTTAATACATGCATACACAATACATTGTTTATACACGCTCTTTAATACAGTCATACACAATACATTTTGTATCCATTGACAGTTTATACATGTTTTTTTAATACGAGCATACATAATACACTATTTATACATGCTTTTTAATACAGGCATACACAATACATATTTTATATATGCTTTTTAATACAAGCATACACAATACATCTTTTATACATGTTCTTTAATACAGACATACAAAATACATTGTTTATCCATTTACACTTTTTGTGTTTTGTTTATTTTGTTTTGTACTGCAATAGGCAGTTTTTTGATGATGTGCAATCTAGATGTTGTCACGGTTGGTAGTTCTAAGATGTTATAATTGCAATTCAAATCGATATAAATTTTGAAAATTTGGTGGCTAAAATTTGTGATATTTTTGGCCGCATTTGGATAAAAGTGATGTGTTGTTGACATATTTTATTCCTCCATATGAAAAATGCCGATTAAATTGTCAATATAGTGTTTATACATGCTCTTTAATACAGTCATACACAATACATATTTTATACATGTTCTTTTATACAAGCATACACAATACACAATTTATACATGTTTTTTTAATACGGGCATACATAATACATTATTTATACATGCTCTTTAATACAGACATACACAATACACAGTTTATACATGTTTTTTAATATGGACATATACAATACACTATTTATACATGCTCTTTAATACATGCATACACAATACATATTTTATACATGTTTTTTAATACAGGCATACACAATACACCGTTTATATATATTTTTTTAGTACGGGCATACACAATACTTTATTTATACATGCTCTTTAATACAGACATACACAATACACAACTTATACATGCTTTTTAATACGGACATACATAATACATTATTTATACATGCTCTTTAATATAGGCATACACAATACATATTTTATACATGTTTTTTAATACAGGCATACACAATACATTGTTTATACACGCTCTTTAATACAGTCATACACAATACATTCTGTATCCATTGACATTGTCTATTTTTTGTGTTTTTCTTATTATTCATACACTACACTTTTTATACATATTCTTTAATACAGGCATACACAATACATATTTTATACATGTTTTTAATACGGGCATACACAATATATTATTTATACATGTTATTTAATACATGCATACACAACACACAATTTATACATGTTTTTTAATACGGGAATACGTAATACAGGCATACACAATACATTGCACATAAAAAGTGATGATTTCATATTGCATACACAATGTAATTTTGCATACATAATATAGGCATACACAATACATTGTTTGACTTTTTAAAGGTTTTTTCAGGACTTTTTTGGTTTTTTCGACTTCTCGACTTTTGTGAACGTTTTTCATTCTTTTTGTGATTTTTTTTTTGTGTTTTTACTTTTTTAACCATTTTTTGGGTTTTTTCGGGTTCCAGACTTTTTAAAAGGTTTTTCAGCCTTTTTTGGTTTTTTTCGGGTTCACGACTTTTTTGAACTTTTTTCATTTTTTTGTGATTTTGGATATTTTTTGGGTTTTTTTACCAATTTTTTGGGTTTTTTCGGTTACCGACTTTTTTAAAAGTTTTTTCAGCATATTTTGGGTTTTTTTGAATTCTTGACTTTTTTGAACTTTTTTCATTTTTTTTTGTAATTTTACCATATTTTCTTTTTTTTTTGTTTTTTACCATATTTTTGGGTTTTTTTCGGGTTCTCGACTTTTCTGAACTTTATTTTTATATATTTTTGTGAATTTGGATTTTTCTTGTCTTTTTTTTAATTTTTTGCCACTTTTTTGGAGTTTTTTCGGGTTCCCGACTTTTTGAAGGGTTTTTCAGCACTTTTTTGGTTTTTTCGGGTTCTCGATTTTTGTGAACTTTTTTCATTCTTTTTGTGATTTTGAATTTTTCTTTGTTTTTTTTTACTTTTTTTAACCATTTTTTGGGCTTTTTCGGGTTCCCGACTTTTTAAAAAGTTTTTCCAGCCTTTTTTGGGTTTTTTCGGATTCTCGACTTTTTTGAACTTTTTTTATTTTTTTGTGAATTTGGATTTTTATTGGTTTTTTAACATTTTTTTGGATTTTTTCGGGTTTCCGACTTTTTTAAAGGTTTTTTCAGCATTTTTTGGGTTTTTTCAGGTTCTCGACTTTTTTTTTATTTTTTGTTTTAATTTTATTTTTTTCGGTTTAGAAGTCATTTTAACATTAAATAAAATAGTATTTTGTGGAAAAAAATGATGATTTAGAAAAAGAAAGGAGAGAGAGGAGATTAAGAAATTTTTTGGTAGGTGAGAAAAAATATATATTTTTTTCTATTTGGGTGAATCGTATGTTTTGGGAATAATTTGTTTGGGTTGTATGTTTTGGTAATATTTCATAAGAGCTTGTATGTTTTGGGAATTGATCCTTTAAAAGGTCGTATAACATGTTTGTATTTTTATATTTATGTACTTATATAGTACTATGAAATTAGATTATCAGGGAAAAGGGAATGGTTAAAAACCGATATTAATAAATTGACACGTTACATGGAGTATTTGCCTATGGAGTTTCAAATATAATAAAAATTCACCTTTATTGATACAAAAGTTAACGTACATCGGTACATACTCTATTACTATTAATTATTCATGAAGACTTGGTATTCTTTGACTTTTCAAAATAAACTTTTTTTAAACTTAATCATATAGTTTAAAAGTTAAATAATATTATTAAAATTTGAAATTTTTCATTATAACAATTTTGATATAAATTCTTGGCCGGTCAAACTTAATCGTAATTTTATAGAAAACTATCCTTTTAGTAAGGAGTGAGTAGCTTTTTGTAACCCTTTCATACTATCACTAAAAATGTAGAGACAGTGTAAACAATAGCAAAAATGAGAAAATGTAACTTCCTTAGTTATTTATAACCATCCTTAGTGTACAAGTGATTCTGGTCCTGGTAAAAAAAAAAAGTGATTCTGGTCCATACCTTATTCGGAATGAGAAATGTTACAACATTCGTTCCTTGCATGTTAAATGATTCTAACCGTAAGGGTTTTCCCGTTACTTCTGGTTCCGTATTAAGGTGAGTGGTTTTGTCTTGCAAGTATTACTATCCCGTGCTTATTTGATTGTTTACAAGTTTTCAAGGTTTAATACCATCCTTAAGTGTATGAATGTCTTTTTTCTGCTTTGATTATTCGCATAGCCAAAATTACTGGGACCAAATCTGAATGCTAAACTGATTAGCAGGTTTTTAGAATTAGCATTATTTTGGTGTTATTTGGGATTAAGCTAACACTGGCCATAAATATATGAGATACATTGTTGATTTTGGAACAAAGGGATACATGTATGACACTTTTTTTCTCTTTATAATAGCTGTGATTATTTCTAGGTTTTGGTTAATGCTCTTGATATGATTTAATTAAATTTCATTATGATGGAAAACATATGGAGTTCGGGAGTAAATTTGCCTTCTAATTCTTATGCCTTTCCTGAATGACTTTTTGTGTAAGAGTGGTGATATAAAAAGAGTTTTTTTAACATAAACTTTCACAGAGACTCAATGTGGACCATCAGATCATAGATCATGTGTAAGTATCTATGTACCTATTTTGAGAAAAAAATTGTTAATAAAAGTTATATCAAGAAAAACAAAGATATCAATGAACTTAAATGAGCTCAAAAGCTCTTACTTATCCTTAATATAGAGAGGAACTTATTACTTTACTAGCAGTTGATCAATGTGTGGACTGTATACTATGTTAAATTTTTTTAAAGAAAAAATTCAGGCATGTTTTTCTGAAGAAACGGCCATGTGCTGTGTTTTATTTCTGAAAAAACTTTCCATACGCTTCTTTTGGAAGTTTCCGTGCTAAAACTAGGTTTAATAAACTTTCCATGCTGTCTATTTCCACATGTTTCCTTAGTATATGGTCTACCATCATCCTTCTATAGAAGACATACCAAATATCATTAATCAACATGATGGGAGAGGTATTAAAAAAATAAATGGAGATTTAGAAATACATATATATCAATCAATTTAATGATAAAAAACCCACATATGTGTATTTATTTATAATTAATAAAAAAAACTGTACATAGTATCAAACATAATTAGACATGATTAAATAGTATAAAACAAGATTAGACATAAATGATTAGACAAGATTTAACAGAATTAGACATGAACAAACAAGATTAGACGTACAAAATTGAACAGGATTAGACATAATCACACATATTTTTTGTATAAAAATTGTATTTTTTAAAATTTTAGTTTTTTTTATTTTAGTTTTTGGTTTTTGATTTTTAAATATTTTTTTTGATTTTTTAATGACATGTACCTATTTATAAATAAGTTCATAAAATATGTATTTTTTTGTAAAAGAGTCATCAAGTTCTCAAACAACCGAGTTTTTTTATAAATAAGTTTCTAAATATGTACTAAATTATCGTTTTTCCAAAAATAAATCCAGTCATTAGTTGATGTTTTCTTTTGTCCTTTATATTTGGGAAAGCAAACTAAATTTTGAAGCCATAGTATCTAGTAAGTGAAGTCCACCCCCACTGAATTCCAAATTCTAATTAATCTTGAGTTGATGTCGGGAGTAATGCAGTGACGGAGTCAGAATTACTGGAGTGGGGTTGAATTTTAAAATTTCAATATAGAAAGACTAAATAGTTATATTTTCATTAAAAATGTCTTATTTGCACTCTAAAAAAATCATTTTTTGAATTTATGAAGGAGTTGTAGCCCTGTCAAAGCTTCCGTAAAGTAACCCGTTATTTTCATAACTGTTGGCCCGTGTGGCTAAACCTTAGAGGGGTGAATAAGTTTTTTGACGCTTTTCGTCTAATTAAAATCTAAGCGCAACTACTAACCCAACTTATGCAAATTTAAGCTTATTGCGTTTAACAAAAGATAAAGAATTGCTAGAATTACTAAACGCAAGCAATAAACTAAGCAATAATATATTTGCGGAAAGTAAAAGCAAGGAAAGAAAATGACACCGTGATTTTATAGAGGGCAAACGGCTTACGTTCTCTCCTCGGTACTACCGAGTATTTCACTAAAAATCTCCTTGCGGATTATTACAAATCCTATCGAGCTAATCAACCGATTGAGCTCCCCTTCACTTTATGAGTATCCCGAAATGAAAAGACCTAGAGCTTTTAAGCTTCAATTGCTTACAAAGCCTCTACCCGATCACTCGCTCACAAATGAGTTTATATTTTACTCTTTACAAAATCGTTACAATCAATGTAACTACACTCACTATTTTAATTGCTTCTAAATAAGCTAATTGGTGAGTTTTTGATGATGATTAAGCTTGAATCGTATTCTCCTTGATTTCCTTCTTTCTTGAATATATTCACCAAAATGGTGATTTTAGGGTTTTTATTTAGAGGTTGAAGGATAATGAATTGGTGTATTGATTGGTGGTTTGGGAGAGAGATTGGGTGGTTTATATAATCACCAAAGTCTGTTTTTCTGTATCAGACCGTTGGAAGTGGTTGAGGCTTTTTTTCAGCGTTTTAAGCAACTTTCCAGAATAAGCTGAAAAACTGTTTTCGAATTCTGCAGAAAACGATCGGTCGTTTTCTACGGTCGATCGGTCGTTTTCAGAGAACGATCGGTCGTTTTCTGAGAAACGATCGGTCGTTTTTTCGACCTCCTCACTGGAAGAATTTGGACCAAAAACGATCGGTCGTTTTTGTCCAGTCGATCGGTCGTTTCTTCAGTATTCCCGGTTTTCTCGTTAAACTTCAAAAGCCCGTAACTTCTTCGTTTTAGCTCCGATTCTGGTTCCGCTTGAACCTGTGGCTTCGTTTTTCTGAGCTCTATCTTTCTGGCCTTCTGAAATTTACAAATTCTCTTTTTGGAAAAAACAAGCATTATATCATCGAAATTGAGAAATCGTAAAATCATTAAAAACATAATCAACGTTATAATCAAAATCAATTATTGAACCCCATGGTTCAACAATAACATTACGGAAGATGATGTTTAGATGATCATAATGATTATGTAGTTTTTCAATAACGGTGGTTTACATCGAAAATGGATGGTTAGATGATATTTTTCAATAACTAATTTATTTTTTCTATTTTCAACAAATTCAGGGGCTAGATAATGATAATGTTATGAAAATAACGGGTTAGATAATGATAATAATGTAAAAGCTTCTGTGGTGGTTTTAATCATTATGATGTTGCTTTATGTAGTTTCGGCCGACAACACAGATTGTGTAGCAACGGTAATAGCTACATGCGGTTGATATACTGACACTACTCAACCAACGTTCTCGGAATGTTACAGATACGGCATAAGTTATTGCCAAAGGGATGTCATGGATGCTAAATGTTTCGACAATTGTGTTCTATCAGAGTGTAATAAAAAGGTAAAATTTAGTAGTTTTTGCATAAAATTTCTCTCCTGTTTTATTCTAATTTTTGCATGCCTATCGCACCAGTTTATTATGTTTTTGTATCAGTTTTACTTTTTACACTTTTATGTGTTCATATTTTGTTCACCATATGTCATTTATATTGCAGGTGAACCAAAGACATGTATGAAGACATGCAAAGATAAATGTCCGATATAAATAATTGTTAGTTTGGGGAAACAATCACCTTGTTTATTTTTATGAATATCTTAAATATATATCAAGTTCTAAGAAAATATATATATATATATATATATATCAAGTATTGGTGTGTCTTCCGAATGTCGCTTCATATTTTTCCTGCCATTCGTTTCTTAAGATTGCAAGTTTTTTCTTATTGACAAAACCTTGATTGATCACCCCAAAAGCACATGTGTAACTATATATAGTCTCACATTTATCGATAAAATATTGTAAACCATAGATATTAACCATTCTAATGTAATGTAAAGCAATACAAATTATCTTAAAAGCTACTCTCGTTTTATATGTTCACACTTGAATTTAGTTTCCAGATATAAGAGAGAATACACAAGTTAAACGAGTAAAGTTCATTAACAAACCAATTAAAGGCATGATTCAGGTGTATGGATATCTAGTGTTTAACAGAATTGAATTTGTAATTCATAAATTTTTAACTGCGCAACTTGTTGTTTGCTTGCCTTCCATGTATGTGCAATCATTTAATATTATTTTATTATAACAAACTAGCTAGCTAGCAACAGCAAAAAGAAATGTTTTGGAAAATATTTATATACCTATAGAAAAGATACCATGTTATTTAATTATTATCTAATGAAATGAATGATCTTTCTTCATTTTCTTAATTTATGTAGCTTCTTTCATTTCCTAATTTATGTAGCTTATTCCTTTTAAGTTGGAAAAGCAATAAAAATTTTGCAATGGCGACGCCAAGTCAGCCAAGATATTAAGTCATAATCGTGAAAGTGAGTCAAGTAATGGGGAATAGGATATTTAGCTTGCTGATGGTTCAAGCGAAATTCCCTGGGTTTTATTATTTCGTAATCAAGTATACTAGGATAAAATTGTAACTTTTGAGTGTACTAAATTAAATTTTCAGAAAGTTAAAATGCAATTGAAAACCTTAGTTTTAAAGCTTTTAGCATTTATAGAAGGTTTTAGAAAAAGTTTACTGGTTGAACTTTTAAGTTGTTTATGTAATTAAAATGTAATGCTCAACTACTTAATTCGAAGTTCTGAATTAAGTTCAGTTTTCTAAACCCAACCTAATCATTGATTATGTTCTGTTTTGAAAAAAACACTGAGTTCGTTTAATATCGGTGAATCTAACCCACAAAATTCTATTGGTCAAAATTGCACGTACTTTCGTAATAAACAATTAATTGGCAACAGATGGAGTAGCAGTTAATTAATGTGTGGACTCTGAATGTCCTATACTATGTTTTTTTTTTGTAAAGACAAAATTCAGCGACATTTTTTTGAAAAAGAAGCTACATGTGTATTTAATTCTGAAAAAACTTTACATACACGCTTATTTTGGAAATTTCCGTTCTAAAACTAGAATTAAAAAATTTATGATGCACCCGTAACCGGCGCCTTATATGTTCACCATATTCTATTTTTAGTAGTTATGAGCCAAAACAGGTAACCTAACTATTTCCTAAAATTTAAGAAGTCACTCAATCATTTCTCATTCATCTTAAAAGCAAGGAACCAAAATTTATCTCAAATTTTTGTAATAGTTTTTTCTCTCTCCTCTAATTCTATATGAAATATATTAGTAGAATATATATTAAAGGAATAAAATGATAAAAATAATAAGAATAAAGAGAATGATAAGCAAGCGGATATAGTGTGCAAGTGCAAAATGACTAGATGAATAAGAAGAAAAAAAGAGATTTACACTTAAAATTTAGAACATTAAATAAAGAATACGATGCGATTGATTAGCATGTACTCATTTTACTGTTAGGATTAAAAACTAGTATTTAATTAAAACGACTATCAACCTTTTATAGAACACAAACCAAATATCATTACCAATGGATAAGGAGCATTGGTTAACATTTACTATTTGTTGTTATCATTTAGTTCGTAATTTGTTCTCGCGAACGACAAAATGTCATCAGAATAGATTAAACAATTTCAAATATTCATAATAACGATATTGTAAGGAATTTTTTTCCACTTTTTAACCTGTCAACACAAAGTCAAGTGGTAGTAAACTGATTAACCAATTAACCACGAAAAAAATGGAAATTACCCAATTCCTTTTAAATCTAAATTTGATTAAATTATAGGGAAACAGTATCATGAACCGCGGTGACAAAATTCTTCATTTTCAGGCTTACAAAAACTTGTACTTCTGTCTATGTAGAACGCTTCAGCTTTCACACTCACATATATACATACAACAAGAAATTCAAGTACATAAAATTGGGCAAGAGTTAAGTAACCCAAACTAGTGCCGATAAAGACCGCCCTGCTGTAGATAACAGTACATGAACTCTAAGTTCCATTGATCGAATACAAAATAAGCTCGTTATTGCGTTAGTCTTTGCATCTCATTTTCTTCATTGAGAGTCTCGAGGAGAAGAGGAGGGGCATACTGAGCTGTCCCTTGGTGCTGGTCTGAATCTTGGCAAAACGAGAGGATAATGGTGTCAATTGACATCTCCACAACACCAAAGAAAATAGTCGCAACCACATAGCTTAATCCCCCACACACCTGCAATTCAAATAAAAAAGCTCACAACACAATTCTCTAAATGTAAATCAAAATATTTACAAGTATATAATAAAGCGAAAAAGGAAACTTACCAACACGGGAAAAAGAGGGGAGGAGATCTTGTTGTGGGATGAGCTATATTTGTGAGTGTCTAACATGAGGAAAGCAAAAACAGCACTCATGAGGCTAACACACAACTTTCCTAGAAAGAGAATGACATCGCCAATCACGTTCACTTTCCCTATCCGAAGAATGTTACTCTTGATCAGCTCTGTTGCCATCTCCGAAGCCTTGAAAAAGCCTTTGCCCGTTATAGCAATCTACGAGAGAGGGAGAGAAGGGTGAAATAATGTTTTAGAACCAGACAAGGTAGCGAAAGAGTATTTCCATAATCCATTGACTTCATAGAAATAACTATACAGCTAAGCGCAAACTGCTAACATGATATTGCATAATATATACTCGTTAAGTTCAAAACTTAAAAGTAATAAAGCATATAACACAACAAAATCATGGAAATATAAACGCACCTTAAAGAAGAAAAGCTTCACGGTATATTGGTTTTGTCAGAACAACAAAAATAGTAGATTTTCTGAAAACACAACAAAGGCAATCTTTTGATGCTTGGAGAGCAAAAAACGTGCCTTAAAGAAGTGAAAGGCTTAAGATTTTCAGGAAAAATGTTACAATATATTCACCCATGCGATGAAAGAGGGTTTTAGGTGCTTTGAAGCAGTTTAAAAAAGAGGTTTGAATACATACATAGTATAGCGACTAGGGAGCATTAAAAGAAATAATCCAAGTGTTGAATTACCATAATATAGGCGTTGCGATTCACTGATTTGATGGTCCATTCTATACCCTGATGGAAAACCCGAGAAGTGTGATATACTGCCCTTTCAAACCAACTGTCAGGTACTGAATCAACACCTTTTACCTTGCGACGAATTGCCTTAAGTATAAATCGAATAGATTCAACAAAAGACACAATTAGAGACCCAATAGCCACGGACCCAAGGCTGTAACGCGTAAGGCGTTTCATTGACGAGACAACAGGGAGAAATAGAACCTCTGTCTGCATTTTTGCACAACCAAAAGTAAGTAAGTACGAATTTGAAGATGTAGTTGCTATATAAACCATTATAGCATTTAACAGACAGGGAGAAAAAGCTTACCGGCGTTTCCCCACGAGCCCAATAGTAAGAAGCAACAGATCCCGCTATTACTGTCGAAGAGCATGCTATAAAAAACTTTGTAGCCCAATAAAATCCAAACAAGTGGAAAATAATAGCAGCTCCAATATGAGAATTATAATGGATCTTATAACCACAGCAGCGATCACAGCTCAGCCTTTTCAATTCAAGTTCATAAGCACAGCAATTTGAGCTGCAGATATTTTCCACAACTTGACCAGAACTCATCATATTCAGAGCCGCCGAAAACCAAAACATGTAAAATATAGCGAGGATAAAATATGGAACAATTGGAAAGATTATGAGTGCTTGCACTTCTCCAATAACCTTTGCAGCAACCTGAAAAATGCACTTAAATGCATTAGTAAATAGTAATTACCCATCCTGTCACATTTCATTTTTGGAATTCGAAGAAGTAGAAAACAGAAATGCCAGACCATACTTGGAGATATTAAAATATTATTCACTAAACTATCAGCTTTTAACAAATAATACACCATACTAATATATTTTACAATTTTGACACCAATATAATCATTATCAAACAATTTATATACCAACCTATGGAATATAAAAAAAGTCATAACTCAGATATATTATATATATCTACACAAAAACGAACAATTCATACACCAACTTATCAAAATTCACGAATGTTCAAAAGTTCAAATTTTAATTTTGGTGGACTACGATTAATTTTGTTTGTTTTGTACACCAGCACAGCTAACAGTTAGTACCAAACTAAGAGTTTAGAGTTCAATTTTAGTGCTGGGAGTAGAATAAAGAATAGTGTCTGATTTGAGAAATTAAAGCAGCGTGGTTTGGTAATTGTCAAAGACCGATAAATTAATGTAGAATAGTGATACTTTCCCATTATATACAGGAGCTACTTCTCAGTTGACTGGGAAAACTATACAAATTGCCATAGTTTTTTACAAAACTCAAATTTATATACCTTGAGGACAGAAGTAGCCATAAGTATGCGCCTTACAATAGCAATAGATGAAAGGATGGAGATTATCATCAAAGCGGACATGAGAACTGATATACCTCGAAGATGATTAAGCTCCTGAAATGTGTCCAGTTATTAGTATATAACAAAAGATCAACAACATTTTTGTGGAAAAATAAAAGCATATGCCAATTATAGAGAACCCACCCTTGAAGATACTCTATAATATGGATCATGCTCGCCGATGATAGGAGTGACGGCGTTGTTACCAATCCATCCAGCTAAAACATTGTCAAATAAAATGAAATCATTAATATACCTTCTCAGATCTCAAAGCTTAACTAACACAATATACTTGCAAAAATAAAAATGTCCTCCTAACCTTTTAGATAGTATAACATAGTAAGTGATACTATGAGGATATTGAAGAGACCGACAGTGATCCATGGCATCCCAGTGACAACGTGTCTAATCATTAGAAGCCATATTATTGACAAAAATAAAGGTATTAATCCTCCACAGACAATCAGCACACCCCAAGACTTGCCAACATCAGCAACATATCTCTGCACAGTATTATTAATACAAATTTCAGTAATAAAGCATGTCGTATATAAAAACTAAACACAGGAAAAAAGATTATCCTCCAAACGAAACGAAAACAACTTAACAGCAATCAGAATCCTGAGCCCAAAGACCATATAAACAATGTCACTTCTAAAGGATAGTCAATTTGAAGTAAAACCTTTAAAAATAAATAAACCTTGAAATGCTAAGACACATTGTATTCTAACACCAAATTGAAATTCCAAATATAAATTCACAAGGTTTCTATCAAAAATATATAAAGAAACCGAAAATGTAACACGTAAAAATATTGAACAAAAAATTGGATAAAAATGGCTATAAACTAAGCGATAAAAAAATGGTGAATATGTAACAATCAGCTAATCACGGCATTTCACCTTGAAGACAGCTGATCGAGCATTTATGGACTTGTGAATGGCTTTATCTATCAGAATATCCTCGACTATGTTCACTCCTCCCATCTGTTGCCAATGCTTCATAGACGTATTTGAAACACGAGCTATAAATTGACAGCTCCAATATACTGAAATGGAGAAAGATTTTTTTGACCTATTAAAAGAACTAGGAAGCAAATCGGTATAATAACATCATAGATGCAACAAAAAAGGGTAAAATGATGGTTCTGTACACTAATGTCTGACTAAATGTCTGAATGTAAATCAACCTACAAAATTAGCAGTAAGTAGACTAAATTTACATTTCACGTTGATAGTAGTACCCCTAGTGTACAAAATCGGGAATAAATTTCATACACGATTTGATCAATATTTTCTTCTAGATTGACACAATTCTATCACATTTTTCCTAATTAAACCCCAATCCAAGTATTTTTTTTTATATTTAGTGCTCAACTATGGTTGTTTTCCTGTCCAGTGTACTCTAATCGTCAAGAAATTAAAAATTGAGGCTCTTACACTAGATCCTAAAACTTTCAGGGGTTGTGTACACGGAACAAAAATCTGATGAGTGATGATGTGTTATGCTAGTTTACAAAACTGTAATCTCCTCTAACAAGAAAAAATGAAAATGAAGAACAAAACCATGCAATTTGCATACCATTTACGCTTGGAAAAACAACAGGATAGCAAGGCCCTTCAAGTTGCAGAGAGGAGTTCCTTAGATCGGGAGGAAGATCTGCGAAGTAATCATAGTTTCTATCTATCCAATCATCTGTTGACATGCGTACATCTCCCTCGGGATAATCACATACCCAATTCAACGAATCCTCAGACGGGACAGGACAATCCATTAAACAGATACTACGGGCATTATCAAGCTTAAATTGGCTGTCTTTTTTACCACTTTGATAAACTTGGTTAGGGTTCATCCAATATCTGAGTTCTAGTTCGCGGAGATTTGGATGTCCATGTTTATCGCCACATACATTTCCTTTGTAGTCCAACCCAAAGATAAGTCTAGAAAACATCACAGTTTGTCAGAATAATGATTATATGTTGAAAAAAGAAAGGGTGTGATACAATTAACAAATAAAACTTGAAAGTCATATTTCACATAACATATGGGTCGGGGAAGGGAGACACTCTATCAATATCGTTGAGCTCTAGTAATTTAAAAAGATAAAACAGCTAGCTTTTGTTATCAAGAGAACAACTTGCTCTTAAACCACAACACAGATTACAAGACCAGGGCGAACACTGTAGTCTGTAGTTCTAATGGAAGCAAACTTAAAAGATAAGACAACAAAAGAATGAAAATTTCCAACAAAAGAAAAAGTAGACATCTTAGATAGCCAGAGTATAACACAGAAAATTTCCAAAAAATAAATAGTATAACACAGAAACCTTAAGAGCTAGTCATATAGCTCATCAGTTCAGTAACCACAAAGACTCAGTTCATAAGCTAAAAAACCAATAGCAACTTATAAGCAAAAAAGAACAACCCTCAGATTCTAGTGTCCATAAAAATCCTAACTTTCTCATTACCAAATTCACAAAAAAGGAAAAATGATCATTTAGTACCTATTTTGAAGACTTAATTATCAAAACCTCATGGTTGAAAATTAGGTACAGATGCTCAATGATTCAACTTTTTTAAGTCTTTGTTTTTAACATTGATGATCATGATGATACGTTATATGTAACAAATATTACACAAAAACCACAAATTTGGGTTTTATAAATAAGTCCAAAAGTATGTATTAAACAATAAATTTCTAAAAAAAAAAAGGAAAAATACCCATAAGCTAAAAAAAAACAAGTATACCTTAAAGGGTTTCCTTGGCTGAAGGCAAAGCTGGAATTTACAATCATACCCACCCAAAAAGCAATGAAAATAATTAGAAACACTAAATCTCTACATCTCCTGTTATGCTTAATAATTCCTCCTCCTCCTCCTCTTTCTCCCATTTCAGCATTATTGCTTACATTGTTACTATTTCCTATAACTGCTCCTAATGGACCCCTCATAGCTAATTTACCTGCAGAGAGAGAGAGAGAGAGAGAGAGAGAGAGAGTAAAGCAGATGCTTTGGGAGTGTGAAAAGAGTTTAACAAAGAGGTTTAAGGGAGAGAATCTTTTGACAAAGTGACTTTATCAAGTGTGTTTAAGACAAAGATAGTGTTGTACAGTTATTTAAATACTTTATATTTAATGTTTTTATTAATCAGACAAGATTTAGAAAGTTAATTTAATTTGTACAATCTATGAGCTTCGAGTGGTAACGGATTGATAAAATTTAAATCTCAACTCAACTCAGTTCGTTACAGTTAAAACTTCAACTCAATCCAACCCAATCTGCAAAATAAATTGCGGGTTGGATTTATATTGATTCTTAAATATTTTTTTATAGTTTTTTATTTTTCATAGTTTGCAAATCAACATAAATTTTAAAATAAATCGAATATTTTAAAGATAAATATAAATTAAAACCAATCAAAATACGTTTAGAACATTCGCGAACAAGTAATAAAAATAAAATATAACAATAATGAAATATTGGTATCTTAAAATACACACAATTTATATATAATTATAATTATATATATATATATATGGGGAGGATATATGGACACCATAAAAAACACCCAAATAGACACTTTTTCGTAAAAACGCTCCAAATCAAGATTTGGTTAATGCAGGAACACAAATATGCGTGTTTTTTTTTTTCTGAGATGTATAATGACATGTTTTGAATTTTTAAATTTGACCATAATTTCGAAAACATGTCATTATACATCTCGGAAAAAAAAAACAAGACGCATATTTGTGTTCCCGTCGTGAAACCGTGGAGATTTGCATTAACTAAATCTTGATTTGGAGCGTTTTTACGAAAAAGTGTCCAAGTTGATGTATAAGTTGATGTTCATATAACATTTACATATATATATATATATTGCGGGTTGAAACGGATTGATACGGATTAATCCGCGGTTTGTGAACCTCAGGTCTAATTCAACCTGCAAAATATATAGCAGATTGAAACGAAACAAAATGATTTTTTTTTTAACACGGAACCCGTCTTAACCCGCCCCGATCCATAGAGGTTGGATTTAACCCATCCCGATCCATAGAGGTTGGATTAAGGGTGACTTTGCTTATTTTTTATCCACCCCTCCTATGAGCTGGATTTAACTAGCCTCCGAGACTCTTAACGGCTCGGTTGAGAGTACAAGTATTAAAAGAACAACTTTAGTGATGGGGTCTGACGTGTTTTTGGTGATACTAATGAAATTTATTTTATTTAACTAAATTAGAATTTAGTAATTCTAATCTTTCATTTTGTACATGTATCAATATTAAAATTTACATCATCGTCCGTTGATATGTTTTCATGGCAGACTCATAAGCATGCCATGAAGACATAATCAGTAATTCTTCATCACATCAAATGGGGTACAAAAAATAATCAGGAAAAGGAAGAAATGTGTCTTTTTCTTTTGTTTTGGCTTTCCTTATTCATTATTTTTGTTTGAAAATTTACCTTATACTTTCTGTAAAGTACAAAACTACTCCACCCAAGATCGAGGGGTATAACTACATGCCGAAATGGCGTCATCTTGTTTCAACAAAGTTTGTATTCGGAGACTTAATTGCAATGTTAGAACGAATGAAGCATCATAATACTAAAATGAACAATTACAAGAATTGTGACATAAGTCACGTAACCATCAAACTGAATTGTAACCATCAAAATGTTATTCTTCAGTATCTTGATAGTATATTTTTTCCAAATCCACGTATCTTATTATCACAAAGATTGATAGCCATTGATGAGTTGTATTATAAGGCCAAATAAATGATGTGCAAGTCAAACGATATGTACTGCAGCAGCAGTAGTCGTCCTAATTTCCGGTGACTCTCTAACAATATGGTATTGTCATCTTATATATTCTTATAATATTATTATGAACTATTCATATTTCATAGTGGCGAGGGGATGTCGGCACCCCCTCGTCCGGACCGATATCAACTCCACAACAGGCGATCCGGGCCTCTCAAGCATGGGTGACGTATCGCCCCGGATCTTAGGGAGCCGGACCGTTCCTAGGCCGACCCAGAGAAACTTGCTGAGCACTCTTCCCCAATTAATGCTGCTGCTCCCTTGGGGGACCCTTTATGTGTTTCATCGACGTGGCCCAATCACAGGCCAGCCCTGTGGGCCCCGGATGATGAACAGTGCCATTGTCAGAGTCATAAATGACCTGGAGCCGTTGGATCTTTATCAGACAGTGCAATGATCCAAGGGCTAATACGCCTTTGATCAGACTATATATACCCCCACTAATACCAATTAGAGGGGGACAGAAAAAATACAGAGAGGAGAGATAAAGCTAAAACAACCCGAACCGCCAGAATATCAACCGTGACATCTGACGCCACAACTCGTAACTGGCCCAATCCCTCACCCTTAAATACATTCTTACATTCAATCTATACCGACACTGACTTGATCGTCGGAGAGGGAAAACCTGGTACCAACCCCGGGCCCCTGTTCGTTTCTTGTGCAGGCTTAGAGAGCGCCTCGACGACGAAGCAGATACGACCTACGTCAGCGACCTTGGAAGATCGGAGCCGACGCGAATAATATATAAGCCGAGCTTGGGAAGAAAATCAGGCTCGCCAATTGGCGCCGTCTGTGGGAAATTCAAAGCGCTAGCTCCGACAATCCGTTTCCAAGGAACGATGACGGATAATGAACAGTACGAGAGCCCTCCCCCACGGCATGCCCCAGTATTTGGAATGCCGAGGACCCTCTCTTTTGGCACGCCGGGAACTGCGCCTGAGGGGCAGCCTATTCCACTCAATGCGGTTCAGGGGACTCCCCGGTCGCGCGACGAGCTGACTCGCATGATGCTAGAGATCCATGAGAAGGAGCTCGTTGCCCTGGCGGCTCAAAAGGCGTTGATAGCCTCTATGATGGCATCCGAGCCCGGACCCGTCTCTCGTGGCGTAGAGCAGCCAGAGCCCGATCGCATCCCCACCAAGAGCGTGATGTCGCGGCTGGGACCCTCAAGACGACCCCCCCTAGAGGTTCCAGAGGAGCCGGCTAGGGGAGAGGAGTCGAGGCGGTCCCATGAGGGAAGTTCGCACCGTATAAACGACCGAAGCGTACACTCGCGAATCAGTCGACCCGGTGATAGTCACGATTCGCGGCCCGCTTCGAGTCATGCTCGGACTGAAAGGCCTCCCCGGAGAAGGAGGCGGGGTCGTCGCGCTGGCCGAGATGAAGTCGCGGACGAGGCAGCGTTAAAAATCGTTGCCTCCACCCGCAGTACCCCGTTCTCAGATGAGATAGAGTACAGTGCGCCCCCCGGAAATTTCACTGCCCCCGTTCTTCAAGTGTTCAACGCGGATTCTGACCCGGAAGCCCACCTCCGGCACTATCGGTACCAGATGAACCACTGGTCCCACCTCGATCGTCTTATGTGCAAATGCTTCCCCGCCAGCCTGGGGAGGCTCGCAAGTAAATGGTTCCAGTCTCTGCCTGCCAACTCCATCCACTGTTGGGATGACCTGGCCTATGATTTTGCACACCGCTTCATCAACTTGAAGGAAAGGGCTGCCCAACCGGAGCAGCTGTACCAAGTGAAGGCCCAACCCAAAGAGACCCTCGAGAGTTACGACAATCGGTTCTGGCAGAAGCACGCTGAATGTGCCGACTGCCCCGATTCTACAGCTATAGCTGCTTTCAGGCAGAACATGATCGTGGGAAGCAGGATCCGTAACGAAATGATAGCAACCCCTCCTGGCTCAGTTTCCCAGCTCCGGTCACTAATCAAACAGCATGTCGATATCGAGAAAGACATGAGATCTGCTGGAGCGACGCGTTCGGTCGCCAGCATCGAGCAGCCTCGGGGAGGAGCCGCTTCAAGGGGCATCCGGCGAGATCGCCCCATGGCAGAAAGGTTGGGGAGACCTCGAACAGTTGAGAGCCAGCAACCGGTCCCTAAGCGTAGAAGGGAGGATACCCGCCGGGCTGGTCCCTCGAGCCCAGGGAATGCCTACTCCACCACATTCCGCCTACCACTGACCGACCTGCTCTTTGAGATCGAGAACGAGCCATTCTTTTCCTGGCCTCCCCCGCTCAGGAACGAACCGGCCCGGGGGCCTAATGATAAATTTTGTGACTATCACAGAGGCCGCGGCCACTATACCAACGAGTGTCATGGTCTAAAGGCAAGGCTGGAAGGATGGGTCCGGGACGGCTTGATGGCGAAATATGTCAAGACGCGAAGGGACCCTGATCGAGACCGAGAAGGGGACGACGAAAGGCAACCAGACCTCCCCCCACCGGTGATGACCTGCCAGGTTATCCATTCTGGACCGAAGAAGCCGAAGCCAAATGGGGCGGAGAGAACCGAGGCCCGTGAGGCCATAATGAAAAAGCACGTCTGCCTCGCCGAAGGTTCGAAACCCCGAAAGAGGTGCAAACAAGGTACCAAGCCGGATCTAAGCTTCACCGACTTCGACCTAGTGGGGGTAGACATGCCCCACTACGACGCCCTTGTCATCACGGCCCAAGTGGGCCATTGTTCAGTAGGACGCATCCTCGTCGATCAGGGGGCGTCGGTGAACATCCTCTTTGGAGACCTCTTCGAAAAAATGGGGCTGACGGAGGGGCAGCTAGATACCAACGCCCCCCCTCTGTACGGATTCAACTCTGAGGCTGTACAGCCCAGAGGGAACATAACCTTGCCTGTTAAGACAGGAACCAAGGTTATGAGCGTGGAGTTCACGGTGGTGGACGTCCCCTCCGTTTACAACATCATTCTGGGTCGCGCGTGGCTTCATGAGATAGAAGGCGTCTCCTCCACTCTACATCAAAAGGTTAAGTACCCCACTGCGAATGGAGTCGAGACCATATCGGGAAACCAGAAGGTTTCACGAAGCTGTGCCATGGCCGTATACTCCGGCAATAAACCGGTTCCGGCCCAAAGCGCTATGAACATAGAAGCTGAGGACCCTAAGCTGCTGCGGGAACTGAACAAGAAGATGGGTCCGGAAGCCGAAGAAAAGGTAGAAGGAGATCTGCTGAAGGTCCAGATCCCGGGGTACGACGAAGACCACTTTTTTATGGTGGGCGCGGGGCTGAGCGAGCCCGAGGTTTCAGGCCTCGTTAAGCTGCTGCTCGAATACCTCGATAACTTCGCATGGTCCCCATGCGAAATGCCGGGTATCAGTCCCGACCTCGCCTGCCATAAGTTAAACGTCAACCCGGATGCGAAGCCTGTGATGCAGAAGGGACGCCGCGTCAGTCCGGAGCATGCCGATGCCATAAACGAGGAAGTGCAAAAGCTTCTGCTAGCTGGAGCCATTAGGGAAATCTTTTATCCTAGATGGCTCGCTAACCCCGTGGTGGTCCCTAAGAAGAACGGCAAGCTGCGTGTCTGCATCGATTACACGAGCCTTAACCGGGCCTGTCCTAAGGATCCCTTCCCTCTGCCTAAAATTGACCAGATAGTGGACTCCACCGCCGGAGCCGCCAGAATGAGCTTCCTGGACGCCTGCTCCGGCTATCACCAAATACCCATGTCGGAGGCTGACCAAGAAAAAACCGCCTTTATAACCCCAAGGGGGAATTACTGCTACAAGGTGATGCCTTTTGGGCTTAAGAACGCCGGGGCGACCTATCAAAGAATGGTCACCAAGATATTCGCTAAGAGCATAGGCCGGAGCATGGAGGTCTATATCGACGATATGGTGGTGAAAAGCGCCCAGGAGGACGACCACCTGGCCGACCTGAGAGAGGTGTTCGAAACGATACGAAGGCATGATCTGAAGCTGAACGCCTCTAAATGCGCCTTCGGAGTTGGTGCCGGAAAGTTCTTAGGGTTCATGGTGACCCATCGCGGTATAGAGGCGAACCCGGCCCAAATCTCTGCCTTGAAGAACTTGAGAACCCCTGAAAAGAGGAAGGATGTGCAAAAGCTAGCCGGAATGGCCGCTGCCCTCAACCGGTTTATAGCCCGGTTCGGAGATCGATGCAAGCCATTCTTTACGGCTCTGAAGGCTCAGAAGAAGTTCGAATGGAACGACGACTGCCGGAACGCGTTCGAGGAGCTGGCGAACTACCTCGGAAGCGCACCCCTTCTGGCCAAGCCGGACACCGGCGACGTCCTTGCCCTATACCTAGCCGTGTCTGAGATAGCAGTTAGCGCCGTTCTCATCAAAGAGGTCGGCAGGGAGCAAAGGCCAATCTATTACGTGAGCAAAACCCTCCTCGATGCCGAGGCTAGGTATATGCCTCTAGAAAAGCTCGTCCTGGCACTCGTTATGGCATCGCGAAAATTGGCCCATTACTTCTCGGCACACAGTATCGTGGTGTATACGGATCAGCCCGTTCGGGAAATACTCCAGAAGGGAGACCTGTCTCGGCGTATGACGAAGTGGGCTTGCCACCTGAACGCGTACGACATCCGGTACGAGCCGCGAACGTCCGTCAAGGGACAGGCCTTGGCCGACTTTGTGGCAGAATTCACCGGAACGACGACGTCCCCCGGCATCGAGGAACGTGCCCAAGGAACATGGACCTTGCACGCCGACGGAGCTGCCAATAAAAAGGGATCAGGCCTCGGGGTGGTGCTCCAGTCCCCACAGGGTGATGTAATCGAGAAGTCAATCCAGCTTGGCTTCCGAGCCACCAATAACGAGGCGGAGTACGAAGCGGTGATAGCTGGCCTGAAAATGGCCCGAAGCCTCGGCATCAAGAAGATACTGGTGCACACTGATTCCCAATTGGTCAGTGGCCAGATCAGTGGTGAATTCCAAACAAAGGACGAAAGGATGGCAAAGTACGTGGCCATCGCCTCCGAAATACTCCGGAGCTTCGAGTATCAGGAGATCGTCAACGTCAACAGAAACGAGAACACCCACGCCGATGCACTAGCGACCCTGGCCTCGGCTATGAGTGATAAAAAGGAGCGAGTCATCACCATAGAGTACGTCCCTTCCCCTAGCATCGACGCTAGGGCAAGAGTTAACATGGTGACCGACCTTCCGCCGGAGCTATGCTGGATGGACCCCATAATCGAATACCATCGCTCCGGCGACCTTCCTGAAGATAAGAAGGAGGCTGAAAAAATAAAAAGAAAGGCCTTAGGGTTCTGGCTAGCTCCCAACGATAAACTTTATAAAAGATCGTTCTCCGGGCCCTATCTCCTCTGTGTCCACCCTGATATGGTGGTAAAAGTCATGGAGGAGATACACGAAGGCACGTGTGGGAGCCACACCGGGGGCAGGTCGCTTGCCAATCGTGCCTTGACTCACGGATATTGGTGGCCCCTCATGCAGAAAGATTCTAAAACTTTCGTGCTCAAATGTGAGAAGTGCCAGAGATACGCCCCCATACCTAGAGCCCCGGCCCAAAAGATGAGCAGCGTGACTTCGCCTTGGCCCTTTGCCCAATGGGGCATGGACATCGTCGGTCCATTCCCTCGGGCCCCGGGAGGCAAAAAGTTCCTCCTCATGGTCACCGACTACTTCTCAAAGTGGGTCGAAGCTGTGGCATTAGCAAAGATAACGGAGGCCGAGGTAATCAGGTTCCTCTGGAGGGATGTGATCACGAGATTCGGAATCCCCTACTCTATAGTGGCTGACAACGGGGGCCAGTTCACCGGGGCAAAGTTAAAGGCAATGTACGCGAAGTACCACATCCGAAGCTATTATTCCACCCCTTCGTACCCCCAAAGCAACGGCCAGGCTGAAGTGTCGAATAAGACCGTTCTCGACGGAATCAAAAAGAGGTTAGACGAATCCAAAGGACGATGGGCCGACGAATTGCAACACGTCCTATGGGCCTACCGCACGACAATGAGACGGGGCACCCAACAAACGCCCTATAGCCTAACGTACGGGATGGAAGCTGTCATCCCGTTAGAAATCGGGCTCCCCTCGCTCAGAACCGACATGGTGGAGAACGGCCTGAACGAAAAGATGATGGGCCTCGAACTCGAATATGCTGAAGAACGAAGGGAAGTGGCGGCCATCCGTAACGCCGAATACAAGAACGAGCTGGGACGTTCCTATAACAAAAGAGTGAACGCCAGACGTTTCCAAGACGAGGACCTAGTGCTGCGGAAAGTGAACAACAACACTAGGGTACATTCCGACGGAAAGCTAGGCCCCAACTGGGAAGGCCCTTATCGAATCCTCGGTGCGGCAGGCAACGGGGCCTACCTGTTGGGTCGCCTCCCCAACGACGTCCCGATAGACCGACCTTGGAACGTCAATAACCTAAGGAAGTACTATCAATAGGGCTCGACTTTTGCGTTTTGATGTAAATAACAACATGATGTAAATTTATGCCTGTGGGCTTTATAAATGAAAACTGTTGTTTTAAATTTTTCTAAGTGTTTCAGAACACGAGCCTATACGGCACCCCGGTTCATATTTACTTGAATTTTTCAGTTCATTTAAATTTTCTAAGTGTTTCAGAACACGAGCCTATACGGCACCCCGGTTCATATTTACTTGAATTTTTCAGTTCATTTAAATTTTCTAAGTGTTTCAGAACACGAGCCTATACGGCACCCCGGTTCATATTTACTTGAATCTTTCAGTTCATTTAAATTTTTCTAAGTGTTTCAGAACACGAGCCTATACGGCACCCCGGTTCATATTTACTTGAATTTTTCAGTTCACATAAATTTCCTAAGTGTTTCAGAACACGAGCCTATACGGCACCCCGGTTCATATTTACTTGAATTTTTCAGTTCATTTAAATTTCCTAAAGTGTTTCAGAACACGAGCCTATACGGCACCCCGGTTCATATTTACTTGAATTTGTCAGTTCATTTAAATTTCCTACGTGTTTCAGAACACGAGCCTATACGGCACCCCGGTTCTGTTTACTTGAATTTCTCAGTCCGTTTCCATTTTACAAGTGTTCTTACACGTGCCAACTCGATTTGTGATGTGTATAAAATGAGGGCCCCAACGCCGAAGCATAAGGGCCCCCTCATTTGGGAGCATGTATACAATGAATGATGTGTAAATCACAACGGAAGTATAGAAGTAAAACACAAGTCCAAAATTGTTTTTCATTTCATTCAATGGAAAGCTATTACATGCTAAGTACAAAAAAGGAAACTACACTGAAAACAAAAGCCTAAATCTACCCTAGTTCTGGCTAGCTCCGTCCTCGTCATCCGAGAGAGCTCGAGGAGTCAAAGGCACCACATCCGGAATGGGAGCTGAGGGGACGGGAACTATAATATTTTCTATGTTCCATACCGGGTGATCCGGTCCCGCCCTCATAAAGGCAGCCGCCTCAGACCACCCCTCGACGTAGAAGGAGTTGAAGTCCTTCTGTGTCTTTTGGGCCCAGGCGGCACTCAGCTCGGCTTGGCCATTTTGGACAGCCGCCTTTATCCTGTCGTTGATGCCAGCCTCAGCCTCTTTTAGGGCTGCCTGCGCGGCCTGGGCACGCTCCTCAGCCTCCGCTCTGGCCTTCACGGCTTCGACTCTTCGAGCCTCAACTGTGGCGTTGAGGCCCTCAGCTCTCTCCGCCCTGAGTTGGGCCTCCTCAGACCTCCTTTGGGCCTCCTCCACCCTCTTTTCGGCCTCCTCCACGAGCTTGGCATTAGCCTCTGCCTTCGCGGCCCATGACCTCACCAGCTGGCCTTGGTGATAGACGTATTGGTTCATCATTAAGTAGGCCTACAAGGGAAAAGGCCAAACACTTAGCAAAAATATGTGGGAAGAATGTGAAAAAATACAAAACACTCTACACATACCTGGGGTATCATAGCCATGGCCGATGCCATGGAGGAGGCGAGGTCGCGACCTCGGTGATCAGCTTCCACGCTTTGCTGCTGGAGCGCAGCCAAAGCTAGCAACCCGGCAGACGGGTGAGCCTCCATGATGCTCTTTACTCCCGTGGCCGCCTTCACCTCCTCGGGTGTCTGCACAGGCATCCGGTGGATCGGAGAGGCAGAGCTGGAGCTTGAGCCTTGAGTAGGGCCCGGAGCGGGACCCGACATCCCCCTAGGCTCCTCTACGATCACAACCTCGGACGGGTTACTCCCTCCGACCTTGGCCCTCTTCTCCCCTTGGAGGGACTTCATCCCCTCCACCTTCCTCTTCCCCAGAAGCGCCTTGCGGGCCAGCCTATCGAGTCTGGCCTGAGCTGCCAAATCGTCCGGGCCAGCCGGCTGAGGCAGGATCGCCACTCCCCTCTCCCCCGTCACCACCACATCCCTCTCCTCGGCCACGACCTCGACCACTTCCCCCTCGGGCTCCCCCGTCTCAGCGACCCTTTCGACCGCCCCTTCTCCTTCTTCTTCGCGCCCAACCACAGCTACCTCCTCCTCGGCAGCTATCTCTTCCACCCCCACCTCCTCCTCAGCCTCCTCCGCCACCTCCTCTTCATCAGAAAGGACCACCTGCAAAGGCCAAATATGAAAGAAGTTAGAAAAATTCGAAAAAACTTAGCCAAGTGTAAAATTGAAGTCATTAGAGCAGAAAAAGGGAACATACCCTGGTCCGCGAGGTGCCCAAGCCCGGTCCAGTGGTCTCGTTCTCAGTAAGGCTGTCTTCCAAGCGAGACCTTAGAGGAGGGACCTCTATCAGAGGCTTCCCATACTGGTCTATGTAGGCGCGGGTACCATCCGGTCCCACCCTATAGTTGAGGACGGAGCCGTCCGACCGGGTCTCAAAGTAAACCCCGGCCGCCGCAGGAGCGGAAGAGGCCACCGTCACGGCCTTTGCCTTGCTGCCAGATTTCAGCTTCGGCTTGGACGCCTTCTTCGCCACAGGCACCGCCGCAGCATCAGCTTCCTCTACCTTGGGAGGGAGGGTCGACTCAAGACCCTTCTCTTTCTCCCACCTCTCCCTGGAGTACCCCACAGGACAGAAGGTCCTGTGTGGCCAGATGAACCCGTTCCCCTTACAAGTCGTAGGGGAACCGCATATCAGGAGGCGCTCGGCATCGCGCGCTCCCGCGTCGGTCCCATCGGGGCCCCACCAATTGAGGGCCACCTCCAACGACCCGACATTGGGCTCGCCTAGGCCCCCAATCTTCGACGCCACAGTAAACTTGTTCTCCTTGGTACTAAGGACCCTTCCCGGCCTGGGTGGGAGAACCAGGTCGTCGCGGTGGAGCCAGTGTCCTTCCACCACTATCACGTCTTGCGTGTAACCCCGATTCGAATCGGAGTTACCCGTGATTAACTGATTATGGGACCGGCATCGTAGGTAGGGTTGCCTGCTCTTCGACTGAGAAGTTGGCTCAGTCTGCAAGAACTCATAACATGCCAGAAGCTCCTTCAGACCCAACGGCTCCGGAAGGATCGGCTCCAACACCACGTTCAGGGCCTCCATCCCGGCACAGATGCGGTGTGCCTGCAGCGGCCACTGGCATGGGAGGGTCTGCGTCCAAGCGCACAACTCCGCCAGAAGCTCCGGGATGGGGAGGTCGGTGCCCCCGTACATGAGCGTGGAGAGAGAGAGGGTCACCATGTTTTTGGGATCAGCCACGATCCCGTTCACCTCATCGACGTTTTGGCATTTCCGAAGCCTGAAATCGTCACTGATCCCACAGAGCTGTCGAAATTCATCAAGGTCGGGCCCATGCAGCCTCACCATTATGCTGCTATCGTTTGAAGCCACTGTCAGGCTCGAGTCTAGAGTCATTGCCCGGAAGGGCAAGGCGTTCGCCATTACATCTAGGCGTCGGGGCTTTGGGGCAACCATCGGACCCTTGCCAGCTCCGTGTTTGATTACCATGTCGGTTGTTTGTTTGATGAAATTTGCTGAGTATGAAGTGTGAGGGAAGAGAGAGAACGGGCTGCTGTGTAAAAATTTTAGTGAGAGAGTGAGAAAGTGAAATTGAGATTTCACTGAGGGTATTTATAGGCCCTCACCAGAAGATGAAAAGACATTTACCAGAAGGTGAAAAGACAGCGGCGGTTCATTACACGAACTCCCACAAATAAATGCTACCACTCAATCGACGCAGTACACGTGTACAGCAAACAGAGGTCAACTGCCAAGTGTCACTCACCAGCCGTTTTAGCATTGATGGCATTGATGGAATCGAAGAGACAGAGGCGGCGCCCCATAAATGCATGATGGGCGTGCTCCACGTGTCAAAAATTCTAGCACACGAGGACACGCGCCGGACTACGTCGAGGCGTGCCCACAGCGTCAAGCACAAGAACGCTATGACCGGAGCCCCCGTAACGACTATAGATCCCTGAAGACCTCGCCCTTAACGACGACTCCGGACAGGGAGCTGTTGGCGAGGGGATGTCGGCACCCCCTCGTCCGGACCGATATCAACTCCACAACAGGCGATCCGGGCCTCTCAAGCATGGGTGACGTATCGCCCCGGATCTTAGGGAGCCGGACCGTTCCTAGGCCGACCCAGAGAAACTTGCTGAGCACTCTTCCCCAATTAATGCTGCTGCTCCCTTGGGGGACCCTTTATGTGTTTCATCGACGTGGCCCAATCACAGGCCAGCCCTGTGGGCCCCGGATGATGAACAGTGCCATTGTCAGAGTCATAAATGACCTGGAGCCGTTGGATCTTTATCAGACAGTGCAATGATCCAAGGGCTAATACGCCTTTGATCAGACTATATATACCCCCACTAATACCAATTAGAGGGGGACAGAAAAAATACAGAGAGGAGAGATAAAGCTAAAACAACCCGAACCGCCAGAATATCAACCGTGACATCTGACGCCACAACTCGTAACTGGCCCAATCCCTCACCCTTAAATACATTCTTACATTCAATCTATACCGACACTGACTTGATCGTCGGAGAGGGAAAACCTGGTACCAACCCCGGGCCCCTGTTCGTTTCTTGTGCAGGCTTAGAGAGCGCCTCGACGACGAAGCAGATACGACCTACGTCAGCGACCTTGGAAGATCGGAGCCGACGCGAATAATATATAAGCCGAGCTTGGGAAGAAAATCAGGCTCGCCACATAGTACTGAAGACTAACAATATATAGTTTTGTTTTTATGTCCGCTTGTTGACGTGGGGAATTCATAAAAAAGAATTATGTATCCAGATATTAAAGGTACGTAGCACAATATCATGGGTTTAGAAGGAAAAATAAATTACAGATCATTACGTGTACCGTACATAATGATGAGACTATAATATCTTGAAATCTGACGCATCAGATTTGTATGGTTCAACTTAGTACTTTTTTTAGAATTTAAACTGTGAAGCAATATTATTGTAAAAAATTGCACCATGCTCTCCATTTTCTGGCTATCATTCTATCAATACGCTTGTTTTTGTCCGCACTTACTAGTAGTCTATCATTAATTAATTATTATAATCATTTTTTGGTAAATTACCAAGTATTTTTTAACCACGAGAGCTGTCCTCTTATAAAATTTGTCCATTTAGATGGATACACGTACGTTGCCGATCATGGCAGGTTTTTCCCCTAAAAATTCATGCTTTTCTCAATTTTTGTCTTTATTAACAGATGTATATTATGGCGACTAAAATATTTTAAGAAGAAAACTATATGAGGGTGGGTATAAGCTAACCAGCCCAATGAGGTACAAGAGTAGAAAATGCATATTAATATATTATGCGTATTGAGTATGCATAACTTAAGTAGAGTGGAGCTGCACGAGTACGTCGAACAGGACTAGTTTTTTTTTGTTTTTATCATTAACAGAAATAGTTTAAAATTAGCATTCGGGGAAAATCTAAGAAAGTGAGGTTTTAACTTGAAGAAATTTGGGTCTTTTGGAAACATTTTTTTGAAACATGCTAATCGTTTTTTCGTTTTGAAATGGTAATCGAAATGTTTACAAAACTAACAAGGAATTCTGAAGGAAACAGAATAGATGATCAATGTCCAGTTTACAAAAAAAAAAATCATTGTCCAGTCTACCATTTAAAAGTGTGGCTAAGTAACTGCTTACAGTAATAAGAATGAGTTAACACCTACTTTTGTACATGAAGTTTTAACAATCGCAATCGCTACCATGTAATATCAAAATTTCCAAATTTGTTATTGTACTGAAAACGGACCATTTAGTACACTTCCGTCGAATTTAACGAAAAAAGATGACGTCATCTAACGTTTACCGTAGGTAGGCATGAGTAATTTTGTCAATATGCAAGTCAACTATAAGTATTTCTTAATTTGGTCACTGAACTTTGAAACCTAACCAATTTAATCACTAAAATTAAAAATCTAACCATGTTAGTACCTTAACATTAAAAAAAATACATAAAATAAAATTTACACTAGGTAAATAACTAATATTTTATGTACAAATATGTATCTTTTTTTTTTAAAAAACAAGCCTAACTTTATTAAAATGAAATATTTAGTGCATGAACAAAGCCCCAATGCTGGGCATAATTTAGAATTATGATGAAATACACGTAAACAAACTAAGTTACACATACAATGACTTGCAAACAGTAAAATACGGAGAAAAAATACTACAAATCTTTAAAAACTTAAATGACCAAACTTGCTATGATGATTCATGCTCCACTTCTTATCACTCCAAACCTTATAACGCCCCTTATCTCTCCATGATCAGAATGATCTAGAGCACAAATTCAAGAGCAAATATAGTCATAAAGTTTAAAAATTCAATGACATTAAAGTAAAAACCTTAAAATTACTGCTAAAACGCCAGCTACAAAACTGGACCATAAAGAAAGTCAACAAAAGATTCTAATATTACAAAATGAGCTTTATAACCAATATATATAAGATAACTTCTGTTATGTTATGCAGTTTCATAAGAAATCTTTTCTTCATTAAACTTTTGTACCTGAAAACTAGTAGAAACAAATCTTTAGTAATCACCAAAAAGACCTCTCCGACCACAATCCTCACAGAATTGTATCTAAGTGTGTATATATATGTGTATGTGTGTGCGCGCCGCCGCCGCCGCGTAGGCGCATGTGTGTGTTTAAATTAGTATATATTTAGATATAAATATATATATATATATGACGTGAGAAAATAAAAATAAAAAAAAGGGAAGAGAATATTGTACATTAGGACATAAATTTACACTAATTCATTACTTTTTAAAATTTTGATGAGCTCCTAATTTCAGATTATTTGCACGGTTTTTTCTTTATCTGGTTTTTTAAAAAATATATTGACATTTAACCCACATTTCATATATAACTTTGATCTTATATCATGAAAAAAAAATGAGATTCATAAAAAAAAAATGTCACGTCAAATTGTGGGTGTGAGCTAATGAGATCATAGGCTTAGTTTCTAGAAGACACAAATTTTGATTTTATCTAGCACACATACTATTTGTGGGATGGTTAATTTTTTTAATTGCTAAATATACTTGATCTAATATAATAAAACAGTTGTTGATATTTTGTCATTGGTTGTTTGTTGTTTATACTCAATAGATGTGGTTGTGAATTAACATGCGTATTTAATTTGTAGTATATGTGTAAATGTAATAATTAATAGAAATATACTAAATAAAAAATTAATAGTTTACTGCCTAATCGGGAAAAACGATAGTAAAATGCCTAAATTGGAAAAAAAACGATAGTATGATGCATAACTCGAGGAAAACGATAGTATAAGGCATAAATCGGGGGGAAATAGTACAAGGTATAAATCAGGATATGTATTGCAGGGGTAAATATGTAAAAGTAATATTTTAGGTTTTAATTTGGACGAAAGTGTACAAAATAATCCATTTTAATATTACAGTGACAAAATTGTGAATTTTGATAGTAAAAGGTAGCGAGAGCCGTCTAAACAGTTTAAGATCAAGCAACACAAACTAAAAAATGGAGGCCTTTTTATTATTTATGTTTTTTCATATACAACATTTATGATTTTTTGTGTAGTACATATCTACAAGTGCATAAAAATTTGAGTACTAAAATAAATGTAGCGATTGTTAAAACCTCATAGTACATGGTATAATGGAGTATTATACCGAATAAGAATTAACAATATGTTAAGTATAAATTATAAAGTAATTGATGATAATGCAGCTTCGGCATGAGCAAAATATATAGAGTTAATTACTTTAACTTTTCAATATTTCAAAAGTAATTTTTAGAAGTTACTAACTTTGTTTGCTAAATCTGTATTTTACTACCAAACTCAGCAAAAAGAAAAATTACTACGAAATCTAATTAACATATTTATTGTGGATGCTTTAAGGCGATCTGTTTTTTAAAAAGATATTATGATACATAATAAAGAGCTAAAATAAATCCTTCATTTAAAATAAACTATGATATTAATTTCTTATTGTCTACGTGAGTATTAATCATGCATTGTCCAATATCCCATCTAGACTCTTTTTGTTTTAAGAGGAAATATCAGAGGAAAATATTTTTTCGGGAAAAGTGATTTTATGGATGATTGGTTAATAGAAAAATAAGAAATTAAGAAACATATTTTTCATCTATAGATAAAAACAAGGGAAATTGATTCACCCAAAAATGGACGGAAAATATTTTACTCAGTGAGTGAAAATATAACATTTTCATGAATATATGTTTTATCTTTTTTTCTTGTTTTTTTTTTTTGCTTCTTAATTAAAAAAAGTTATGGGTATTTTGTATCATTAATTTTTTTAGGTTTTCAAAAGTTAGCTTTCGTGAAAAAAGCTCAAAATCAGATAAGTTAGTAATTTGGGAACTTTTTATCTTCGACATAAAAATCACCAAACGTCAGTTTTTTTAATTACATTATTTTGTATATTTCCAATTCACTAATAAGTTAATTAAGTGAAAAATAACTTATAAACAAAAATAAGTTATAAGTCAACTCTAGGTAAAAAAAAGGCTATAAGTCTTTAAGCACACAAAAAATCATTGTTTTTTTAAAACAATTTATATCGGGAAAAATGTTATTTAGTACACCAACTTATTTGCTTTTACCGATTATGTACCCACCCTATTAATTTTATCGATTAAGTAACCAAGGTACAAACTTTGTCTCAATCATGTGCATGTTGTCAAATAAATTAACGAAAACTTGACGGCAGACATCTTATTAAGATGAATTTTATAGCTTGGGTAATTATAAATTGGTAAAATTAATAGGTTGAGGTGCCTAATTGATAAATTCAAATAGGTTGAAGTACAATTTTTTCTGTTTTTTTATCACTGAATGCTAGGGTTGTGAATGGGGGCAAAAATTTCGTGAATAATTTCGTGTTCGTTTCATTAAGAGCTCGTTTCCTTTAGTTCATTACTAAATAAAATGATAATGAATTAATAACACATTTCGTTTAGTGAACGAGACGATACGGATCATAGCCTTAGTTTCATTAAATATCATTTTCGTTAATTTAACATATATATATATATATAACATATATATATATATTATTATATTAGATATATTAATTAATAAAACTAATATAGTATAAAAATTGGTCAATGAGACGAAACGTAGTGAAAATATCATATCACTAACGAAACGAAATTTTATTTTTCATCACGAACTAGAAACGATAATGAAAAATCTCAAAACTAAACGAAATGAAAACGAAATAGACCGTTTTCATCTCGTGTCACTTCATTTTCGTTAATATGCAACCACATTCAGGGATGAAAATATTAATAACCAGATCCTAATTACTAACTAGGGATGAAAATATAAATAAACTAAACTATTGGTTGATGCTTGTACAAATCCTAACTAACTTAACTAACAGGTATTAGCGGTTATATATATTATAATTGCATTCTTGTTTCTTAGTAGTTTTGTGTTCATTCTTATAATTAAAGATTACTTCTTCTCCCTCAGTACGTATCAACATTCTATATAGAACGTAGACATGGAAACCACTCTCAACCCAGGCGGCAACGACCCCAATGAAAGAAAAAACGGCAATCGTCGGGCAGACTATGTACAAGTACAACGCCCAAATAAGCGGATGGTAATGATATATGGAGTATTTTATTTAAACCCCAATAGTTTTTTTTGAATATTTATGATAAGTAAATATTCTAAGTGGTGAATATATATTTGTAGAGAATTCAATGCTTGACGTGTAATAAAGAAGCAAAGCGAGGCTGTGTTAATTATATGTGTAGGCGTTGTTGTAGAAGGCGATACAATAGATGCAATTCTCACAATTATTGGAATCAGGTAATTATATTGTGTTATATACTATAAATATATTACCATGCATGCATGCACGTTTGAATATATATTGGTTTTGCCATTTTGGTTTCGTATTTGTTTTCTGTTCAGTTCTTAGTTAATTGGTGAGAATTTACATCATGCTAAGTGGATACTGGTTTTCTTGTTTTTCTTTTGTTCAGTTCTTGTTATTGTCTTATTTTTCTTGTGTTCAAATTTATGAACGTGATTTCAAGTACCAGAACAATCACCAGACTTAATCGACTAACTAAAGCTATTGCATGCGTTAAATAAAAAATAATTATATATATATATATATATATATTTGTCTTTAATAAAGCCAAAGTGTAGTCCTCTTTAATTTCAAGAAATCCAAGTTTCTAAGTGATTTAACTGGACATTTCCAATCTCAATTCTTTAATTTCAAGAAATCCAAATTTCTAGCTAATTATGTGGATATATATTTAGATTGTTATCCAAGTTTATAGCTAGTTATGTTGTCAATTTTTTGTAATTGAATTTATGATATGTACAATGAATTTATACAAATTCGTGAAAAGCAGTAGCTCTTTAGCGCCAAGGAGTTTGATTCCGGTTTTGTACCCTCAATTAGAGTTTATAAATTTTGGTGTTACTCTGTATTAAACTAATTCTTTTTTCTAATCTAATTTATACAAATTCGTTAAAAGCTGGGGACCCTGTTTGCTATATATCATGTAGTGGATAAGTGAATGTGTAGTACCAAAAACACTTATATGAAATCGTATACTATTATTTAGGATGTGTCAACCAATAATATTTTTTAGTTTTAATGATATTTTTTAGTTTTAATTTTGAATTAATTATAAAGTTATATTTAAGTTGATTGATAGGTGTGTGTTACTCTTGTAGCAGGGGTATTTTAGACTTTTGACACTAGTAAAAATGGCTGCATACAGTCATTATTGTGATTTTTGCACACCCACACTCCTTTTTTTGTGTATAAGAGTTATTAGGAGGCAAGTATGAGTTGGTGTGTCCGTTATTCTGATTTGTTACGGTAAGATAACAACAACCCACTCATTTTGTTTTGTTCAGTTAATTTTTATTTTGTTTCTTTTGCCACTCAGAACAATGTTATCAGTGTTTTGGTTGTATTTTAATGTGTTTGAGATTTGCCCACCAACTGTTCGAGGAAATGTTTCGATTGTTACATTTGCTTATACTTTGTTTAGGGGATTGAAAGCATGGGGGAGGTAGGTATAGACCATCCGGGCGACGGCACCCCTCATAATTTCGAATGATTTTTTTTTTACCATGTATTTTCACTAAAATTTAAAAGCATGATTGGGCACCCTTCATGTTTTTTATTTCACTTTATTTTGTGGTTTATGTTAATTTTGGCACCCCCCATAGACTCGTTTCCTCAAAGCCTCATTCATTTGATAATCGAAGCCCTCCGAGGATCTCGAACTGATGCACCTATGGGTTTGAGTCTTCAGGCTAATAACCTAATGAAGACCGAGTCTATGGTTGGTTTCTATACGATCTTTTATTTGTGTTTAACCTTTTTTTTCCATGTTTTGTTTCTTTTTCAGGGTAATTCACCTGGGTCTCACATTTTTCATGAATCTCAGGTGGGCAACTTGGTTTTTGACTTGTAGAACTTTGTTTTTGAATTTGCTTTTTTGTGCATTTCGCTTAAACTTTTTTTTTTTGTAAGTATTAATTTTTTTAAAGGATTATAGAACTTTGTTATTCTGTCATTTTCCATTGTTATTCAATTGCTAGGCCCTTTACTTATATGGTATTTAGGGATTATGACCACCAAGCACCGACTGTACAGAACAGTAATGTGATTTTTTCGCAAACGTATTAAGCTTTTAAGGTTTTGCTCCTCTCAAACAAGTTCAGCTTTCTCTTGCCAAAAAATAATATCAACGATTAAAAATGGAACCTCTGTATGAATGGCACGGATATGTACATAATAGGTAATTAAAAAAATTGGAAATTATAATCATGTTGTTATAGATCGATCACATGTTTAGTAAGTCTATATGTGCAACTTTTTTTTTTCCAGAATATCTCATGAGTAAGACTTCAAAGTACAGAATTTGTATGCTTATCGTTTTCCTTTCCAAAAGTGCTTTCTTCCATTTATTTTGTTTTGCTAGGCTTTTCAAAAGTGCTTTCACATATATGTTGTTTAATTACTTATACATGTACTGTTTCACACCCATCTGTCTTTGGTTTTTGTGCTTCTTTAGATATATGCTTTCTTTTTAACTCTTGAACCATGGGTGAACTAATATCTAACTCTTGGGTTCTTACATATGCTTCAAATTTCAGCAAAATTTAACAAGGTAGGTGTTAGTTTTTGTAGTTCTTTATATTCAATTGAGTTACACCATGGAGGCATTTCTGTGCAGTTTACACTGGTTTATTTTGTAGATTGTGTTATGCTTTTGTGGCTTTGAAATGGTGGATGAATAGGCCTGTTACTTGGTGCTCATTTTTTTTGGCTTAGAAGGGTGAAGGAAATGACTAATATATGTTCTTTGTGACAATTTGAACCTATTTTTATTTTATTTTTTGTTTTGTGGCTTTGAAACGGTGGATGAATAGGTGTGTTAGTGCCCATTTTTTTTGGCTTAAAAAGGTGAATGAAATGACTAATATATGTTCTGTGACAATTTGAACCTAATTTTTTATTTTTGCTTGTGGCTTTGATTGGTGAATGAATAGGCCACTTGCTGTTAATTTGTGCGCACTTTGAGACTATTTTTATACTAAAAAATTTTACTATGTTTTTGTGCCTTTTAAACTGAATTTCGTTCAATTGGACATTCATATCTGGTAAGTTAACTAATAAAACTCAGCTCTTTTGTCCTTGTACATAATATTTTTTTATAGAAGTTTTCCTCTCTGCAAATGATTATAAATCAACTTTTAAGTATATTCTTGTTTATTTCCCGATGTCATTGCAGCCAAATCGGCCATTTTCTGACATTGCTGGGCTTTCGTCGGTGCCGATGCACCCTTGTCAAGCTGGACCTACCGCAACCATTTTATATACGCCTACTCTAAACAACCCCAACACCCCGGTTATCACAAGCACTAGCAATTCATCACAGGTGCGTTCATATCAGGTTACATAATGTTTTTCTATAGAAGTTTTCCTCTCTGCCTATGATTATAAATAATCTTTAATTATATTCTTTTTATTCCCAATGTCATTGCAGCCATATTGGGGATTTGATATTGCTGGGCCTTCCTCAGCGCTGATGAATCCTTATCAAACTGGACCTGCCACAACCGCTTTATATAGGCATACTCCAAACAGGGCCCCCTGGGTGAACCCCAACACCCCGACTATCACAAGCACTAGCAATTCATCACAGGTGCGTTCATATCAGGTTACATAATGTTTTTCTATAGAAGTTTTCCTCTCTGCCTATGATTATAAATAATCTTTAATTATATTCTTTTTATTCCCAATGTCATTGCAGCCATATTGGGGATTTGATATTGCTGGGCCTTCCTCAGCGCTGATGAATCCTTATCAAACTGGACCTGCCACAACCGCTTTATATAGGCATACTCCAAACAGGGCCCCCTGGGTGAACCCCAACACCCCGACTATCACAAGCACTAGCAATTCATCACAGGTGCGTTCATATCAGGTTACATAATGTTTTTCTATAGAAGTTTTCCTCTCTGCCTATGATTATAAATAAGTTTTAATTATATTCTTTTTATTCCCAATGTCATTGCAGCCATATTGGGGATTTGATATTGCTGGGCCTTCCTCAGCGCTGATGAATCCTTATCAAACTGGACCTGCCACAACCGCTTTATATAGGCCTACTCTAAACAGCACCCCCGTGGTGAACCCCAACATCCCGACTATCACAAGCACTAGTAATTCATCACAGGCGCGTTCATATCCGGTAAGTTAACTAATAAAACTCAGCTCTTTTGTCCTTGTACATAATGTTTTTCTATAGAATTTTTCCTCTCTGCCTGTGATTATAAATAAGCTTTAATTATATATATTTTTCCCGATGTCATTGCAGCCAAATCGGGAATATTCCGACATTGCTGGGCCTTCCTCGGTGCCCCCGTGGCGATCCGCCGATCCCCAACATCCTGATTATCACAAGCACTAGCTATTCAACCCCCTGGAACCGACTAATGCTCCTTGATACTATTTTCTTAATCATAACTTTGCAGTTAGAATCTGTAGAAATTATTTCATTTTCCTGAATGCTTGAATCTGAATTTTTTGAATTCTATTTGTAATTGACTAATTGTACAGTAGGATGTGTTTGGTTTCAGTCATTTTTCTGCAAATTTTACAAATTTGATTTTGTTATGGAGTAAGATGGAATTTTTGTGTTGAATTTGTAATTGTGAATATTATTCGTAGTTGTTGTGGTGTGTATGTGTGCTTGGGTTTCACTTTAATTTTGTTGCACCTGACTGAAATTAACAGATTAGTTATATTATTTATAAGAGTGGTCATAACCCAATTAAAGATGTTTATACAAAATTCGTTAGTAACCTTTTTTCCCTCACTCAAAGAACTGAAAATTTGTTAGCAATTCTTTTCATTCACTCACCCAGTTAAGCTCGATATATAACATCAAATTTATGCATTTACCAAATCTGGTTAAATAAAAAAAGATTGCAAGTTTTTTTATTTTGGAAATTCAAAGAAAAAAAACAAAAATTGCAAGGTTGTGTTTTGTAAAATTTAGCTTGTCTGGCAACAATAAAATAATTTTGTACCAGCACCTATGGCCTATCTATGTAGCCTACTTCGAAAAATGTACTCGGTTATGAAGTATGATGCTTCTTCCGCT